>CM055834.1:14708336-15209633 GCA_029582265.1 Zoroaster sp. YZ-2022 | reverse complement strand
CGAGTTTCTGCCGCAGTGTTAACATGACAATGCGTGCTGCAGGAGATGTCACAATGAATACCTGTAATGATGAATACCCGCAGTTATCAATTTGTGCCGTAGTTAAATACATCACCGCAATGTATTTAAACAGATTTCGATAATAGCAAATGTCAAGCAGTAACCATCATAAAATAATCCCTAATGATGCAGTCCAAAACCAAGGTGAAGGATTAACTCTGAGCCGTTTTAAAATAATCCTCAACAATACCAGTAAACAGTACCAGTTCTTTTTTGCTCCAGTACTGAGAGCGTAATATTACATGGAGTGCTTACAATAATCCCGCATACAGTGAATAATTATGCCATGCACAATGGCGTAGATGAGCAGCAGCTGTCCAAGGTTGTGGGGGATTTTTAAATTCCAATGTCGCTTCTGAAGGTTACCCCGTCCTTCCCCGCCCGAGTAAAGTTGTAGGACTTTGAAACATTCGGATTATTAATTAATCATAATTATAATAAATAAATGTTGAAAAATGTTAGACAATTTTGAGAGATGTAATTTTGTTTTGATAATTAATTGGGGAGGGGGGGGGGGATATTTGTAGATTGAAAATTTTGTTTAGTCATTTTGAAAAAAATAAGCATTTTCCAACCTAATATAATGTGTTACCGAGGAGTATTTTCTTAAAATAATTGTTAACATTTGTTCGTGCGGTTTTATAATGAGCAAGGGAAGGCTTTCTGAAAAATAAACCAAATATGACGGGGGTGTCTGTGAGTTGTTTTGCCGACTGAGGCTCTAAATGCCAAATGAGACAAACATTGGAGGCGTCACCCCCCCCCCCCCCCCCATGGCGACGGTCCTGATTGTTAGAACAGATCTTTACAGAAAGAATCAAAGAATCATAACAGTGAAGCAGAGTTCAATTTAATGACATATATAATTGTAAAATAATTCCTCTGACGTCTGAAATAAGCCAAGACGGTGGATTTTTATCGGAGACGGGGTTACAATAAACCCAACAGGAAACAGTTCTTAATCGCTTTATTATTGCACCACACGAGGTCTATTGTGGGATCTAGGTCTCGAAAGGAGATGGACATGAACAAAAAGGTTGGAAACACTGCCAAAAAGAGGGGGAGGGGAGTGACATCGAAATACATGTGGTAAATACCTAATGCACCCTTTGTCTTAAATCTTTGGTTCTGCCAATGGAGTGTACTCATGAATGCAATATCACATATGGAGCAATTATGGTAATTTCAAAAGTTATATATTCAAGAATAAATCAAAGCTGTAAAAAGACCGTTGATTCACTTCTGTCAACCATTCTGGCGAGTTTTGAGGTTATCTAAACGAATGAATTGTTTTATAGGCAGATTACTCTCATGCAGTAACAAACGGTTCTGGCCAATAACTCCTTATCTCCTGAGGTGCGTATACTTCAAAGACCAATGTCTACTACACACACTAAATAATCCAAACCGGCGCCTGAAGCCAAGACAATGATTTAAGTGGGAAGGGGTTTAATACCTCCTCAAGGATGTATTAAAGGTCCAAAATTAAGCCTTTTTATCACTGGAAATAGTGACGTTTATAGATGCATTGAAGTCTATCCGGGTTTTTTCTTTGTTTATAAAATCGTTAAAAAACTGAGTAATATTCCACAAGTAAAAGTTTTAATCTTAATGTGCATTATCTCAATAGGGCCAAACCCATTGTGAGCAATTAGCTGAAGAGGATAAAATCACGCAATCTGAGTCACATTTTCAAACATGGTACCATGTGTGATATCAGCACACGACAGAGTATTGATGCAAAATATTGCATTGTTTAATAGGCCTATTTGGGCGAAAATATAGGGTGATGATTGCATTTGTCAACCCCCACTCTTATACAATTGGGGACCACCCCCTCCGATATACTATTAGAACCACCCTCTGATACTATTGGGAACCACCCCTCCGATACTATTGGGGGAACCACCACCTCTGATACTATTGGGGGAACCACCCCTCTGATACTATTGGGGGAACCACCCCTCTGATACTGTTGGGGGAACCACCCCTCTGATACTTTTTGGGGAACCACCCCCTCTAATACTATTGGGGAACCACTCCTCTAGTACTATTGGGGGAACCACCCCTTCTGATACTATTAGGGAACCAGCCCTTTTGATACTGACAGTGACATGGTTTACAATAAACCCAAAAATAAAGCATTTTATATTGTTTCAATGAGCTGGTGAGCGTCAATGGCATTTTGGGAAGGCTTACGGTAATATTGTAGCTGATGAAACGAAATATACGGCTCTGCTGTCAACGGCCGCGCCGCCTTGCCTTCCCTTGCTCTGGATCGTCAAAATTGTATAGCGCCAGCTACGGTGGGTGATTTACGACTGGCGCGGGATAATGATGTCTTGCAATGCACCAAGGCATGCATAGTGATCAATTCAGTTTAGTCATTGTTCTGTACGACCAAAGGCTAGTCTGCTATAGAATTGTGCATGCGTTACACTAATCGTTTGGTTGATTTTTTATCACATAGGGCCTCACTGATTGGACTAACACGATGGGGGAATGGTACGGTGATAGTGATGGCGTTTATTGCATGCATTGTTTTTTATTTTGGCTTTGACAAATGCACAAGGTAAACAAATATCTTCCATAGTTTTAAAGGTAGAGTAGATGGTCCGTGGCTACCTTAGTTCTTATATATAACTCTTTCTCAAAGCTCGGCTTGAGGCTTCAGGGTCCGACTCCGTCTTCGTGAGGCTCCGGCTTGTGCAGCTCCGGATTCATTCGTGTAAACACGGCTGACAGTTTTGGAACAGACCGGCTTGACGGAGGCTTTGGCGTCAGATACCACGCTTATTTATAATCAGATCGGCAGCCATTGATTACTCGGTTGCGTTGAAAAATTCAAAGTAAGTTGTGATTAAATGAGCTCCACGACAAAAATAAAAGCGCCGACATGATAATGAGGAAGAGATCAATCTGATTGAATTATAAATCAAGGTATGCAGTAGGTAGATTTATCAAGTATAGGCATTTATATGCCTAGTTTTGAACACGGAAACTGACTTTATTTTCTACAATACACGCACATACACGTAGCCTACATACACTGACATGAAATCAACATGATAGCATCTATTTCATGAAAACGTATATCTTTAAACTTTACGTGAACATTTAAAGTAATTTCTTTAAACTGAGTCTGCTCCATAAATAAGCAAAGCTCGATATTCTGTCCATGGGGTAATGTTGTTAATGAAAGTTGTTTTTATTCAACCAATGAAGTTTTAATTTGAAAACCTTTGTCTTTTAATCACCTGTTCAATCATGCAAAGCTAAGCAACTGAACAAGCATCATCAGTTATCAAATGACGACAAAAGAAAGAATCTGAATGAACTGAAAACCAAAGGTAAATGTCATGTTTTGAGAGTAGAGATTAGTGATCACTGCGTGACTGTTTTACTTTTGAGCGACTATATTGCATAATTTTCAAGGTTTTAAATCAAACTATGACTCCGCCCTTAATTCACCGATTAATTCCTAAATCCTCCCCCTCTTGAGTACTCCTGGGCAAAAAGTGTGTGTGTTGGGGTGGCCCCTCCATCACCCTGGGATTCACGCCATTGTACAAGAGTTCACTAGATTCGTTTAAAATCAGGGGGTGGGGAGGGATTAAGAATGTATCAAAATGTCAATGTCTCAAGCTTTTACCATTTTTCAGAAGGCACATGACTCACAAGTATGTTAGGTACATTGTTTTAGTTACATATGTTATGCACCGATGGAACGTCAGTGTCTATGCATTTTATTTGAGCAACTTTATCACAGATGGAACACTTATAAGAGTTTGTTTGAAATGACCACCACTGAGCAGCAATTCTTTGGTTTAATTCCATTTTTACGATTGAATGAAAATGTCCAATATTAATACATGCCACTAATTGTTACTTTATAATTATACTCTTTGCTACCACAGAGTAAACTGAACTCGAAAGCATGTTAACGACCGGCATTGAGTGTTGCCAAACACTGGCAGCGGAAATTTGTGGAGCAAACTGCAAAATAGACAGTATCTTCTTAGAAAAGCACCACATTGTAAACCTGATGATGTGAGGAGCAGGCTCTCATCCACAGTTGGAGTTTTACTTGCATGCACAGTCCCTTTACTTAATTCCAATTAGCTCATTTTTTTTAAAGCTCAAACTAAAGGTGTCTTGTATCCTGGATTTGTTACTTATTATGATTTGTATAAATTCAGTGAGTCCAACTATTTTGGTAATATGCTATATGTGTTTGATGAATTTTAAGAGAGATCTTGTTCTAATGTAAAAGGTGCACGAGAAAATGTCATGGTATATTTAGTAAATGAATAATTAAGACACGGACAACATTTTAATTACAATAATAATTTAAAAAAATGATTATTTTTGTCAAATTAATATACTTAGTCAATGTTTATGCTCATGACATTACAAGGATGATGGTTTTATTATGTGGGTTCATAGATGCTTCACTAATGCAATGAATATTATCTTCCTATTTATGCTAATATGCCTGCTTGAAAATCTCAGGGAACTGACATTAAGAACGCACTTTCGTAAATATTGTCCTCTATTACAGTGTATGTGACAACCCCATAGGAGTGGGATTTGTAAAGAAAAAGTTAAGCAAGTTAATCACCCTTCAATTCGCACCTTTAACCCAAGGTTTATTTGAAGGCGAATTAGTTTGAATCTCGCGCGGTTGCCAACGGCGTGAGGTCACTGCCTGTAATGCATTGCATGCGTGTGTGTGTGTGAGTTGGTTTTTTGTAAGAGTGTGCAGCATATTATTATGTAAGCGGGTATAGAGTCTTGCGCATGCTCAGATGAAAATCCTGCAGGAAAGAAAACAGTGAATAAATTCTTGAAAGGAAAACTATAACATTCATTTTATCATGGAGGAAAGTTCTCTTCCTTCCTCTGTGAGTTTACATAGTGTATTGTTCCAGGTAAGTAATGTTGTAGCGGGGTAAGCTGCACAGATTTGTTTTGGCCGCATTCAAGGGAAACGGTGAATTTGCAGAAAAGGGGGGTTCAGAGAAAGAGAAAAGTGATTTCAGTTAGTTTGTTTCCTGATATCCTTTTCCTTTTTTTAAATTTTTTAGAAAGTTAACAGTTGCTTTAGAACCCATCTATCAAATCGCTGGCTCTTACTTGGCTGTGAACACTCATTTTTATGGGGTATACTATAGACGCATATTTTGGAAAGGCAACACAACATGTAGGCATGAAAGAAAATAGTGCAGATCCTTTCTTGTATTTTTTAGTCATATGAAACGTATTGAAATGAGTCACAATGAGGGTTGCGATCAGATGATTTGCAAAAAGCATAGCTAGCTTTCAAACTGCAACTGGACGGATGAATAACTTTGAATATGTCTGGGATTTTTAATAGAAGTAGTTCAATGAACAATCTAGTTTTTTCCTGTGGTATTTTTATATAAGAGTTCGAGCATTAGTATGAATTAAGATACCAAGACAAGTGATTGTTTGGGAAGGGCTATCCATCTTTGACCAATTTATATTAAATACGAACCATAAAGTAAAACAAGTAATTAAAATGCAATTTACAAGCCTCACGTGTATTTTCAATTTTGCTTGCTACAACTTGACAATTATGTCTGGTCTTGCTACAACCTGACAATTGTAATGTTTACTCTTACTTCAACCTGACAATTATAATGTTTACTCTATTTCCTCTATTTTTACTATTTCCGCTGTATTTTAGTGTTATTTATATCACTGGTCGTACCGCTGGACAATGTCCATGGTAGAGGACTAAACAAGTCAGTACATATCGATACGTAAGTTCTTCCTCGAAAGGATTTTATAAAGTGACCGGGACCGGCACCGTGACACATGTAGGCCTATGCCAAATACATGTGAATACATAGCTATACACAATGTATGATATTTCCCTATGAAAATTGTCACCAACCAGGAGATTCTCATGGGAGCAGACCAAGAAGGATTGTGACATTATATTTGTGGTGTCTAATTAACTTAATAATTTATGTATAAAATGCTGTGCCGACTTTATCTACATGTATATTCCCAACGTGTTTTTAATCAATTATTTATTTTTGTATTTATTATATGAGTCCCTTCATCAGTTCAGGTATTTCAGTATGTAAAGTACAAAATAAGTGTTCTGCATAAAATGAATGTTTATCTTTATTAACTGTAACTTGTTCATTTCTAACTGGTCTGATACATATGAGTCCAGAATTAATCCTAACCAGAGAAACAAGCTCAGGACTTACCGTACCGTAAAAATAAATTTGAGTTCGAGTTATATTTGTATTGTGTTAATAATTCATCATACCGTCATTCCTTGTTCCGCCCATGCACACAAGCTGTTTATTGAAACATGGAAATAATTGGTCAAGATTCCAGTCAGAGAATTTGCCCACGCTGGCACCTTGATGTTGAATCAGAAATCAGAAAATTCATTTTTTGTTTGTTTGATTGTCTACTATACAAGGACTTTAGGAAAATGTATGTTTGTTGATATTATCAGATCAAATGATCACTTTGAATTTTAACTGACAAAGAAAGACAGAATTTCCTTATGAACTATTCAGATGAAGCTACCATTAATTGCGCTGCCAAATATACATTTTCTTTGTAAATCAAAATGAAAGAGTATGCTCTTTGTAAATACTCCTTCCAGTGCGATTATTATTATTATTGAACGGGTAAAGGGGTTTGTTCCAGATTCGGGATAAAATATAATACAATACAATTAATAATATTATTTGAAACTATATCTTACAGCTTTAACTAACAACTTAGGTCACTCCGGGAGTGTAACCAAATTATGCAGGGAAAATGGCTTACGAGACAGGAAAACATAACATTTACCATAAAATTAAAACTTACAAGACCTATTATACTTGAGCGCTCGATAAAAAGAATTTTACATGAAGACCATTTTAATACTAGGAAAGACAATGTAGGGAAAATATTAATGTATCAGCATAAGACGTGTACGAAGGTATACACCCACAAAAATTTACTTGATTGAATGTCCGTCAAATTGATGGAAAAACTCAATGAGGTTAACAATTATACCCACATCCGTTTGTGGGCACTGAATGTCCGAACAATAAAACAGTAATAAGCGTCGGGGTGAATTGACAATTGTTGGGTCCGACTTGATTTGTAATTATTATTGTATTTCATTAGGCCTAGCCTGTGTTCTGAAAATGAAATGGTTTGTTTTTGTTACAAAGGGTTGTATTACAAGGGGAATCTGTATCTGTAAGGAAAATGTATGTTTGTTGATATTATCAAATCAAATGATCACTTTGAATTTTAACTGACAAAGAAAGACAGAATTTCCTTATGAACTCTTCAGATGAAGCTACCATTAATTGCGCTGCCAAATATATATTTTCTTTGTAAATCAAAATGAAAGAGTATGCTCTTTGTAAACACTGTACGGTGACCTGCATAGCACACGAGCTTCAACCATTCAGTATGATAAGACCATAGAGCAAGAACTGTCTGACCTCCGGAGTCTTGACACGTATAGCCCTATAAAGAAAAAGTCAATATTTGGTAACATGACGTCACAAGTGTGCAAAGTGCGTAAAATGGTGACCTCTTCACATGAAATCACGCGTTCATCATTATGCAATCATTGAGTTTGAATCCCATAGCAGCTGGTCAATGCACACACCAAGGACCTGTGTTATGATGATACAGTGGGATGCCCCACGCTTCAACTTGTCCCAACATGTTTTCATATCAATTAGAGGGAACTTGTTAGTAAAACATGACGTCACGTATCAACAACAAGGGCTGTCCGACAACAACTTGTCAGACTTGTCATAGGTTATAGTGCTTTATTTGAACTGCACATGCGTGCTTGAAATAATATACTCAGAAACATCTATATAATTATAAAGATATGTAATTATAAAGGTATGTTGTAAAGATGGATATTAGTTGAGTCTTACTATATAATAATTTATCCTACCATGCATACCGAACGTGTTGTGTCAAACTCCTTTATTGCGTCATTTGATAATGGAATATAGAATGCTGTACTCATTACCAGAGTCACCTTTTACATAGCCATTTCCAAACATTGACTTTGCATAAACGTGTTTGTTTATAACTACAGTCAATAATATATAATAATAGGGTCTAAACAAACACATGAATCACATGGTCTAAACAAACATAGAAATAATAGAATCAGTGAATGTTCAAGTCATGTTTATAACTTCCTTCGCTTAAACTGTCTCATTGGTTATTTTATTTACTACCTAGGCCATGATATAGTTTGGAGGTAACCTCTGCTTCATAATATAGAATTATGTTGTGTTATCTTAAAGTTTATAAAAGTAATTAATTGTTCAATGTAAAATCGACCATGAATACGAAATTTACGCATTTACCACTGATTCTCATTTTTGTATATTTCTTTGCCCACAACAGAAAACCCTGACTATATTTACCGTATTGACAAATGATACAAGTATGAAGATACGTAAATTAATTATAACTTTGTATTGAGATATGCAGTATTAAAATCATGTAATATAGAAAAAGAACAGAAGAAAATTTATGTGACGAGTTTCGGAGAAGAAACAAAAATGTATCACTTTAGTTTGCTGACTATTCCGACAGCCCATAATTCCGACTGCCAACTCCGACAGAATTGATCGGCCAAGGCCTACTAGCCAGTAGTGAAGCTCATGGGGGGTGCAGCCCCCTTGCCCTCTTTTTGACATAAATTACGGAAATAAAGAATTGTTTCGTCTACGGAAAAATACTACTTAAATAGAGCTAATATTCCGACTGCCCAATACACGTTTTCCCGAGTTCGACAAACAATCGAAAAATTTACAGGACTTTTAGAAATATCCCGACAAGAACTTGAAAGCACTAGTAAATCCAGAACGGGTAATTAGTCCAACACCTCGTTACATGTCAGGTCATCTGCATGTGTGGTTCTGAATTTACAAACAAAAGAATGATGCTGTTTTAGTTAGATAATTCAACCTAACTAATAGTTACATCCAATTAAAAAGGTCCTTATTCAACAACACACATATATATATATATATATATATATATATATATATATATATATATATATATATATATTCCCTATGGAATGAAAATAATCGGTTTAGTTGCATGATATATTTAACTAAAATGAAAAAATCAAAATTAAAATACGTTTTCAAACGCCAATGTTATTCGTTTAACATAAAAAACACTCCTGAGAATTTTAAAATGAACGTAAATCATAAACAAAAGCATGCCAAAAAATATCATTCTGAACTCGCATCCCCTTTTAAAATAACTCGCATCCCTTTATTCAAGACAACTGTATCATTCTAAAATAAAGACAATGTGAAATGAATATCATTCTGAACTCGCATCCCCTTTTACAATAACTCGCATCCCTTTATTCTAAATTCGCATCCCCTTTTACAATAACTCGCGGTTCAAGACAACTCATTCTAAGACAATGTTAAGATCATAGTCATTCTCAATTCGCATCCTCTTATAATAACTCGCACCCCTTCATTCAAGTCAACTTACACCTGAAATAAAGACAATTTTAAAGAGTATCATTCTGAATTCGCATCACCTTTTACAATAGCTCTCACTTCAAGACAACTATATCATTCTAAGACAATATTAAAAGAGTATATTATGTAAGGGGTATAGAGTCATGCGCGTGCTCAGATGAAAATCCTGTAGGAAAGAAAACAGTAAATCCATCCTGGATCCTATTGCACTGTTAATATAATCTAGTATGCATAACTTCCAGTCTGCTTTTACACTGATCAGTGGCTTTATATCGCTGTATATGATGACTCCTCCTAAATAATAATAAATCAATTCTTGAAAGGAAAACTATAACATTCATTTTATCATGGAGGAAAGTTCTCTTCCTTCCTCCGTGAGTTTACACAGTGTATTGTTCCAGATAAGTAATGTTGTAGCGGGATAAGCTGCACAGATTTGTTTTGGCCGCAATCAAAGGAAAAGGTGAATTTGCAGAAAAGAGGGTTCAGAGAAAAATAAAGATTTCCCTTAAGTTTAAAGACTAAACGTGATTTCAGTTAATTTGTTCCCTGATATCCTTTTCCTTTTTTATTTTATTTTAGAAAGTTAACAGTTGCTTTAGAACCCATCTATCAAATCGCTGGCTTTTACTTGGCTGTGAACACTCATTTGTATGGGGGTATACTATAGACGCATATTTTAGAAAGGCAACACAACATGTAGGCGTGAAAGAAAATAGTGCAGATCCTTTCTTGTATTTTTAGTCATATGAAACGTATTGAAATGAGTCACAATGAGGGTTGCGATCAGATGATTTGCAAAAAGCATAGCTAGCTTTCAAACTGCAACTGGACGGATGAATAACTTTGAATATGTCTGGGATTTTTCATAGAAGTAGGTCAATGAACAATCTAGTTTTTCCTGTGGTATTTTTATATAAGAGTTCGAGAATTGGTTTAAATTAAGATACCAAGACAAGTGATTGTTTGGGAAGGGCTATCCATCTTTGACCAATTTATATTAAATACTAACCATAAAGTAAAACAAGTAATTAAAATGCAATTTACAAGCCTCACGTGTATTTTCAATTTTGATGAGAAAATCATCCAGGTAAGCAACGACCCAATTACAACCATGATGTTGCATCATACGAGAGACAGACGGAGTAAATCTATGAAAATGCACAGCGCACGTTTATCTCCAGTTGGAAGTTTAGTGCCATTTAAATAAGTCATCGGTATGACAGTGAACATACCGATAAGCACTTTTGAGATCCACTTTGGGAGTCATATTTTTGGAGTCATACTTTTGTTTATGTCTTCCCAGCAAGTTCTAAATGGCAGCAAATTGTGGTGCGCTTTCGGATCGAAATTTAAGTCTGAAGCTATATGTACATGTACACTGATGTTTGGAAAGGCACTAACACAAACAACCTGGGCCTACCCATTGAATTATTTTGGCGAGAAAGAAAAAGTATTTTTAGTCATATAAAACGTATTGAAATGAGCCGTTGCGCTCGGACGACTTTCAAAAAGCATACTTAGCTTTCAATGTGGAGAAATACAAAATGTACAAACTCTGAGTCTAATGCATGCAAATACTTTTGCCTGGCGGGAAATCTCCTGGGTAAGGTCACGCAAAGTGTAAATGAGTTCAGACTCTTTGAATTAATTCAATTGAAAGTTTGTTTATTATGCTTGTATTTTAATATGTTCAAAAAATTTAAATGAAAAGGCTGAAAATGGAAAAGCAATATTCTAATTAAACGGGTTACACTATTGGAGGGTGTCAGTTTTACTGTTACTGGATGTTGTTCTTTATTTTTTAGAGCATACGGTTCGTCTTTCAAATATCGGTGAGAAACGGGGTCGCGTCGAAGTCCTCAACAACGGCGTGTGGGGTACAATCTGCAAGAATCGGGAATGGGACTTTTACGATGCTTTAGTGGTGTGCAAACAACTTGGCTTCTCCTGGCTGGCGGTAAAGGGCTGGACGCATGACGAAGGCAGCGGGACAGGACCGGTGTGGCTTAGTAACATACAATGTAATGGATCGGAGGCCAGTCTTGACCTGTGTCCGAACGATGGGTGGATGGACCATCAGTGTCAGCCGGATCAGGACTATCCAAACACCGCTGCTGCTGTGTCGTGCTTGAACGAGACGGAACTTCAAGGTTTGTGGATTTTTCAATGTGCGCAGCATTTTAAAGACAAGATATAAGGGTCAATCATCCTGCAATAAAAACAAACAAATTGCACTGAAAATTTGTTGATATTTACATTATCGCACTTTTTGCTGTTTTAAGTATGACTGTCCGTACCTCTTGAATAATTTCAGAGTTGGATGTTAATGTTGAGCTTGATGATGGCAGTATCTTCACTGGCTCAAGTACTGAAGGGAACGTGATGTTGCCACTTCATATAACACTACAAGAAAGGAAGTACTTCTATATATGCGACCAAGGCTGGGATATTGAAGACGCAGAAGTCATCTGCCGTCAACGAGGTTTCCATTCTGCAGCCAAGGCAACTACAAACTTCTACTTCGGAAGACCCAACCCTACGTATGACTGGTACATTAATACCTCTCTGGCTACTGGGTTCGCGTGTGCTGGTAATGAGAGCAATATTCTTGAGTGCCCCACCCATGCCTGGTTCAATGACTGTCCACCTGGCCATGGTGCTGGTGTCATTTGCAATCAAATAGAAGGTAAAGGCTGGTTAAATACGAATCCAATTGTATAGATATCAAAAGTTTAATCTACTTGATATGGTTACATTATGTACCAGTATTGTTACATGGAGAAATCATGGAGTAATCGGGGAAAGTTTAAACAAATAAAAAACATTTTGTTTCAAAATTATAAAATCAAGACATCTTACAAAATAACAGATATTTATTTCAAGAGGAATAGGCATAACTGACTTATCCCTATATGAAAGATAAACACATTTCGTTGTAAAGGGTTGCGTAAGACTGCCATTCTAAGATGGCATCGAGTGGCGCAAATCAACATTTTCGTTTTATAACCTTATCAAGTCTGAGCTTTTTTTCGTTCTCAGAGACCTGGGGGCGCTCATTGTGCACCCGTCCGTAGTTTCTGTATTCTTCAGCCGATTGTCATGAAATCAGGTCATAAAAACTTTCCCTTCATTTTTGTCCAAACTCACCAGTTTCCCCATAATTTTCTTAATTTTCATCCCTTGGCCTTTAGATCACCGCTTGAGTACGCTATAACCAACATTTTGCGTAATGATGTACCATAAAGTACATTAAAGGCAGATATAATCACATCCATATTTCTATTCTGTCATATATTGAGCAAAATTTAAAAAATAAAATAAAAACGGTTAAGCGTTTGAAAGTTGACAAAAAATCCCAAAACACACATTAAATGTCTTACCAAAAAAAAAAAAAAAAATTAAAATTCAAAAAACAAACAAACATCGGACCTGTTCAAAATAAGCAGTTGACAAGGCAACCAAGAAACACCCATTTCGTGGATTTTTGGTATGAGGGAATACCCCAAATAATAGTTTGGAAAAGTCATACAATTTTAACATGATCAGTCAAAGCGTTCTATATAATAGGCTCGAGGGTTAATATAGGCTATTTGAATTGCAAAATTATGTCAGAATTAATAAAATGTTTAAATGTTCTAATAAAAGAATTTTAAGTAAGACTAATTGCGGTGACACCATGTGGAATCTCAATTGAGTAGTAATTAGTTCTGAAAAGAACTGGGGGTACAACTCGACGTTTCGATCAGTATGCTCTGATCGTCCTCAGGAGAATGCCGGACTCTGGAAAATGCTGCTGCTTAAGTAGACTGCTGGAGGATCATCCCTTGAATGGATGCTGGAGGATTAGTTCGTTGAGGCGCGCAGGCGGGAAACTGTGGGACTATGAGACTAGGATCCTAGGGGTTTGGGGAGGAGTGTGCTCACCTGAACTGAATCAGTTGTTAACAAGCACAGGAAGGAGGGTGGTTGACTTAGGATATAGGGGATCCCTCAGTCTGGGGTGGGTTATGGACTTTGGATATAGAAGATCCTTCAGTCTGTAGTATAGGTCGCCAAATGTCGCTGATGAAGAAACCGATGTCCTGTGGCACAGTGTCGTGTTTGACGATCTCGATGGCCTCTCTGATGCGTCTGGGGTGCCATGCGTCGATGGGTGTGATGAGTTGGGCTGCCTGCCAGTCGATTTGGTGGTCCTTGATGTGCGAGTGCTTGACGATTGCGGACTTCTCGAAATCTCCTCTGCGGCCGTGTGCTCGGTGTTCCTTCAATCTGATGGGGAGGTTGCGTTTTGTTTCGCCGATGTACACCTTACCGCACTCACAGGGGATCCTGTAGACTCCCGCTCTGTTGTTTGGGTCCGGTTTGTCCTTGTGGGTATGTAGAAGTCCTTGGAGTTTGCTGGGGGCTGAGTGGAACACATCGATGCCTGCTTGTCGGAGGATGCGTTGTAGTTTGTGAGACGTCGAACCTAGATAGGGGAGACAAGCAGAGAGGGTTAGATCACTTACCTTGCTTTTGGAGTTTGCAACCGGCTTCGCTGTGCTGATCTTGTTGTGATTGTAACCGTTGCGTTTGAGGGTAGTTCGGATGTGCTGTAGTTCCTTGGGAAGGCTGTCCTTGTCACAAATGTTGTAGGCGCGTTGTACGAGCGTACGGTTGACCGATGACTTGATGCTTGGATGATGGAAGGAGCGCTGGTTCAGGTACCGATCTGTGTGCGTGGGCTTTCTGTAGACGTTGTGGTGTAGGGAGCCGTCTGGGTTTCTGGAAATGCCAACATCAAGGAACGCGATCTTGTCATCTTCTTCCGTTTCCATGGTGAACTTGATGCTCGGGTGTTGCTGGTTTAGATGTTGTAGAAAATCCTGGAGTGTGTCTCTGCCGTGTGGCCAAACCACAAAGGTGTCATCCACGTATCGGAGCCACAGCTTGGGTTGGAGGTCGGCGGTGTTGAGGGAAGAGTTTTCAAACTCTTCCATGAAAATATCAGCAAGGACCGGGGATAAAGGAGATCCCATGGAGGTCCCAGCTGTCTGCTCGTAGAACTTGCCCTGAAACTGAAAACAACTTGAAGAGACACATGTTAGTAGCAAATCATGAATTTGGTCCGGGGTGAGTGATGTGCGATCATCAAGAGAAAGATCTTGTACGAGTCTGTCCTTCACCAGGAGGCATGTCTCTGTAGTTGGGACATTGGTGAATAGGGAGACAACATCAAAACTAACCAAGATGTCGCTGGGTTGAAGTGTGAGGCCCCGGGTGATCTAAAAGAATTTTAGATGGGCAGATTCTAAACATATTTTATTCATTGTGTAATGTAAAAAAAATAATTCCAATTCAAAATATCTTGATAGGCTTGCAGAAAAGTAAATTTTAATTAAAAAATTGCATACAAATTACTGAATAACTAAAAATATAAAGCTGAATGTATAAACAGACATAACAATAATGGTCAATCGCATTATCAGAGAAATGGAAAGGGTCTATAATTATTATTGTAATTGTTACGGGTAGGCCTACTTCTTTTGAAAGGGACTCCCGATGTTATTGACAATGACCAGTTCAAGGATAAGACAAAATTAAATGAAATATATAACGAAAAGAGGTCGATCTGACAGTCTGTATCTCAATATGTATTCTGTCAAAATATTCATTCAAGCAAAAAATGGCAGAACAATCTTGTAACATTTTTCTCCTGAAGACGATCAGAGCATACTGATCGAAACGTCGAATTGTAACCTCCAGTTCTTTTCAGAACGAATTACCACTCAATAGAGAATTTCACATGGCATCACCGCAATTAGTCTTAATTATTCTTCTAACATATCAAAATGAGATTTAAGCCAACACTGATCCAATTGTATAAAAGGTTTACAAAGAGAATGAAATTTAATACAATGGAAAATAATAAAAGGAACTTTGCCGGTTGATGACTGGCTAGACGATTATGATCTGAGCAATCCTCCGAACGATCTTGATCCGACGCAAACGACGTACGCGAACATGTACAATGAAGAATCATGCGAACGATAATAAAGAAAGTTCTTGATCCAAGGGAAATCAGGAAAAAGAAGTGAAGATGGAGCTAGTATAGAACAAAATGAAAGTAGAAACAATCGGTGAAGTCCAAAAAAAAGGGGGAAAAAAAATAAAAATAAAAACCAGCAAAACATCAAGGACATCCACGGCTGATCAGTGGCTGGAGTCAATCAATTATGCTGAACAACCTATGTTCAAAATATAAAAGAGGTGATGTTGTGTCTTGCAGACGATTGTAGCGATCCTGACTATTTGATGTTTACTGCCAGTGAACTAAGGCTGTGGTCAGAATGCCCCAAATCGCCCACAAGAACACCACGTGGCTGAATTCTCCCTCCTTAACATCATAAATGACCACAATCAAGTCAGACAGAGAGGAGACTGTGTCCTGGGCCCATGGCAATAAAACCATTTTCTTCTTATAATTATAAGATCATCATTATTGTTGTTAATTTCAGAGCCTGAGGGATTTCAACTCCGCCTTGTCAATGGCTCAACTCCAAACGAGGGGCGAGTTCAGGCTTTCTACAACGGACAGTGGGGGAGTATTAAATATACAATTATCGCCAGCCCTGATACCACTAATGTTATCTGTCAGCAGCTGGGGCTGGGGTACGGTATAGATTATTATTACGACAACCGGTTTGGACAGAGTACTGGCCCGGAAGCTATACACGGTCCGATCTTATGTCGAGGTGGCGAACAGTCCCTGGCACAGTGTTATTGGTTAAATTGGTCATATGAAGAGTCTAACGCAGAACTCGGTGTCCTTTGCAGTGGTCCATTCCCAGGTAATGAGCTTTTTCTATCGTTTGATATTTCGTGACACTCTTCGTTGAACGAGCTGTGGATAGCCTTTCGAAAATAACGATTGTAAAACAAATTTTAGACCTAGCCTCATTTTGAATAAAACAATGAATATCGTTTCTAACTCTTATATGGAAATCAACCACAGAAACAAACATTAGACTGACTGAAATGATTTTATTTATATTTATTAAACAGATTTCCGAAGCCCTGTCAGATTTTCTGGAAACTATGGGAGCGGGCGTCTTCTGATCCATCATGACGGACGATGGGGAACTATTTGTCGCAAAGGATGGTCAATGGAAAACTCACAAGTCGCATGCAGGGAGCTCGGATATGGTCCACCTGATGAAGCGTTGGTATGATGATCATATATAAATATTGAGTAGGCCTATTTTTATTTCGTCCATGGGTGCCTCATACACAAATTGTAATGGGGCACCGTTGGAGGCGCCGCCATCACCCGATCTTGTTCAATCGCCGCTTCTGCATGTCTGCTGCTCTATTACGTCACGTTAGGGGCGTCCTTAGACTGGTCCCCTATCTCTATCCTTGATAGGATAGAGGGCGTACCATCCAAGGGATTTCATTGCATATGTTGTGCGGAAGATCGTCACGCTGTGACTCTGAGGCTCGCGCGCTTGCTACCAACCAAGGTCAAATTTGAATCTCCGGGTGCGGCCGGTATTCTGGCGTAATTCACGAGCCTGAAGGCGCCGGTGACGACAGATCTTCAGGCTAGGAAGTCCTCTGCCTTGTCTAGTACCCAAAGGCAGACCATCAATAACTGCGCAGGGCATAGCGTATAGCTTGACCATTTTAATATAATAATAATCGACTATTCCACATATAACGTTACAGGCTTGCAGCTATTATAATGTTCGGAAGGTGGTAGGCGTATTCCCCTAATTCAAAATGGTGGATTTACTTGGCCCTTTATTTGTAGTGGCGTTGCTAGGATACTACTCAGGGGCAAGTTATTTTGGGCTAGTTTTTGTTACAGGTATCATGTACACGTTTCCTTAAAGGCCGACGAAAGTTATGCAGTAGAACTAGGAGGCGGCGGACCGATATTTCTTGAAGGTGTGTCATGCAAGGGAGACGAAGCCACGTTAGATCAGTGCGAACTCGGGGAGTGGTCCCACCACACATGCGATCATCGAATGGACGTGGTAATCATCTATTGCACACTGAGTTCCGGTGGTACGTACTATAATCCTTTACCCTCATTTCCATTCGATACACCGATCAAGAATGTGGTGCTAAGCCACACCTATCCCTAGCAACTCTTCAAACTATCGGTCACGCCACTTGCCCCATATATATCATGAACATTGCCGAAGCTTGGGTCCTAAGATGGGTCAAAATTAATGTCTTACATCTGCTAATAAGCCACACCCTACATGACCTATATTATCACCGGGTAGATGAACTTAAGCGTGCTGATCAGCGTTTTATCTTGACTGGGAATATATCGTTATAGTTATTTTATAAAAAGGAATGGACATTACGTCTGCGGACCCGTTCTGGGGCAGTTCAGATCAGACTGGGGAGTTTTTTTTATCGGTGATAGCGCAGAAAATCAACGTTGTGATGCTCTTAGACAAACAATGTTTGAGCATCATTTTAAAACTATTATGTTCTCCCTTTTTCATGCAGTCAACAAAGCTACTGTTAATGTACTTCTCTTGACAAGCTTGACAGCTCTTTGCCGTTTTCTGAAGATAGAATAGTGAATAGTGAGCAGCGTGGTTGAATGAGCAACACATCAGATTCAGCTTTCGTGTTGAATCATGATTATGAGTCATAGTAGGGCTTCTACAGCCACTTGTATAAAACTTGTACTTGTTGTAATGTTAATAATGTATCAAACATCCCCAGCTGTCATTTTAGTAGTATTAGTACAATAATTTCTTCATGAGACGACGATTCCACATTAAATATTGAAACACGAACAATCTGAATTCATTTTCAATTCACCATTCGTTAGTGAACGACACAGTGACTTGAGCTGAAACTTTCACAGATTGGTTTGTGTACACATCCCTCATGTATGAAGTGACCCTTCAAGCAAGAAGCTAGAAGCCGCCATGAGCAGTTCTGGAAAGGCCCATCAATGGTGACAGGATCACGATTACAGACTGCAGAGTAAATTCCCTAAGTGTCGTCTCTCCACTGCCCTATCGGTATCAATGCGTATCATCCACATACAGTTAAATTGGGCTCTTCTCTCCCCACCCTCTTCCACTCGTATAGGGTGTTTGACAGGTAAAAGCTCTGTTAATCATGCATCTCCCGTGCTGGCTACAGCATATTTTACCTTGAAAATTAAAGGGACAGTATCGTCACGATCAAAAGAGCATGGAATCGGAGTGCTAGTTTAAGATTAACTCAGTGACTAATAAATAATACACCACATGATAAGGTCATATTACCGTTGCTGCTGCATAAATGAGCCAGTAATTTTCAGTCGCTGTATTCATCTTAAACTAGAGCACCGATTCCATGCCCTGTTGAAAGTCTGCTCTGATCGTGACGATACTATCCTTTTTAATGTTTAATTGCTATTTTTCTATGGCTACCGAAGTTAGGAAGTTTCAAATGAGACACTGAATGGAAAAATCAATAAGGCATAAACCATTGTTGAATAAGCTGGAATCACATTTTTACTTGTGCAAAGGTGCTAAACTTGTGAGAGCATTTGTATATATGAATCAGCTAAAAATAACACGGGTTACAAAAAAAATCAAAACTTCCGCCACACCACTTTTGAGGCTGAAATCCGACCAAACTGGAAACATATTTTAAGGGTATACAATAAACCCACCACAGATTTAAAGGGATGTTTGATGCATCATCAAATATTCACCGAGTAATTTGTTTTGGAAAACAAATGATAATTTATTTCTTTTGAGTTGATCTCGGAGTTTATTTGTGTAAACATCTTTATGTCATAATATAATTGTATGGGTAAAAGGGGCCGTATTCATTGTAAAATTCTTTGTAAAAAAACTTATCAAAATTGTAAACCTAAACTTTACTTTCCCCGAATAATAATGAACATTTAATCATTCACAGCTGTAGATCTGCATCCAATCAGCATTCTTGATTTAAAGTATTCGACCAATCAGTACTCCTGAACTATAAACGGCGACTTAGGCATTGCCCAATAAGCATGGTCGACACAAAGGCATCCAATAACACTGCTGGTTGATGAGTCCCAGGCGATTGGGTCACCATAACCCAATCAGAATCTATGACAGATTCATAGTCTGTTCCTCATGCTCAGTCTCGATCAATCTGATTGCTCAATAGATAGGTCCATCATCTAGTCCATCATCATCATCATTCAGATCATCCTCTCCATTATCAAAGTATGACATGATGTAATCTGTACCCTGTAACATAAGGGCATAAATACGTACGAATATTAAAGCAATGCATTAAAGAGAAGGTACAGCATTGGTCATTAGCAGATTATCAAATTAACAAATAATTATCTAAAAACTTGTTTCTTCTGACTTTACATCGTTTATAACCTCGTCACTGCGTCTTGTTTCTTCAAGTTATTCTGCCTTCTTCGGACTTGTCCATTTTCTGTGCTCTGGTCCTCATCATTTTTTCGGACTTCACGTTGTTTATGAACTGCGTCAGACATTTCGTGTTTTGTGCGTTCCTCAATCGTGAGCGTTCTGATGCCTGCAGTTTTCTCCAGCTCCACGTACCGCAAGTTTAATCTGTTTTAATTTTGTTAACGCTTGATTATTGTTATGTGTATTTCTATCTCGTGTTATGCATACATGTACATTTCACATTTTTTTTAGTGTCGAGTTCACTTGGCATATTGTCTGCCCATTTAATTTCTTTTTGTATATATTTGTTTCCTTTCTTTGTAAATTCCAATTATTTTTGTGGATTGAACCTTATTATGTCGCCCCAGTGTTGTAGTCGAGACCAGCTTGTCCGAGACCGAGACCGAGACCAAGGCATCCCAGACCGAGACCAAGACCGAGACCATGCAATTCGAGACCGAGACCAAGCCTTCCGAGACCGAGACCGAGACCAAGGTATCCGAGACCGAGACCAAGACCAAGCATACGTACATAAAAAAGTAAATTGAAGCTGATTATCAAAAATATTCACACTTTGTCAACCGTAAAGATTTACACAACACACAAATTTAATCTTTCAAGTTTCGACAAGACTCAACAGCAGCTCTTTATTTCAATGTTACACCAATGTAACACCTTATATTTAGCCCGTTTTTTCAAATAGTGAAAATATTCAACACCCAATGCTACTGCTCATGATAAGTGGTTACTGGTTAGATGTGTCACATCAAAAATCCTACAAGAAATGAACCCTAGTTACCCCCCTGATATATAGATTATAAAATATGCACAGTTTCGTAAGCGTGTGTAGTGCACACTGTTGTCCACAAACAATTTAAAAAAAAATAACCAGGAAATCCCAGGATTGAGAAAGATACACAACTATTTAAAACAAGAAAACTTCTCATTACACTTAAGAAACATGAGTGTTTCCAACATTTTTGCTGAAATTCGAGCTCTATGGGGGCGCATTATTATGCCCCCGGCTGAATACTCGGTCAACTGGAGCACTCGAAGCTGGGACGGAGAGTAGAGCAATGGCCAGCTTGCTCAAGTTTATTGTAAACTTCAAGTTTTATGAAGCGTGCCAATGCCAAACTTTACCTGCAACGCAATATTATACGTGTACCAGTGACATACACGGGCAACTGTTCTCAGCGCGGGTACCATTCCGAATTGGCATGCTGCAGTGGGTCAGGTCTCCATTCAAGCTTCAATATCTTTCGTCGACGCAACACAAGGGCGCAACCACTGGGGGGTCGGGGTCACGACCCCCCCTACTTTTATGTGGACCTCCCCAACTTCTGGAACATTTTGGTATTTTATGTATACATGATCCTAGTAATGTCATTCATGACATCACAATGGCTGCTTGGGACCCCCCCCCCCCCCAACTTTCAACACGTGGTTGCGCCCTTGACGCAACAGCCTGATAACTTGCATATTGGAAGTTGTTTGACACAGGTAAAGGACTACTGAATAAAGACTAGGTTATCGCAAATCTAATTTATAGAGGGCGTATTTTAACATGGTGTTTTATTGTGAGCGAGCCGAGTTCGCCGCGAACGTATTTGGCTATTTTCTCTGCAAAAAATTAACGTGGGTTGTTGTGGTCTCGACGGGTCTCGGGGGTAAAATCCGAGACCGAGACCGAGACCTGCCCATTCGAGACCGAGACCAGCCATTCCGAGACCGAGACTTTTATAGGGCGAGACCGAGACCGAGACCAAGACCGGCAAAAAAGGTCTCGAGACGGTCTCGAGACCGAGACCAGGTCTCGAGACCTACAACACCGTGTCGCCCCCACCCACTAGTTCCACTAATTCACATGTGCACATGATTTTAAAACAGACCTTCCTCACAGGATGGTGATCCTGTTACATATTCAATTGTTGATATGGACGTATGATCCTAAGGCCAAGCCGAAACGTATCCATCATAACCGACTCAAACCTTGCATCTCCCCTATAAACCATGGCCGTGGATTGCTGCCAACACCACAACCCCAACATGACTTTTTGCCTACTTATAGTGCACTTTCTGGTTCACTCCCTTTCCCATCCCACTCCAACCCTACGATCCTCCCACCCTCTACTCCTGTATCATCCCCTATTGCTCCTTCCCTACCTGACCCTACGGTTTTGCGACCAACCCCATCCAACCAATCTCCAACTCCCCGTCCCGCGCAGCGTTAGCGTAGCGGCAGAGTTGTGACACGACCTAATCGTCTTGGTTTTTCTACTTGATGTTTCAATTAATTTCATTGTATAAACTGAATACATTGTACATGTACATCTGTATTTTCTTTGTTTCATTACTGTTATGGCTTAAATAAGTAAATATATTACTGTGCTTATACACATTGTTACACTCAATTATGTGTGCTACATTTCACATTTTTTTGTTCTGAGAATTCTTCCCCCTCTCGAATTGTCATTGCCACGACTTTACATTTATTTTAATCTCTGTATGATTTAAAAAAAATATTATTTCAAGGTGCTTTTGATTTATACGCGCTTCATTTTTGTTTTATATTAATTGTTGAAAAATGTTCTCTTTATTTGGGTTTATGTTCCTTTTCATAGAACTTTGTTTGTATTCCTTTATTTGTATTGACTTTTTAGTATTTTTGAGGACATTTTCTTCCCCCAGATGAAAGTAATGTAAGCGTACATCTGGTACATTTTACACGGAAGGCCACTGACCACATGTGGGGTCATAAATAATTTCCCCGTCTCCAAGACTGACATCCCCTAGACCAATTTAATATAATCTAAACACAATACCCCCACTGTTGTAAGTGACCAGTTCCATCCAGATTATACTGATATTCTTTAGATTAGAAATCACACTCTAGACTCTTGCTCTTTCTCTCTCTCTCTCTCTCTCTCTCTCTCTCTCTCTCTCTCTCTCTCTCTCTCTCTCTCCTGTACTGCTAGTCCATTGGCGGATCTGGGGGGGGGGGCTAAGGGGCCTGTAGCCCCCCTAAAATCGTTTAAAAAAATAATTTTAAAGGAGAGAGAGAGGGGGAGGGGAGGGGAGAACGCACTCCCATTCCCACAGTGTGCTTTGTTTTTCTCTCCCTTTGATTATTTCATTGTAATTTTTGTAGTACTGAAAAATAATTGTTTTTGATTCTCAGCCCCCCCCCCCTAAAAAATGTTCTGGATCCGCCCATGTAGTCCAATAACTTTGTGACCCTACAGTCAATTTTGAGTGTAAGAATAGATTGTGTACTTCTTGTTACTTCTTGTTATAGCCACGGAGAAATAAATAAAATATTCGTACGGCCCAAGAAGCTTCTCTTATAAGTGTAATTTCTTCATCTGGTAACACCCACCTTTTTAAGTGTTACAGTATCAATAAAATCAATAGTGGATTTAACAATAGTATAACTATCGGTACTAACAATTGATATGGAAACTACGAAAATTGCAATTTCACTCAGCTGAAGGCATAAGCCTAAATGGTCTTAACATCTGGACTACTTGTAACCAGGATGATACAGTGAATTTAGGGTTTCTCACACCCAGTCGGCACACGATGTCTTAAAGACGTCGTTTTACGGTCGTTATCTAGTCGTGTGTACTACAGCGGTCGTGACCAAAAAACGACGTCTTAAAGACGTCTTTCTCCCTATTCGGAACTCATCCCCACCTGCCAAAAAACAAAAAAAACACGACGTCTTTATGACGTCGTTTTACGGTCGTTATCAAGTCGTGTGTACTACAGCGGCCGTAGCTAAAAAGACGACGTCTTAAAGACGTCTTTCTCCTCACCCGCAAAATCATCCCCACCCGCAAAAAAAAAAGAAGAAAAAAAGCCAAACAAAACAAACAAAAACACGACGTCTTTACGACGTTGTTATACGGTTGTTATCACAGTGGGCACACGACGTCTTTAAGACGTCTTATAGACGTAAATTATTGACGAATATGCAAAACAAAATGACATCTTTTTCTGACGACTGAACGACGTCTTTTCCCCACTGTAAAAAATTACCGTAATTTTACGCCGAAAAGTTTGTAAATTCTACGGTGAATTACCGTAATCATCCCTTTCTCATTGTTTTACGGCCGAAACCCGTATTATGGCCGCTCCCATTGCACTCTGGGATATATCCAATATGTAAATGATCTGACCTTACTTTGACAGCTTTGCGCTCGAATCATTTCCAATGTTTAAATATGTAAAAATGGGTGATTTAAGGCCATTTTCAAATATTATTTGAAAATGGCCTTAAATCACCCATTTTTACATATTTAAACATTAGAAAATTAATATTATTAATTAATATTATTAATTTACTGTTAATTTTATGATTAAAAAGGTAAGATTTTGATGTTCTCTTCTATGTTTATGTAAAAAAGTACATTCAAAATTTAAAATATTGAAATATAGATTATAATTGCATGCCACCATGACTAAAAAGAGTTTCGAAAAGACAGTATATATAAAGGATACATGTTCTGTATATTAGTAACTGCAGAGGATCAGGAGTGGTTGAAAAAAGAACCAGACTACGTGTACGTGTAGGTATTAAGTGAAAAACATCGTGTACAATAAACAGTTGCAGTGATTAATTCCAGTATCTGCAGGTCCATGCTATAGCAGATGCAGCGTTCCATCCATACAAAAATCCCGTTAAATGTACGGCACAATTTGTAAAACTTCCACCTTGAAATTTACGGTGCTTTACCTGGCAGCTAGGGTGCCAGGAATTTTTTTACAGTACAGACGTCGTTTAGTCGTCAGAAAAAGACGTCGTTTTGTTTTGCATATACGACCGAAATAAGACATTTATAAGACGTCAATAATTTAATAATATAAGACGTCGTGTGCCCACTGGGCAGTGACTGAACAGTGAGCTAAGAATTTACAAACAACTCGGAAATATTCATCCTTAACAACAAGGTTTACAACAAAATGATTAGTGGAAACTAGATGATTTCTAAAACCTGTCATTAGAGTAAAAGTGTAAGCAAACTGATCTAACTGTCATTCAGTGAATCAGCAACAATACAAAAGTGGGAAATGCAATAAAGTAAAATGATAAGAATTAAACAATAATTAGAAAGAAAGTAAAATAATCCAGTTACAAATAACTGAATCTATTCTAGGTTCCTAACATCCAACATAAAATTGTCTCAATTGAATCAGAAAAACGGAAGGAAAGTAAATGAACTATTAGTGTCAAAACAAATTTTCATGAATGCGAATGGCAGTTTAAGTACAACTGTCACAACTGGTCATCAACTTTGAATTAACTATTTATTAGCAGTCAGACTTGACCCGTAAAAGTCTACTCACACTTTTCAGAAAATCATAAAAAACTGCATGGTTTTCAAATTTTACCAGGGTTTCCGGGTTAACAATAAAGACGTAATTTTAGTAAAATATATTTCTTTTCTGTTAGGATAATGTATTTGTTGATGCATAACTCCAGCCTATATGAAAGCTTCAGCAATAGTGAAAATACATTCAGATTGTTTAGTAGTGAACTTTACAAATTCATTTTGAAAAAATACTTATAATGAAATTATAGACAGAAAGGCTTAAAAAGAAACATTTAATAAGTTATGAATGATGTGAGGCTAGTTTGTCATCCCATTATATATAAAATATGTGTTCCTCCCTGGTTTAAACTTATGCTAATTGTTCACAAATCTTTTAATAACATTGCTCCAATTTATATTTCTGAACTGCTTAAAGTCTACACTCCATCACGCAATTTGCGCTCCAGCAACATGTCACTCCTAAAGGAACCAACTTCAAAACGGAACTGGGGTGATAGGTCGTTTTCTGTCGCAGCTCCGAGACTCTGGAATCATCTTCCAACTAAACTCAAATCTTGTCATAGTATAACCAGATTCAAGTCGATGCTTAAAACTCATCTTATGTCACAACTCTTCAAAGATGATGTATATTTGTAATTGCATTGTAATTTGTAGGTACATGTATCTCGGTACATAATTATTTTTTTGTTGCCCTATGCTATCATTGTATATTGTTTGTGTTAATGTTTTGTCTTTGTTTCCGCGCCTTGAGCGCCCAGCAGGGTGGATATGTGCGCGCTAAAAATCTTTATTATTATTATTATTATTATTAAGTTGTGTAACAAATTTGAAATTAAAATGCAACTTTTGGGACTGTGTTGTACATGTACATAATAAACATTTCTTTAAATTAACAGTACTATAATGGTTGATGCTTTATTATTAAAACAAGTTGATCTGATTTGAACAATATGTTTGTGTCCTTGGTTTTAATTTTCTTTCATCCCCCATATAATTGTATTATTGTATGACCATGAATATAGGGTATGGTTCTAATGCTTTAAAATAATACTCTGTTGTGAAATGAGGCATCATTATTTAAAATGTATTTATATAAAGTGTTTATAACCGCTACTAAGTTACTTCAACTCACTAAACGGTTATTTCATTTAACTACATACAGTGTACATGTACAGTACATGGAATTTGGATTACAGGGCCCAAAGTTCAATACGCGACAGTTCTTACTGCTTCGCACAGATACACGTACAGTACATTGTATGTGCGTATCCTCAATTTACCCTAAATGACGCAACTAAGGTTATATAATCAACTGGACAGTAACTTACAAATGAAATTAGCAGTTTGGTGTTTCAGTTTGTTTCAGTTTGTTTCAGTGAAGGATTCTCTTGTAAAATGCTGAATTTCAATGCATGATCATACGCGTGGACGTCTTAAACGCCGTTTTTTGAGACGCACAGAATTGTGGTTGTCAAAAAATTGATGTTGGTATAATGACTCACCCCCAAACTGTTAAAGTTGATGGGGGCACAGAAAATGTACCCAAGAAGAAAAACAGTTGAATCATGTTTCATCTTATTCCAGATGGTTGTAAAATTGTTTTCAATCTTGAAAATAAAAATATTGTTCTAGATTTTAAAAAATAAAATGGTATAATTTGGAGAAGCTCTCAACTTTTAATCAATATTCTTGAAAGACCAATAAAATGGAAGGTGGTTAAAATGTTTGCAAAAAGTACTTTAAAACTTTGAAATGTGTAAAAATTATGTTAACATTTTGTCAAATGAAAGATTTCTTTTCATAACCATGATATTAATGTTTCATTTTCTCAATAATTTTCCACTGCCGACGAAATAAACACCAACGAATTAAGTAGTCTTCGTTCGATTCTTCTATAAGGAATGTGTCCATTTTGAGGATTAGTATTTCTTTAAAAAATCATTGCAAATGCAAAGCATTCATATCTTTTGGTTTCCACAGGCAATAGCTCGTTGACGGCATAGAACAATAAAATCACAGATGTTTGTGAAAAAAAATTGAGGTCATGTAAATCCCTTACTATTTGTATCTAGTAAAATCAGTGGTTAAACAACTTTTTCCACTTTCACAAGCACTAACTTTCCAGTAAATCATACAATTTCACTGTGATTTTTATTTTTGTAACAAGTTTGACATAGATAAGTTTATGCAACCATTAATACGCCATAGTTTTGTAAGTTTTCCAAGAAATGCTAAGCCAAAGGTAAGTGCGTCATTTCACGAGTGCGGCGAATTACGTACATGGACGATATATATACATGTACATGCGTAATGTACATGTACATCGTACATATGTATGTACGTGTACATGTACTGTAAATGTTTGCGTGCACGGGTACGGATCAGTTTGCCTGTATCTAATAATTATATGCATGTTAATGTATCCTACGTCATCTTAAAATACGCGCCATATGATTGGCTGAAATATCGCGGGGAGGCAATTCTCGTTTGCAGAAAAAAAAATCGCGCACGGGATCGTGCAATGTAACTAGGATCCGCATAATAATGTCTTGCAATGCACCAAGACGAGAGTATTAAAGCATGCATAGTGATAAATTCAAAACAGCCATTGCTCTGTACGACCAAAGGCTAGTCTGCTATGAATTGTGCATACATTACACTAATCGTTTGGTTTATCACATAGGGCCTTACTGATTGGACTAACACGATAAGTCCATCTGGAGGAATGGTACTGTGATAGTGATGGCGTTTATTGCATGCATTGTTTTTATTTTGGCTTTGACAAATGCACAAGGTAAGCAAATATCTTCCATAGTTTTAAAGGTAGAGTAGATAGTCCGTGGCGACACACAGACCCTTTCTCAAAGCTCGGCTTGAGGCTTCAGGCTCCGACTCCGTCTTCGTGATGAGGCTCCGGTTTGTGCAGCTCCGGATTCAGTCATTCGTGTAAACACGGCCGACAGTTTTGGAACAGACCGGCTTGAAGCTTTGGCGTCAGATACCACGCTAATTAGTTATAATCAGATCGGCAGCCATTAATTCCTCGGTTGCTTTGAAAAATTCAAAGTCAGTTGTGATTAAATGAGCTCCACGACAAAAATAGAAGCGCCGATATGATATCATGATAATGAGGAAGAGATCAATCTGATTGAATTACAAATCAAGGTATGTAGTATGCCTAGGTAGATTTATCAAGTATAGGCATTTTATATGCCTAGTTTTGAAAACGGAAACTGACTTTATTTTCTACATTACACGCACAAAAACATGTACATACACTGGCATGAAATCAACATGATAATAATAATAATATCAATAATAATAATAATAATAATAATAATAATAATAATAATAATAATAATAATAATAATAATAATAATAATAATAATAATAATAATAATAATAATAATAATAATAATAATAATAATAATAATAATAATAATAATAATAATAATAATAATAATAATAATAATAATAATAATAATAATAATAATAATAATAATAATAATAATAATAATAATAATAATAATAATAATAATAATAATAATAATAATAATAATAATAATAATAATAATAATAATAATAATAATAAAGATTTTTAGCGCGCACATATCCACCCTGCTGGGCGCTCAAGGCGCAGAAACAAAGAAAAAAACATAGCATCTATTTCATGAAAACGTATATCTTGAAACTTTACGTGAACATTTAAAGTACCGTAATTCTTTAAACTGAGTCTGCTCCAAAAATAAGCAAAGCTTGATATTCTGTCCATGGGGTCATGTTGTTAATGAAACAGTTTTTATTCAACCAATGAAGTTTTAATTTGAAAACCTTTGTTTTTTAATTTCAGATTACCTGTTCAATCATGCAAAGCTAAGCTAACAAGCATCATCAGTTATCAGATGACTACAAAAGAAAAAAGCTGAATGAATTGGAAACCAAAGGTAAACGTCATAATGCTTTGAGAGTAGAGATTAGTGATTACTGCGTGACTGTTTTACTTTTGAGCGACTATATTGCAAAATTTTCAAGGTTTTAAATGATGGTATGATTCAAACTATGATTCCGCCCTTAATTCACCGATTAATTCCTAAATCCGCCCCCTCTTGAGTACTCCTAGGCAAAATGTGTGTGTGTTGGGGCCCCTTCCGATCACCCTGGGATGGGATTCACGCCATGACAATGTACAATTTTATTGAACAAGAGTTCACTAGATTCGTTTAAAATCAGGGGGTGGGGAGGGATATGAGGGGTGGGGAGGGATTAAGAATGTATCAAAATGTCAATGTCTCAAGCTTTTACCATTTTTCAGAAGGCACATGACTGTTAGGTTACTGTTTTAGTATGGAACGTCAGTGTCTATGCATTTTATTTGAGCAACTTTATCACAGATGGAACACTTAAGAGTTTGTTTGAAATGACCACCACTGAGCAGCAATTCTTTGGTTTAATTCCATTTTTACGATTGAATGAAAATGTCCAATATTAATACATGCCACTAATTGTTACTTTATATACTCTTTGCTACCACAGAGTAAACTGAACTCGAAAGCAAAACAGTATCTTCTTAGAAAAGCACCACATTAACCTGATGATGTGAGGAGAGGCTCCCATCCACAGTTGGAGTTTTACTTGCATGTACAGTCCCTGTACAGTTACTTAATTCCAATTAGCTATTTTTTTTAAAGCTCAAATTAAAGGTGTCTTGTATCCTGGATTTGTTACTTATTATGATTTGTATAAATTCAGTGAGTCCAACTATTTTGGTAATATGTTATATGTGTTTGATGAATTTTAAGAGAGATCTTGTTCTAATGTAAAATGTGCACGAGAAAATGTCATGGTATATTTAGTAAATGAATAATTAAGACACAGACAACATTTTAATTACAGTAATAAAAAAAATTAATATACTTAGTCAATGTTTATGCTCATGACATTACAAGGATGATGGTTTTATTATGTGGGTTCATGGACGCTTCACTAATGCAATGAATATTATCTTCCTATTTATGCTATTGGGCTGCTTGAAAATCTCAGGCAACTGATTACCTTTATATTGATGGAAAACATATACACTGTACTGTAAAAAAATAAACCAATATTTTGTTTATATCAGAATTAGTGCAGATTTGATAATTGTATTGAACATGCACAAGAAAAATATTCATCCCCAATATACTGCAATTTAAAGGTCCTATGAAATAGGTGTTTTTTCATTGTATACAATAAAGTATGCCTACTGGAACATATATTTGTCATTTGTAAATTTTCCCCTCACGTTTGTACCATACAAATATTAATTTTTAAATTTAGGGGATGCTTTTCGACACGCCCATACCCCTCATTAACATAAAATTCGTGACGTACACTGAGGCAATTCCCGATCCGCGATCCACAGCACTTGCAGACAGACGAGCAGACATGCTTTGAACGGGGCCTTCACATCTTATGGCTTATAAGGCCATGCTGCGACCAGATGCAATTCCAACGATATTCCCGCTAAGTAAGAATTAGGCTGTGAAGGCTCCAACGAAGAATAGAGATGTTTTTTTAAAGCGAGAAAGACTCAGGGTAAGTGGCCATTTAGTAATATTCACATGCATAACCCAGTCCACTTCCGTGCAAAACGACGTGTTCATACCATGCTCACCGTTTCAGTGTTCACGGCATGCCGTGATTTTCCGCATTAATAAAAACATCGTGTCTAATTTTATATCCTGGCAAGACAAACATAAAAACATCAAACCTTTCTCATTATGCCTGCGCTTTTTTTGAGTTTTTTTTAAATGATCAGAACTTTGACTCAACTGTTTCTGTTATTTCATAAAATAACACCGTAATGTTAGCATTGCCTTCGGTGTGTGTTCCAACCGCATGATGGGGGCTTGCGCTGCGTTTCACGGATAACTCTCCTCTCTTTCGGAGTGTTTTTCGCGTGTTGCTGCTAACTTTTCGTAGAGTAATTCTCCCGTGCTTCTGACATAAAATGCGTCTGTGTGTGCATGACAACGCTAAGCGTGCATTGTACCGTGACGGGGACAACTCGACCCTCTATAATAATTATAGACTGTTATCCGATCAAAGTCTGGCACCAAACCATACCGCTTAGCTCCGCGAGTGTAAAATTCTCTGCCTTTGTGTACGTCACGAACGTTTCGTTAAAACTTCGAAAATTCGGGGGGTCAATTTTTGATTCTTAGATAAACAATTAATAATCCACTCGACACAAAAAAAACACATTTAAAATTGTTTTTAATTCATACCAATCAATATAACAGCACCAAAAATAAAGTTTGGTAAATACACTCTTCACAGGACCTTTAACAATTTGTTCTACGTGAGTGACTAAAGACATTGTAGTCACACTCGGTCACAATCGATCCACCAGTATTTGCTACAATTGTAGTCACAAAAAAAACAAAAAAACTAGAGCTCAAGTGTTTGTTGCAACAAACACACGGTGTTCGCGAGAACTTCCGGTTCAATCAAATTAACATCGATGATGCAATATCATATTTTGCAAAGGTGTATTACCTTTTATTATAACAATATCAGTTTCATATTCAAAAATATATAAATTTTGCGTTAGAATGTTTTGAATTTGAACTTGCTGTTTGGACGGGAAGTAAAGGTCAGATCAGGTGATTTGAAGGTCATATATATATGACCTCATGATCATAAAAAAAATAACGTTAGTACCTGCTTTGGTTTGGTTTGGAAAATAATCTCATTTTAAAACTGCCGCTAGGGGGTGCTCTGAACTTTTATGACGTATTCAAACATATTTTTTGAAAAGATAAGATGTCACTAGTCACTTTATTCACAGAAGTCATTAAAATTTCCTATGGTTTTTCAGACAGAAAATTATTATTTTTCTAAACCTGTCGCCAGAGGGCGCTGTGACAGTCAATGACGTCATCAGTCACATTTAAAAAAAGGTCACATATCAAAATAATTTCGTCCACTGATCATGAAAGCATGTTCAAATACCATATGGACTCTATAAAACTGCTTCAGAATATTTTTTCACTTGAACTTCTGGTTTCGACCGGAAGGAAAGGTCACGTTGGGGTCGTGTTTGTGTACGACATGTCACATAATTCAAGATCTGTAAGATGATGCAAAGATTGTGTAAATATACTGAACAGCAAAAGAAACGCAAGTCCGAGGACAGCAAAAGAAACGCAAATCCGAGGTCTTGTCAAGTTTTCAAACAGAAGACAAACCATTTTGATTCTAATCACTCATTGAATGAAAAATGCTTTCAATTTGTGAGCTGAAAGTGACTTTTGAAATTGCATTGCAAGATTTTCACATTTACCACAGTCCGCCAAAAGGAGATACCCCCTCAGTGAAAAGTCACAGTCTTTTCAGTAGCGTGTATGTCCACCTTGGGCTTGCACACAGGCGGTGCAACGTCAACTCATAGAGTTCACAAGAGTCTGGAAGAATGCCTGAGGCAAGTGGTTCCACTCAAACACCAATCTATGTTCCAACTGTGCAACTGTAGTTGGCTGTCTCCCGGCAGCTATCCTACGCCCAATTTCGTCCCAGACATGTTCAATAGGAGCCATATCTGGCAGCGGCGTAGCCACGGGGGGGCCTATGGGGGCACGTGCCCCCCCGAAAATTTCCAGTGCCCCCCCAGGTGCCCCCCCACGAAAAATCCTCATAGTGCCCCAAAAAACAGAAAAGAAAAAGAAAAGGGAAAAAACCCATACCCCCTGGGCCCCCCACTGAAAAGCAATGTCCCCCTGTGCCCCCCCCCCCCACTGAAAAAGTCCTGGCTACGCCGCTGATATCTGGGGAAAGTGACGGCCATGGAAGAACGTTGATGTTGTTGTGAGTGAGACACGCCATCGACACCCTTGCTGTGTGAGGACGTGCATTGTCCTGTTGGAAGAACTGCAGTTCAGGATGTGCAGCAAACATTGGAACAACATGAGGACGAAGAACATCATCTCTATACACGACAGCAGTTTCACGTTGTCGGAAGACATGAAGCTGTGACCTGTGGTTGTAACTGAACGCTCCCCAGACCATCACACTGCCACCACTCCATCTGTTTGCCTGTATGACACAGCAATCCGCGTAACGTTCATTACGTCGACACCAAACACGTAAACGCCCGTCAGCATGTGAAAGATGGAAGCGAGACTCATTTGAAAAGAAAACTTGGCGCCACTGAGCACGTCGCCAACGTTGATGTTGCCGGGCCCACTGTAAACGTCGTTGACGGTGTTGTCGTGTCAATATTGGCCCTACATATGGACGTCGACAGTGGAGTCCTCCATCCCGTAGTCGACGTCTAATGGTATCGGCGGATACTGGTCCTCTTGGTCCCTGAACTAAGGCTGCTGTTCTTGATGCTGCTTGAGTACGGTTCCTTAGATGAGTGACCCGGATGAACCGATCTTGTGCAGGAGTTGTCACTCTTGGTCGACCGGAACGTGGACGTCAGCAACGACGCCTGTCAGCCGGTAACGTTGGGCAAGTCGTGTGATGGTGGTGAGATGACATCCAACTTGTCTGCCTACATCGGTTGCAGAGATACCGCCTTGCAACATTCCAAGGGCCACTCCTCTTTGCACAGTCGAAAGTCTTGGCATCGTTTGCGTAAAGTGTACACCTTCTAGAGCGAACAACGAATGTTATTCTGACACAGCCCTTTATAAAGGATGCCTTAGAGTGACAATCCACATGTTTCACCAACACCTGTCAATGCACGTGCACAATTCATGGTTTAACTTCACTGTGGTTGCGTTTGTGCGAATGTTTAGTATGGACGCCAAACTGTATGACATTACATCACCTGGACTCATTACATCATTTTACCATCATCTTTTCTAACATGCGAATGGTTACTATTCTGAAATTTCGTTTTTTCGGAACTTGCGTTTCTTTTGCTGTTCAGTATATCATTTGTGGTTCATGCAATGATTTTTTGAAATATAAAAATTTTATTTAGTGTAATTTGATATCTGATGACGTCACTATGACGTCACAACTTTAGCTGAAACTATATGTCACAACTTTATTGACAACTATATGTTATGATCTAAGTATGTGTCACGTTTAAAGGATCTGTGAAACTTTGCAACTATGTTTTGTTTTTGCGAGGCGCGCGGAGACCAGAAACCGGAGACCTTCCCACTTGATCCCGCATTGCAGGTTCATGATCCCACAGCGTGTTCCAACTATAATACGTGATCGCTGCTGCGTTCCCATTTGAGTCTGATCCTGCGTTGATCCGCTTTTTTCAACGGAAGTGGCAATGGTTCTGGATGTAAAGTTCACCGAAGAGAGGTATTTCATGCGCGTAGCTCGCGTTTAAATAACATTGTAGATATTGAATTTCATTGGAGACTGACAACTACATCTTAAACATTACTGTGGCGGTATGAACATTTCCCTCTAAATATATTTGTATGTAACCGGGGCGTACCACACCAAGCGTGTCACTTACATGCGAGATCAATGTGGTTCTTTTTTTTTATGTGACATTTAGAATTCCACTGTATTTTAGTATTAGTTATCCAGATGTTTTCTGTTGTTTAATTAGTGGATCACATCAAACAGTAGGCTACTTTATTTATTTCTGATTTAATTTTAATTACGGAAGCAACCTTTTTTGTCTGCGTAGATGTTATAAGAGGTTACTTTTGCAATTCGGAAAGTAAGGGAAACATTGGATTTAGAAACGCTGCCACTAAACCAACATGGCTGCCATAAATCCAATATGGCCGCAATTTCTATATAAAATGACACATGGACTGTCGTGGTGGAGCAGCCTAGTGCATTGGACTCAAGTTCTCGACTCTTGTGTCCCTAAGCAAGACATAAAAAAATGTATAACCATAACTGCTTCGTCCTTCGGATGGTACGTTAAGCCGTAGGTCCTGTGTACTAGATTATTAAAGTAATATCCCAGAACACTTGTCGTGGAAGAGTAGGGATTTACCCCGGTGTTTCTGGTTCACATAGCAAGCGCTCTTGTTTACAGGTTTCCTGATGGGCACCTTTGAAAAACAGTGTTTCACTGAAAAGTCTCCCCAGGTTCAATAAGAAATAAATAAACATACAACAGCTAACTGATTTGTTTTAAAAATCTAGAAGTAGAAGCTCCCTCTTTCAAAAAGTCCGCCAGTGTAATTCTTAACAGCATCAGTTTCATTCTTAACATTTTAAGTGCATAGACCTTGCAAACGCCATCTCCAATAACATACGCAGGCAAAAACGGATGCTTCCTGTGACATTCAATCATCGAAATTGGACAGAAATCGGGCAGACAATTTGTTGGACAGTACCGGTATTATATTGTTTTGTTTAAATTGACTATTTTGCTGCTGTTCTCCGTGTCAATTTTAAAAGTATAACTTTTTTAACACATCTTTCATGATTATCGTCGTGCTTTTCATGAAAAGACCATGGCCGAGCGGTTTAGTGCATCGGATTTGTGTTCTGATGGCTGAGTCGCCAGAATGTGGGTTCGAACCGCGACCGTGGTGCTTGTGTCCTCAAGCATGACAATTTACCATAATTGCTTCTCTCCACCCAGTTTGATTAGCCCATATGCGCCGAAATGCCAGCAATTGAGCTGTATACTCCCCGGGGAGCTGAGATGGTTTCAGGAATGATTTATGCGCCTGATGAGCAGGGGTAATAATGTATAGCGCTGTGATACCTTGTATTATGATTTAATTTTTTTGGTATTATTATACTTTGAAATGAGATATTATTAATAGCTTTACCTTAAAGCAGTGCCAAAATTCATTTATGACGGGACCCACTATAAATTCAGATCAGTACCGGTATATTTACTGTAAAACCAATCTTCTCACGATTATTTTGAGAAATATGTCATTTTAAAGCATCTGTTTCCATTCTTTGCCAAAAACACTGGCGATACATGTTTAGCGAGAAAATAGTGAAAATGAGTTCAGACTGTTTGAATTAATTCAGTTGAAAATTTGTTTATTATACTTGTATTTTAATATTTTCAAAAAATTAAAATGAAAAGGCAGAAAATGGAAAATCAATATTCTAATTAAACGGGTTACAACAGTGATGGTCCAATTATTGGAGGTTGTCAGTTTTACTGTTACTAGAGTGTTGTTCTTAATTTTTTAGAGCATACGGTTCGTCTGTCAAATATCGGTGAGAAACAGGGTCAAGTCGAAGTCCTAAACAATGGCGTGTGGGGTACAATCTGCAAGAATCGGGAATGGGACTTTTACGATGCTTTAGTGGTGTGCAAACAACTTGGCTTCTCCTGGCTGGCGGTAAATGGCTGGACGCATGACGAAGGCAACGGGACAGGACCGGTGTGGCTTAGTAACATACAATGTAATGGATCGGAGGCCAGTCTTGACCTGTGTCCGAACGATGGGTGGATGGACCATCAGTGTCAGCCGGATCAAGACTATCCAAACACCACCGCTGCTGCTGTGTCGTGCTTGAACGAGACGGAACTTCAAGGTTTGTGGATTTTTCAATGTGCGCAGCATTTTAAAGACAAGATATAGGCTTAAGGGTCAATCATCCTGCAATAAAAACAAACAAATTGCACTGAAAATTTGTTGATATTTACATTATCGCACTTTTTGCTGTTTTAAGTATGACTGTCCGTACCTATTGAATAATTTCAGAGTTGGATGTTAATGTTGAGCTTGATGATGGCAGTATCTTCACTGGTTCAAGTACTGAAGGGAACGTGATGTTGCCACTTTATATAACTCCACAAGAAAGGAAGTACTTCTATATATGCGACCAAGGCTGGGATATTGAAGACGCAGAAGTAATCTGCCGTCAACAGGGTTTCCTTTCTGCAGCCAAGTCAACTACAAACTTCTATTTCGGAAGACCCAACCCTACGTATGACTGGTACATTAATACTTCTCTGGCTACTGGGTTCGCGTGTGCTGGTAATGAGAGCAATATTCTTGAGTGCCCCACCCAGGCCTGGTTCAATGACTGTCCACCTGGCTATGGTGCTGGTGTCATTTGCAATCGAAGAAAAGGTAAAGGCTGGTTAAATAATCTACTTAATCTACTTGATATGGTTACATTATGTACCGGTATTGTTACATGGAGAAATCATGGAGTAATCGGGGAAAGTTTAAAGGATAAAAAACATTTGTTTCAAAATTATAAAATCAAGACATTATCTTACAAAACCGGCAAACAAATTCATAGTAAATCAAATAACAGATATTTATTTCAAGAGGAATAGGCATAACTGACTTATCCCTATATGAACGATAAACACATTTCGTTGTCAAGGGTTGCGTAAGACTGTCATTCTAAGATGGCATCGAGTGGCGCAAATCGTTTTATAACCTTATCAAGTCTGAGCTTTTTTTTCGTTCTCAGAGACCTGGGGGCGCTCATTGTGCACCCCACCGTAGTTCTGCATTCTTCAACCGATTGTCGTGAAATGAGGTCATAAAAACTTGCTTGGTCACCGTTAGGTGGCGCTATACTCATGTTTGTAAATTTCCCTTCATTTTTGGTCGAACTCACCAGTTTCCCCATAATTTCCTTAATTTTCATCCCTTGGCCTTAAGATCACCGCTTGAGTACGCTATAATTATTATTATAATTGTTACGGGTACTTCTTTTGAAAGGGACTCCCGATGTTATTGACAATATTACCAACCAGTTCAAGGGAAAGACAAAATTAAATGAAATATATAACGAACAGAGGTCGATCTGACAGTCTAGATCTCATTATGTATTCTGTCAAAGTATTCATTCAATGACGACGATCAGAGCATACTGATCTAAACGTTGAGTTGTAACCTCCAGTTCTTTTCAGAACTAATTACCACTCAATAGAGAACACTGATCCAATTGAATAAAAGGTTTACAAAGAGAATGAAATTAATACAACCGAAAATAATAAAAGGAACTTAGCCGGTTGATGACTGGCTAGACGATTATGATCTGAGCAATCCTCCGAACGATCTTGATCCAACGCAAACGACGTACGCGAACGTCGAACATGTACAAAGTTCAATGAAGAATCATGCGAACGATAACAAAGAAAGTTCTTGATCCAAGGGAAATCAGGAAAAAGAAGTGAAGATGGAGCTAGTATAGAACAAAATGAAAGAGCTTGACGAAAGTAGAAACAATCGGTGAAGTCAAAGAAAAAGAAGAAAAAAAAGCAAAACATCAAGGACATCCACGGCTCATCAGTGGCTGGAGTCAATCAATTATGCTGAACAACCTATGTCACAGATTCTGGCATTCTCCTGAGGACGATCAGAGCATACTGATCGAAACGTCGAGTTGTACCTCCAGTTCTTTTCAGAACTAATTACTACTCAATTGAGAATTTCACATGGTGTCACCGCAATTAGTCTTACTTATCCTCCTCACCATGCAAAGCTACAAGTTTTACCTATCTATGCTCTACGGGGAGCCTACCACCACCAAGGTCCGGTCGTTTGAACCAGCGTCGATCAGACGTTCTAAACTCGTGAACAACCTTGCCTTCCTGAAACGATGCTGAGACTCTAACCTCATCGCGCAGGGCTTACAGCTCCATGTCCCAGAGTCCAGCATTCTCCTGAGGACGATCAGAGCATACTAATCGAAACGTCGAGTTGTACCTCCAGTTCTTTTCAGAACTATTTACTACTCAATTGAGAATTTCACATGGTGTCACCGCAATTAGTCTTACTTAACCTATGTTCAAAATATAAAAGAGGTGATGTTGTGTCTTGCAGACGATTGTAGCAATCCTGACTATTTGATGTTTACTGAACTAAGGCTGTAGTCAGAATGCCCAAAATCGCCCACAAGAACACCACATGGCTAAATTCCCCCTCCTTAACATCATAAATGACCAAAATCAAGTCAGACAGAGAGGAGACTGTGTCCTGGGCCCATGACAATAAAACCATTTTCTTTTTATAATTATAAGATCATCATTATTGTTATTTTCAGAGCCTGAGGGATTTCAGCTCCGTCTTGTCAATGGCTCAACTCCAAACGAGGGGCGAGTTGAGGCTTACTACAACGGACAGTGGGGGAGTATTAAATATCCACTTCTCCCCAGCCCTGATACCACTAATGTTATTTGTCAGCAGCTGGGTCTGGGGTACGGTATAGATTATTATGACGACACCCGGTTTGGACAGAGTACTGGCCCGGTAGCTATACTCGGTCCGATCTCATGTCAAGGTGGCGAACAGTCCCTGGCACAGTGTTATTGGGGAAATCGGTCATTTGGAGAGCCTAACGGAGAACTCGGTATCCTTTGCAGTGGTCCATTCCCAGGTAATGAGCTTTTTCTGTCGTTTGATATTTCGTGACATTCTTCGTTGAACGAGCTGTGGATAGCCTTTCGAAAATAACGATTGTAAAACAAATTTTAGACCTAGCCTCATTTTGAATAAAACAATCATGGGCGGATCCAGAACATTTTTTAGGGGGGGGGCTGGAATCAAAAACAATTATTTTTCAGTACTACAAAAATTACAATGAAATAATCAAAGGGAGAGAAAAACAAAGCACACTGTGGGAATGGTAGTGCGTTCTCCCCTCCTGTCCCCCCTTCCTCTCTCTCTCTCTCTCTCTCTTTCTCTCCCTTGTTTTCAATTTTTTTAACGATTTTAGCGGGGGGGGGGGGCTACAGCCCCCTTAGTTCCCCCCGTGGATCCGCCAATGACAATGAATATCGTTTCTAACTCTTATATGGAAATCAACCACAGAAACAAACATTAGACTGACTGAAATGATTTTATTTATATTTATTAAACAGATTTCCGAAGCCCTGTCAGATTTTCTGGAAACTATGGGAGCGGACGTCTTCTAATCCATCATGACGGACGATGGGGAACTATTTGTCGCAAAGGATGGTCAATGGAAAACTCACAAGTCGCGTGCAGGGAGCTCGGATATGGTCCACCTGATGAAGCGTTGGTATGATGATAATATATAAATATTGAGTAGGCCTATTTTTATTTCGTCCATGGGTGCCTCATGTACAAATTGTAATGGGGCACTGTTGGAGGCCATATCACCCAATCTTGTTCAATCGCCGCTTCTGCATGTCTGCTGCTCTACTTCGTCACGTAAGTGGCGTCCTTAGACTGGTCCCCTATCTCTATCCTTGATAGGATAGAGGGCGTACCATCCAAAGGATTTCATTGCACATGTTGTGCGGAAGATCGTCACGCTGTGACTCTGAGGCTCGCGCGCTAGCTACCAACCAAGGTCAAATTTGAATCTCCGGGTGCGGCCGGTAAGTGGCATAATTTGTTTGTTTGTTTGTTGTATAACGATTTATTCAAAAAGAATACAAGGTCAACATGACCTACACACAATCTACGGACAACAGCAAGGCTGAATTCTGATGACAAGGGGAGGACACCCAAGAAGATTACTGGGAGGAGCGGGAGGCATAGAGAACTTTTTCAAGTTTAAGGAGCTCAATGGCATCGAAACCCACAAAATCAGCTAAAACCCACTCACAATGCACAAGATGCTCGCGCCGGAGGGCGGCATCGGAGCCACACAGTCTACACTTGCAATCGTGAGCAAGGTGAAAACATGCACGCTTACTGCACCAAAGAGAGTGGAAAGCAGTGCCAAACCATCTCCCCCAAACCTTCCTGCGAGGCCCAATCAGATCAGCTGCTGGAGAATGTATCAGAGCGGGAGGGCTAATGGAAGGGATAGGGGCGTTCTCACAGAAGTGAGCTCTTAATTCACGAGCCTGAGGCGCCGGTGACGACAGATCTTTAGGCTAGGAAGTCCTCTGCCTTGTCTAGTACCCAAAGGCAGACCATCAATAACTGCGCAGGGCAGACCCCTGTCTCATCACATGACCACATCACATTGCGGAGGCCTATAGCTTGACCATTTTAATATAATAATAATTGACCATTCCACATATAACGTAACAGGCTTACAGCTATTATAACGTTACAGCGGAAGGTGGTAGGCGTATTCCCCTCATTCAAAATGGTGGATTTACTTGGCCTTTTATTTGTAGTGGCGTTGCTAGGATACGACTCGGGGGCAAGTTATTTTGGGCTAGTTTTTACAGATATCGTGTACACGTTTCCTTAAAGGCTGACGAATATTATGCACTAGGAGGCAGCGGACCGATATTTCTTGAAGGTGTGTCATGCAAGGGAGACGAAGCCACGTTAGATCAGTGCAAACTCGGGGAGTGGTCCCACCACACCTGTGATCATCGAATGGACGTGGTAATCATCTATTGTACGTGGAGTTCTGGTGGTACGTACTATATTATCCTTTACCCTCATTTCCCTTCGATACACCGATCAAAAATGTGGTGCTAAGCCACATCTATCCCTAGCAACTCTACAAACTATCGGTCACGCCACTTGCCCCATATAAACCCCTCAAAAAAAGTTCTGCAATTCAAATTTGATGGGTAATATATCTCTTGTTGCTTCATCATCATACGTGAATGTGATATCATCAGAAAGCTTGATTATTCCTCTTTACAATGATGTGTCATTTGTGATGCTTATGCAATCATGGAATGCGCAGTCCTTCTGAATATACAGCAAGGTTAAAAATGAAATGTTGCAAAATTCGTTGTTTTCAATAGTGAATTCATCCTAACTTTAATGACAAAACAATGAAGACACAGCCAATTTTTTTTCTCTCACTCTCTCCTCTCCTTCTTTTATTGAGAAATGGTTACATCTCAGTCAGTAGCGGGTAGATGACCCGAACACAGCAACCACGGCCTGACACCTCCTCCTCATGCTGTTCATCAGCCTCGTCACACGAAGCTGTGGGATGGCGTTCCACTCTTCAACAAGGATCAGCCGCAGGTCTGCTAATGTCGTGCGATCAGTCACTCTCTGCCTGACAGACCGGCCGAGCTGATCCCACAAGTGTTCGATGGGGTTGAGGTCAGGGCTGCTCGCTGGCCATTCCATCCTCTCAATGCCCTCATTCCGCAGGTACTCGTTGATGATCCTTGCTCTATGCGGACGAGCGTTGTCATCTTGGAAGACGGCATTCGGTCCAAGGTTACGGCGCAAATACGGAAGTGCCACTGGCTGAAGGACTTCATCTCTGTATCGCTGGGCCGTCATGTTGCCATCGATGACGATAAGCGGCGTTTTGCCCACTGCTGAGATGCCGCCCCACACCATTACACTTCCCCCTCCAAACGCTGTCACTCTGTCACTCTGTCACTCTGTCGACGCAACAATCCGCAAATCGTTCGCCGGGACGTCCCCAGACCTTGATCCTGCCGTCCAGCTTCCTGAGACAGAATCTTGACTCATCGGAAAAGAGAACAGATTGCCACATCTCCTGGTTCCATCGCAAGTGTTCACGACACCAGCGCATCCGGGCATGACGGTGGAAGGCAGTCATTGCCGGTTTTCTTGCAGCTTTACGAGCCCGCAAGTTGGTTGCGTGGAGCCGGTTCCTGATTGTCTGATCAGACAATCTTCTGCCAAATCGCCTTGCAAATCTGTCTCGGAGATTTCTTGCGGATAGCCTTCGATTCCTTAATGCAGACAGTGTGATATACCGATCTTCTCGTGGGGTTGTCTTTTTTCGACGCCCACTCCTCGGCCTGTCTTTAACTTCCCCAGTTTCAAGAAATCTCGCCCGCAATCTTGATATGGTGCTTGCGCTCACCCCAAACCGGGCCGCAACATCGTTTTGGGGTACACCTGCTTGGAGTTGTCCAATTGCTTGGGCCTTTAGGAGATTCGATAAGCGTTGCATCTTTAAACATCTTACAAACGACCACTCAGTAAACTGCAGCTCTACCTCACACAAACATTATTGAAGGCACCATTGACATTCATGCAAGACATGCACTGTCATCTGGGCACTATTCAAAACACATTGCATCTTCACAAGAAATGGAGACTTCGGTGTTGAAAACAATGCTTTTTGCAACATTTCACTTCAGACTTTGCCCTATATTCAGGAGTACTGCACATTCCATGATTACATAATCACGGCAGATGGCACATCATTGTAAAGAGGAATAATCAAGCTTTTCAATGACACCAGTTTCTTTTTTCATACATCAGTAACAAGAAAGATATCATCCCTCAAACTTGAATTGCAGAACTTTTTTTGAGGGTTTATATCATGAACATTGCCTAAGATGGGTCAAATTAATGTCTTACATCTGTCAATAAGCCACACCCTACAGGACCTATAATATAGGCTATATTATCACCGGGTAGATGAACTTAAGCGTTGCTGATCAGCGTTTTATCTTGACTGGGAATATATCCTTATAGTTATTTTATAAAAAGGAATGGACATTACGTCTGCGGACCCGTTCTGGGGCAGTTCAGATCAGACTGGGGAGTTTTTTTTTATCGGCGATAGCGCAGAAAATCAACGTTGTCGTGCCCTTAGACAAACAAACAATAACTGGTCATGATTTATTCTATTATTAGAATAGTAATGACATAATACTGTTTGAGCATCATTTTAAAACTACTATGTTCTCCCTTTTTCATGCAGTCAACAAAGCTACTGTTAATGTACTTCTCTTGACAAGCTTGACAGCTCTTTGCCGTTTTCTGAAGATAGAATAGTGAATAGTGAGCATAGCAGCGTGGTTGAATGAGCAGCACATCAGATTCAGCTTTCGTGTTGAATCATGATTATGAGTCATAGTAGGGCTTCTACAGCCACTTGTATAAAACTTGTACTTGTTGTAATGTTAATAATGTATCATTTTAGTAGTATTAGTACAATAATTTCTTCATGAGACGACGATTCCACATTAAATATTGAAACACGAACAATCTGAATTCATTTTCAATTCACCATTCGTTAGTGAACGACACATGTGACTTGAGCTGAAACTTTCACAGATTGGTTTGTGTACACATCTCTTGATTCTTATGAAGTATGGGCTGATTCTAAAATCATATTCATTTAGATACAACACTAAGAAACCCTTGTCAGTACTGGGACATTTGTTATGGAGAAGTTGCATCACAGAGGTCATTTGTGTACAACGGCGGATCTAGGCCCAAAGTTTAGGGGGGGCCAAATGCTCAGTGGAGGGGCGTATTTGCGAGCGCAAAACGTTTCTGGTGGGGTTTGTTTGTTTTGTGGGTCTAGACGACAATACTAGATTTAGTATGAAATTTCAGTGATAAGCTTTGGATTTGAACCCGCAACCTTGTGATTGTAGGCTAGGTCCTGCGGTCTAACCACTTGACTAATGCAGGGTTTCCGGAAATGCTTAGCTTCTGGTTGCTCTGAGCGGACAAATATTATTCATAATCTACACAGTGCTGCAAAAACAGCCCACTGTATTTTACGTTGATACTTACTGCTCATATGACGATGGAAGACGAATCTTTCAAGTCACTGCTCCTGCTCGTACTCACAAGATTGAAATGCGTTTTATGCACGCGATGTTCGCGCCAAGTCTAAACGTAGGCCTACATTGCGGACGTTGCATAGCTCACCTAATATCCAGGAAACCCCACACAACCAGTCGCGTGTGCATAAGCCATGCATACAATCACCGTGTACGCCTCGTCTAATGCAGCTTGGCTTAACTGCACAAACTACCATTGCAAATTTTGTGGCAATGTTGGATCGTGAGTAGGATTATGAACACATTCATGTAGCCAATCAGTGTGTTGTAATTTGCATACTTTAACAAAAGCTGAACGTATAAGCAAGACTTAGCTGCACAAGGAGGGGGCGTAAAGTTGTGGGGTTTTGTTTTGTCTCTCTTTTTCCCCCTTTTTTTTCTTCTTTTCTTTTCTTTTCTTTTTTTTGTTGTTTTTTTTGGGGGGGGCGTACAGCTTCGGTTTTTTTTGGGGGGCCATGGCCCCCGTTGGCCCCCCCCTGGATCCGCCGTTGTTTGTGTATGCAGTTTATTCGCACTGTGTAAAGTTGTCCAAGCAAAGACCTTCCATCAGTTAAACTGAACAAACTGGGGTGTTAAAAGCAACACTAGTGGTGTTCATATTGGGCAGCTCACAAACACCATGGCAGAATGAACACTGGTGTAATTTTAAGTTTTTAATTCAATTAATTATTTAAAAAGAGAGAGAAAAAAAGTAACTATATGCGTTCAAATATTTTGTGTTTATTGTAACGTGAATTTTTCCTGGATTCTAACTGGAAATTATTACTTGTAATATATCCTGAAATAATTATCCCTTCAAGAATGTTAGAAGTGTATTACCTACAAGAGGTGTGGCAGCTCGCTAGTAACCGGACACCACGGCATTGTACTCTAAATGCGAGCACGCACAACGAGCTTGTTTCAGCTCTCCATGCCAGGTCTGCCGTGGGGCATCATGGGATAGGCGTTTCTAGGCGAAAATAGTTCATACATAGATTCTGTCTTGTGATTGGTTGAGAGCGTGTCACATGACGTTCACTATTTTTTACTGTAATGCCAAGCAAACAAGGAAAGACAAGACCATGGCAACCAACGAACTAGCCCATGGAATTGGTCTAAACACATCAATGCTGTTGTTACATGAATAAATACGTGTTACAGAAGTGTTACAGATGTTCAATAAATTTCGAAGGGTTGTCAAGTCTAAACACATCAATGCTGTTGTTACATGAATAAATACGTGTTACAGAAGTGTTACAGAAGTGTTACAGATGTTCAATAAATTTCGAAGGGTTGTCAAGTTAATGAAAGTCATGTATTGGTTTGGTTTATTGTATTAGTACTCTTAATAAATTGTGCAGTAATCTATGTGTTATAAAAGAAATATTGATTGTTTTCACTAGTGGTACAGTAAAACTAGCCTCCCTTGGTGATCCCTGGAGCGTTCTATTTTCCCATCAGCTTCACAATACATCAGGTTTTCTTTATACACAAAACATTCGTGTCCAGAAATTCAGCGGTGGGTCTGCGAGGTTTGGGGGAGGGAAGCGCCAGGATTTTCCGGGGGCACAGTTGAGGTAACCTTTTTACACGGGATGGGGGCACATGTCTCTCCGTCATGGTTACTGCATTGGTGTCAATGTTTATGTCTCCGTGTAGACACATTTGACACTGGATACAGCCGGCAGACAACGGTGAAATTCTGATCGGTTGAGTTGCGTTGAGCCGCATTTAATTAAATAATACACCTCATTTGATGTTGACAGAAAATTAATAGAAAGGGCAGTCACAACACAAGCAATAATTATATACAGGCAACGGGCCAGCAAGATAACTACAAATACATTTATATTGAATTTGTTTTACTTTTTTAATACTCGGTGATGTTTCAGTGTCAAATGGTTTTACTTGAATACTACACCATCTGTTGCACCCAGCCTACTGTCATTTACTTCTCTAGCGGGTTGGTCAATTTGATGAACTTGCCCTGCTCGACATCAAAGCGTGTCTCGTTGTTCAGCTGACATATCTTCCTTGCTTGGTGAAGGACATTGAAAGAGAGACATCCAGGCTCGTTGGAGCACATCATCGCGCAGTCGTTGATGCTGCTGGTTGGGAACTCATGTATGAAGTGACCCTCCAAGCAAGAAGCTAGAAGCCGCCATGAGCAGTGTTGGAAAGGCCCATCAATGGTGATAGGATCACGATTACAGACTGCAGAGTAATTCCCTGAGCAAGTGTCGTCTCTCCACTGCTCCACATACAGTTAAAAGCTCTGTTAAACATGCATCTCCCGTGCTGGCTACAGCATATTTTACCTTGAAAATGAAAGGGACAATATCGTCACGATCAAAAGCGCATGGAATCGGAGTATTAGTTTTAGATTAACTCAGTGAATAATAGATAATACCCCACATGATAAGGTCATATTACCGTTGCTGCTGCATAAATGAGCCAGTAATTTTCAGTCGCTGTATTCATCTTAAACTAGAGCATAAGCTTGGGTGATAACACGATAATATCGAATATCGCGATACCTTTTTTATTCGATTACGATATCGAGAACCTTTTTAAGTTATCGAGATATCGGCAAATCGCGATTAAAAAAATATATCGCGATCGCCATTGTGAGTCAAGTCAGAAATTCCATGGAAACAAAATTAGAACACTCTTTTCAGCTTTTGGAAGTGAGAAACAAAAGTGAACTACTTCAGAAGTACATACACACTATGCAAACGAATTTGTGATTTATTGTGATGTTTGTAGAGGGGTACATACCTGTGGTTATCAGCTCGAAAGCAATCATGCATGAATGAACAAATAATCGCGATACTATCGAAAATCGCGATATATGTTTGCCGATATATCGTGGATGAAACAAATCGATATCGCCCAAGCCTGCTAGAGCACCGATTCCATGCCCTGTTGAAAGTCTGCTCTGATCGTGACGATACTATCCTTTTTAATGTTTAATTGCTATTTTTCTATGGCTACCGAAGTTATGAAGTTTCAAATGAGACACTGAATGGAAAAATCAATAAGGCATAACCATTGTTGAATAAACTGGAATCACATTTTTACTTGTGCAAAGGTGCTAAACTTGTGAGAGCATTTGTATATATGAATCAGCTAAAAATAACACGGGTTACAACAAAAAAATCAAAACTTCCGCCACACCACTTTTGAGGCTGAAATCCGACCAAACTGGAAACATATTTTAAGGGTATACAATAAACCCACCACAGATTTAAAGGAATGTTTGATACCATCATCAAATATTCACCGAGTAATTTGTTTTGGAAAAAAAATGATAATTTATTTCTTTTGAGTTGATCTCGGAGTTTATTTGTGTAAACATCTTTATGTCATAATATAATTGTATGGGTAAAAGGGGCCGTATTCATTGTAAAATACTTTGTAAAAAAACTTATCAAAATTGTAAACCTAAACTTTACTTTCCCCGAATAATAATGAACATTTAATCATTCACAGCTGTAGATCTCCATCCAATCAGCATTCTTGATTTAAAGTATTCGACCAATCAGTACTCCTGAACTACAAACGGCGACTTAGGCATTGCCCAATAAGCATTGTTGACACAAAGGCATCCAATAACACTGCTGGTTGATGAGTCCCAGGCGATTGGGTCACCATAACCCAATCAGAATCTATGACAGATTCATAGTCTGTTCCTCATGCTCAGTCTCGATCAATCTGATTGCTCAATAGATAGGTCCATCATCTAGTCCATCATCATCATCATTCAGATCATCCTCTCCATTATCAAAGTATGACATGATGTAATCTGTACCCTGTAACATAAGGGCATAAATACGTACGAATATTAAAGCAATGCATTAAAGAGAAGGTAAAGCATTGGTCATTAGCAGATTATCAAATTAACAAATAATTATCTAAAAACTTAATTGATGTAAAGTTGGCAATCGCCCTGAGTAATTATTTCGTCATAAGTGCTTTTTACTTTTGAGCAAACAGGAATTATTATTTTTTTTCATTTCATTCACATTCATTCACAATTCTGACAGTATTAAGTCACATTATACAGATAATAGTATTAATAAATCAATGTACAAATAAGGTGTGAAATATTGGATAGATACATGAAAAAATGGTGAAATGGAGGCATGTCCCGGTAACCGGTTGCTTGGCTAAGGGGGCTGTAGCCCCCCCTAAAATCGTTTAAAAAAAAGAGAAAGAGAGAGAGAGAGAGAGAGGAGGAGGGGAGGGGAGACGCACTCCCATTCCCTCACTGTGCCTTAGTTTTTCTCTCCCTTTGATTATTTCATTGTAATTTTTGTAGTACTGAAAAATAATTGTTTTTGATTCTCAGCCCCCCCCCCCCCCCCCCACCTAAAAAATGTTCTGGATCCGCCCGTGAGACGGACAGACAAGAAAACAAGAAAACAAAAAAAACGCTACTCATGAATAAACTGCAAATTTGTTAACCTTGCAGTTAAAGAGAAGCAATTATGGTATTGTGTCTTGCTCAAGAACATAAGCATCACGGTCGCAGTCAGGATTCAAACCCACATTCTAACTAACCTCTTCTTGATCTTCTTCATCGTAGTATTCCTCCTCCTCAATCTCTGCCTCTTCCTCATCCTCTTGCTTCTCATCTCCTGACCCTGTCTCCGTTTCTTTCTTCTCCAACTCCTGCAATCAATAAATGTAAGTGATCAACAATGACCATTACACTTTAAAAATTTGATTTCAAATATTCACTGATCTTTCAATGATGGAAATTATTATTATTACTAAATCTGGAGGGTGACCTTAGCTTTTGATCCAAACGGGACCTTCATCAGAGGCGTAGACAAGATACAAACATAAAAGACACATCCATTTATAGGGAAAAGCGAAAGCAAAGGATCATGGGGAGGGATAAAAAAATGCGGGAAAATAGTAGCCAATTATAAATAGGCACCAATCTGGTGGAGCCAATAGGAGTGTGGGAAGTAAACAGAGGAGGACTTTTTTTTTGTGGGGGGAGGTCAGTACATCAATTTATCAAAACAAAATGCTTTACAATCATACATAACATAAAGTAACATTAACCCTCCTACTATAGCTGAACTTTAGTGGCAAGTAGCTATAGAGTTAAAAATCAGTCAACTGCCTGTTTTGACTGTTGACCCAAATCTGCACACAGGGGTATTTTTACTGTTTTTTCCGGTCATTTTGACCAACCTAAACAATACAAGACAATGCTTTTACAAGTCAAAAACGGTCAATTCATTTTAACCTATAAATGTACTTACTACATGCGAGGCTTGACAGTGTTCCACTTTTAAGTGCACTACATATACCTTAGCAAGTATATCAACATTTTGACTGATTTTGACCCTTGCAGTCATTGGAGGGTTAAGTAACATAAAGTAACATTGCCAATTTAAAACCGTCAATCAATTTCATCTTCTACAGTGTTAAAAGTGGATAAGGATCAAGGCACACAATTTATGTCAAAATGTTTGTATCAAGCAAAACTTTAGGCATAAATATTTGTGTGTGTATGTAATAATATTTTTGAATAGAAAATCATAAATTTTAATAATATTTAGATTTATAGAGCACCTCACGCTGTAACATGATTACAAAGTTACAATCCATTAAAAACAAATTAAAGAGTACATATATGTACTAATACATTAACAAATGATTACATAAAACAAGCAAAATCGCTCACTCAGTAAGAATGGCACTTACTGCAAGTTGCTTGGTGACTACTTCAACATCTTCTTTAGTAATCTTTTTAGCAGCTTGGAGGTTGGGTTTCACAGCAGCTCCTAAAAGTGATGTAAACAATTCTAAATCTTGAGGCTGTCCTAGATTCAACTTCTTATTTTCAATGGCCAAATGCTTCAAAGAAGGAAAATAAACTAAACAGTCACTGTAGTGAATCTAATACAACATGGACAAAGTGAGGCCTTCTTCTAACAACCTTTTAAATTTATGCAAATGTATGCACTGATGCAGGTTTGATCTTATTATATTATATATGAGATATGACCTTATTGCACTTACACAACCAATGCTTGCTTTTCACTATTTTAAGGGCAGCTTGCGCTATTTAAACAGACGTTTTATTTTTCATTGCTAATTTACTTGAAGAATTGAATACAAATACTGTATAATGACACACTTCTGAAAATAATCGTGAGAAACATGGTTTTACAATAAATGTGTACTGAAATGAATTTAAGGTCAGTCCTGTCATAAATTAATTTTGACACTTTTTTACTGTTAAACCAAGCTTCTGACAACTATTTATTTTGTGAAATATCTCATTTCAAAGTATCTGTTTTCCTTTCTAAAATGAAATTATCAATGTTCCAATGTAAACAAAAAATTACTGAAATTGTCAAACACAGGTGATCTATAAAATGCACAACCTTCAACCTTTGAAATACATATATTTCTATTCTACGACATGAAAGATGGATGACAATCAATAAATCTCACTGGCAGTGGACATTCCTGGCTTCCTGACTCGGATCTTTAGCTCTTTAGGAAGTTGCTTCCAATACGGTGTCCAACCAATAGTGTTGTCAGCATTGCCGCCCATCCTGTACTTATCCGAGTATCTCTGAATATCTACGAATCAAAACAAATCTTAATTTTTTAAATTTAAAGTAACTGATATAAGGCTGTGCCGCAGCGGCGTAGCCAGGACTTTTTCAGTGGGGAGGGGGGCCACAGGGTGCATTGCTTTTCAGTGGGGGAGGGGGCACAGGGGGGCATTGCTTTTCAGTGGGGGAGGGGGCACAGGGGGCATTGCTCTTCAGTGGGGGTGGGGCGGGGCAGGGCGGGGCAGGGCGGGGCAGGGGGTTGGTGTTTTTTTTCCCTTTTTTTTTTTTGTTTTTTTTTGTTGGTACTATCAGGATTTTTAATTTGCAGTATGGGTTGGCTGGTAGTGATACAAATTATCATTCAAAATAATTCCTTTCTGATGCGCTCTCTTTTGTAAAGGTCAGGAATAGGACTAATCATTCAAATTCAAGTAGTACAAGAAGAAACATTTTTGTTGTTGAAATTTCTGAACAATTCCTTAACCCTCCTACTACAAGGGTCAAAATAAGTCAAAATGTTGATATACTTGCCAAAATGAGTCCACCGTTTTTGACTGGTAAAAGCACTGTCTGATATTGGTCAGGGTGGTCAAAATGACAGTAAAAACCAGTCAAAAATGCCCCTGTGTGCACATTTGGGTCAACAGTCAAAACAGGCAGTTGACTGATTTTGATCTCTGTAGCAACTTGCCACTAAAGTGCAGCTATAGTAGGAGGGTTAAATGACTGCACAGTTCCTTTCTATTTCTATTTTTACCTTTCTTTTTATCCTGGGGTTTTATAAAATAGGGGGAATCTTTCATTGTGACTCTAAACTCTTGCTTGAGTAGCAGCATGTAGTTCCATTCCTCTCCTGTAGGTAATGGCACTGGGCGGAATTCTAGGGGCTGAAAAAATACAAACAAAAAGGGGATAACAGTGTAAATAAATTGATTACAATTCAAAAACCACAAATAAAATTACATGATTAAAGTATTAAGAACCTCCCCCAAATCACCCCAACAAACAAACAAACAAACACCCCCCCCAAAAAAAACCACACAAATAAAATTAAATGATTAAGAACCTCCCCCAAATCACCCCAACAAACAAACACCCCCCCAAAAAAAACACAAATAAAATTAAATGATTAAAGTATTAAGAACCTCCCCCCAAATCACCCCAACAAACACCCCCCAAAAAAACCAAAAAAAACAAAAATAAAATTAAATGATTAAAGTATTAAGAACCTCCCCCAAATCACCCCAACAAACAAACAAACAAACACCCCCCCCCAAAAAAAAAAACACAAACAAAATTAAATGATTAAAGTATTAAGAACCTCCCCCAAATCACCACAACAAACAAACAAACAAACAAACAAACACCCCCCCAAAAAACAAAACAAAAAACAAACAAACAAACAAACAAAATAAAATGTGGGGCACTCAGAAGTGGTACCCAAAATAACAAAACCATTTATGACTACCACCAGTCATGACAGTGTACAACAAGGAATTTAAGAAATCAGGAAAGTTCTGCAACATGCGGTAATTTTTTTTTACTTACACAGGAGAATGGAAACAATGAACTTTTAAACCATTGTGACAATTGAAAAATAAAGTAATGTGGTATTTTACAACATTAAATTAAAAAAATAAAAATAAATCAGTGAATCATACAAGATAAGTATCTTTATAAGGGGTTTGACCCTTTATAAACCTGTTAACATGGACCTTAAATTTAAAGTTCAGTTAGTTTAATCCTACCTCCATGGTTTAATAACCACTGTTTAGTGTTTTATTGTTGATGAGAAATCGCAGTGTCTAAGAAGTAGTATTGTTACAGCAGTGATCTAATGCTATTCTATATTATAAGGAATTGCCATCCCATGTGAATGTTGTAACAATAACCATTTGAATATTTGTTAAATGACTGGCGTAACATTTGCCACTTTAACCCTTTCAGTTTCACTACCATTGGTGACTTTAGTCGACCATGGTCACCACACACACAATACTTAATTTATAATTGGGAGTATCATGACCAGCTTTTAAAACAGCTGTATTTTTTCCCTTTTTCGCAGTCCATACACATGCTATATAAGGTTGGAAAGACTGATTCCTTATCTTTCTAATGGGAGTAATGGTATAGCCCAACCTACATGTTGCTATTATAGAAATCGGACATAATACAACTCAATCCTTTCAATGGCCATTTGTGCTATGGAACGCCATACACTTGTGTACAAAAGCTCTCTGTGTTTGTGAAACAAAGTCAAATAAAATAAATATCCTGATCATTTTATATGCAATGCCAACAAGCAACAATCATTTCATTGAATAGGCCTGTATATTTTTCCAACAAATTCTTCATGATGAAAAACGAGTTTAGAAAAAGTGCCTGTAAATGGATGCATACTGTTGTGCAATAATTATTATTATTATTATTATTACACATTTCTGGTAATGAAACCAAGGATGCCTCAAAAGCACACTTAAGCACTGTAGCTCGGAAGCCTGAGGAAACCTGTAAACAAGGGCGCTTGCTATGTGAACCAGAAACACCGGGGTAAACCCCTACTCTTCCACGATAAGTGTTCTGGGTTCTTTTACGTGCATTACTTAATCTAGTACACGGGACCTACGGCTTAACGTCCCATCCGAAGGACGTGTGAACTGGGCAAACAATTCGGTAACCAGTGGGACATCCTGTTGAAACAAATTGGTAATGAAAGGTTTAAAGAAAACTACGATTATTTCATGTTACATACTGGAAAAAGTGGGGGAGGTTGCGACGTTGGGGGCGGTAGAGCATCCCCACGGCCGAGCCCCAACACTTCAGCCGTGAAAGCAATCGCACCCCCTCTTCCTCTGCCCCGACCACGGCCTGCCATACTGAGTTCCTACACTTTATCTAGTATATGTTTACGAAGTACCAAACATAACTTCAGCTTTATTTGATGTATCATAGATATAATTGATCGCGAATTATTAACTCGGTCCAAACGAAAAATTACATGGACGCAGCCATCTTGTCACGCAGCTCATGTCACGTGAGACAACAAATTATGACGTAACATCAAAGATTCTTTTTCAACATCAGAAAAAAATAACCTTTTTTAAAATTTCAGTACATTTTAAAATGTATTAAATATTAAAAAAGTTTAGAAATATTTAATTCTATCACCAAGTGAAAAAGTAATGTTTGAATTTGGGATTTAAAAATCGAATTTATTATCTTGTTTGAAGAGGTCACCATCTCGCGGAATTGTTATGTAGCTATATTGATTGCACTGGAGACTGTCGACAGAATCTCATAAATATTGTTCATAGATTTCCTGCTAGTATTACATTACATTTACAGGTAAAGTATGCTTCCTTTAGTAACTTGTCATTATTTTGATGTATTGGGAATCATTTAGTTTGGTTGAATCAGAGTATTTATATGTAATATATCTGGAAAAAGGGTTAAATCAAATTGGATACTGCATGGAGGAAGGTTGCCCCACCAGTGTGGCACGGACCTGCCCCTAGGCCTAGGCCTAGCCGCACGTTGGTCTCATTGCCGCTAACGGCGGGGTTTTCTAGGAATTTTCTAAATTCCAGGCGCTGAAATTGACGATATTTGCAACTATTTTGACAGGCTAGATACGTTCCTTAGATGTTGAACTATCTAGGCGTCCCCCCCAAAAATGGTTATTTTACTTACATTTCGTCTCATATAGGCCCGAAAAGATTACAAGACGATCGGCATTGTGTTTCAACGAGGACGGCCATTTTGAATGAAGAGTGTGTGAATGGGAAAACAACTTTACGACGGCTGTTTTATGTGTGCACAGACAAATTGCAAAGATGGTTCAAGCGGGGTTTGGGTCTATTTGGGGGCGTGAATTTCTTAATAAAATTCCTGGGCTACAGCTAGGGAATGGGCCCAATTATTAACATTTTGGCCATCCATCATTATCAATAATACTGAAAATATTATTACTATTATTATTTTGTTAAACAACAATAATCAATATGCTATCTAGTATCAGCAATATCCTCAAACATGAAATACTTCATTGATTCGATCATTATTGCCTGTCAATGAACGGTGTTTTAAACATTTTTCTTTTGCTGAATTATATTGTGGACACAAACAAAATAAAATTAATAAGGTAAATATACAATTGATTTAATTTTGCCCAAACACCGTCATGTGTATAGCACTGTAATTATACTCAGTGCTTTCCGAGTCTCTGTGAAAAACTACACAGGCAGGACTCGGGCGGGATTCGAACCCGCAACATCCTGCTTACTAGTGCAGACGTCTTAACCTCTCGACCACCGAGCTTGCCCGATGGTGATTGGCTGGCTAGAAATGGTAAATATATGCCCTACTTATTGTAGTAAAAGTAAATAATTGAATCCAGGAACTGGGCAGGTTTTATTTATTTATTAATATTTAATTTTAATTACACACAGGCCTATATTAGTTATATCACATTTTATATCACATTTTAGCACATAAAAATGCTCTGACTACCGACAACACGTGCAACCGAAGCGGAACACTTACACGCTAAAATATGAGCAAGTATGTGCACACATAAAACAGCGTCGTAAAGTTGTTTTCCCATTCACACATCTTCATACATTCAAAATGGCCGTCCTCGTTAAAACACAATGCCGATCGTCTTGTAATTTTTTCGGGCCCTATATGAGACGAAATGTAAGTAAAATAACCATTTTGGGGGGGGCGCCTAGATAGTTCAACATGTAACGAACATATCTAGCCTGTCAAACTAGTTGTAAATATCGTCAATTTCAGCGCCTAGAATTTAGAAAATTCCTAGAAAACCCCGCCGTTAGCGGCAATGAGACCAACGTGTGGCTAAGGATACAGGTCCGTGCCACACTGGTGGGGCTAGGAGGAAGGAAGCTTCCTTCCTCCATGGATACTATTACTGTTAGTACTGTGACCTAGTGTTACTGTCACTCGATGTCGTTTTGTCTGTTTCGTGACCTCTTGGCCTTGGTTGAAGTGGATTTGTTTACACTAGACTCAAAAAGGCAGAACACGACTTTTGTTTACAAAAATAAACAATGAAAGATCAATCGCTGTGAGCATGTTTAACTATAAGTAGGCAGTTTCATGAAAATTTGAAGTTGCTTCAATGCTTTTAAATGTCATATCACTGGATAGAACAAAAAATTAGAAAGAAAATGAGGGGTCAATGGTCATGATAGGTTAACCCTATGCAAAGTTACGAATTTTTGTTGATTTAAATATTTGGTAATTTTTAAGATCTAGTTTCATTTGAAAAGTTGTGACCGAATTTGCCTGCAATGTATCCTTGTAGTACTAACAAAGTCTATTTTGCGCAAGTTGCACTGTTTTTGTGCCAACGTTACAGTTGGCATGGACTGATCAATTAAGATAACCACGATGTGTAGTATCCATTTATCGACACTAGAAGTGACTACATTTGTAGACTACCCTTTATATTAGAATTTTACCATGAAAGTTCGGCGGGTCACAACTTCGACAGAAAAAAAGGATATGAAAAATAGCGCCACCATCGGCGGTTTGCGTGAATCTGCCTACTATAAGTAAATGTAGCTACATGTATGTGACAAAAATTTTCAAAATCAACACATTTCAATACAACTGGTATCATTGTCAAGGTCTTGAATAGACGATTACAATGATATAAGTAGGTAGAGCACTCAAAAAATAAGCATACATTACACATGTTTAATTTTGATTCTGTATGAAAGACCTCACTGAATGCTTTATTTTGTTACTAACATTTTCAACATCGGGTAAGCGGTTCTTGAGAAATAAATGTTTAAAGATCATTTATTGGAGTAATTGTAGAATGCCCCGCATTTTTGGAGTGACCCCAAAAATTACCTGGCTACACGGAGTTTGCGGAACGCAATCAGTCGGTCGGTCTGTTTGAACTGATGTGATAATTCATGGTGCGGTTTAATGTAGGGGACCAGTCTATCAGCCATCCTGCAGAGGGGATGGTCGGTGAAGTGGTTGTTATGTGTCGCTTGAGGGCAGCAAGAACATTCGTTGTTGTGTTCAAAAGTATGGGGGATTGGAAAATAGTCCCAAGTCCAAAGTGTCTGTGGTACAGTGGCTACGTGGCTACTTTGGCTACATTAACTGTTCTATATGAAACACGTGTAAAAGCAGTCTTGCGTGTAAAAGCAATGGGAGGATTGGAAAATAGTCCAAGTCCAAAGTGTCTGTAGTAAAGTGGCTACGCGGCTACTTTGGCTACACTGATTGTTCTATATGAAACCGTGTAAAAGCAGTCTTGCGTGCAAAAGCAATGGGAGGATTGAAAAATAGTCTAGTGGCTACGCGGCTACTTTGGCTACATTAACTGTTCTATATGAAACACGTGGAAAAGCAATGGGAGGATTGGAAAATGGTCTAAGTCCAAAGTGTCTGTGGTACAGTGGCTACGCGGCTACTTGGCTACACTGATTGTTCTATATGAAACACGTGTAAAAGCAGTGTTGCTTGAATGTATGATGACTTATGCGAACAAAGCAATATGTATTATGACTTATGAGAACGAAGCAATATGTTTCATGACTTATAACGAAGCAATATGTATCATGACTTATGAGAAAGAAGCAATATGTATCATGACTTATGAGAACGAAGCAATATGTATTATGACTTACATGTATGAGAACGAAGTAATATGTATGATGACTTATGAGAACGAAGCAATATGTTTCATGACTTATGAGAACGAAGCAATATGTATTATGAACGACTTACGGTGAGCACGATCAAGGTAATGTACCCCGTGGGGTACATCACTCATGTTCCCCTGAGCTAGTGCGTCTTTGTAGCACATCACTTGGTGTTTTCTTTGTTGAAGTATTGCGGTTTGTACATAAAAAGGTGTTTGTAATGTTAACTTGTATAGGTGGGAAATGCTCAGATGTACTTCTTTAGGAAGTGTTCCAAATAGCAAGTAGGTTATTATACACGGAATTGATAGAGCCATAAAATATATGGTCCTCAAAATTTTACTTAGTCATGGCACAACCTTACTAAATGTATACATGTACGCAACCTAAATTGATGATGTCATTTCACATGTCATGTTGATGTGATTTTTACAAAATGTTCAAATAAAGTAAACCATTTTGGTTGTTTTCCTAAACACTTTGATGTTTGTTTTCAGGTGTTATTACGTAAATAAATTAAGACAATGTAACTTTGCCTCAAATTATAAAGTAGTATTTAAATAGTCAGGAGCATCACTTTATTGAAAATTTTCATCATATTCAAATAACCAGGAGCTTTCATAAAACATTTGATTTCACAAGAATTTTCATGACATGATAATTATGATATGATATGATGTGATCTATAGTGTGATCTACACATGTATAGTGTTCGACCACGTCCTAATGGTCGAGAGGAAACGAATCCGCTTAATAATAGTTAGGTTATGAGTTGGACGGCGTGGTTTTAGAATTGGTCTTTTCATCCCCAAAAAGAACAAATTATTTTGTATTATGATAAATTGACTCCTACAATATTGAAATAGATAGTATGACCTGTTCTTTTTCTGATTTGTGGCTCTCGAGTGAATAAATTTGTGGCTCTCAAATCAATAAATTGCGAAGTCCCCCCCCCAAAAAAATTCTCTATCCCTTAACTGTTGACTCCATAGCCAGTGTGATCTCGCCCCGGCCATGGTCCCCTGTCGAATCCCTGTCGAATCCCTGTCGAATCCGTGGCAAAACAGGTAGTTTTCTATGGTTTAGCAGTGAAAAAAATCAACGCACTGAACGGACCCCAATGTTCTTACACGACTTCGAAGTGTGACGTGGATGAATACACAACGCCTATGGGTCGTTCATCATTCGAGAGGCTGGCTGTGAACAACAAGTAGCGCAGCAGTACAGTACACAAAGCCGATCAAGCGTGACGTAGTATTTGTAGCAGTAGCCGTGGCTACAAAAGGACTGTGTGAGTTGCGGGGTATTAGACAATTGTGCCCATTTATTCGCCGGAAAATCTGCCATGTAAAATTAGGTAAAAATGACTTTATTCCAATTTTACATGTTTTTTTTAAAGAAAATAAGTATTGCAGAGCCAAAATGTTTACATTTTCTGAGAGAAGGCTATGGTATTTTAATGTAAAGTCGATGTCAATTGCCAGATTTGTTGTATTTTGACACAAAACAGTGTATATTAAAAAAATATTAAAAAATACTTCCCTGTGACCTACGCTTTCATGTACTAGGCTGAAAGTATTAACTTATTAATATTATGTGCGAAAAAACTACACCCATAACTGCTTTCAAAGTTTCTAATTCTTAAGTGTGTAAGTCGTATTTTTTTCAAGTTTTACCAGTTTGGCAGTGTACACAGTATGTTGCAGACAAGCTGTTCATGCACTGTTACCCCTAATATAAGGATCATCTTCCTGTGACCAAAAATAAGGAAGTTATGACATGTTGAATCCGGCAATTTTAGGCCCGTAAATGGCAATTATTTTATAAGGAAAAACAAAAGAAATGTAAATTTGACTTGTGACCCGTTTCCTAGATTTTCTCGGATTCCATATCATAACTTTTTTAATTCTTGTCCGATTTTCAAAAGGTTGGTATCACTGGAATGCTTGGGAAAAGAGGAAGAATAATAACCTATTTCTAGGCTAATTCAATGATTAGTTTGTTTTGTAGTGCTGATTTACAAATAAGAAATACAAAAAAATGTGTTAAAAAAATCAATAAATAAATTTAAAAAATAATGAAAAAAAAAAATCTGAGGATTATTTTCATATTTTTACACTGAAATCTTCGAAAGATTCTCATCCCTGATTTAATTAAATATTAGAACAATTTATCAATTATATTGGACTGGAAAGATAAAACAAAATAATGAAAATAAATTTTAAAAAATAGGAAAAAAAATTACTCAAATCTGAGAATTTTTAATATTTATACTGAAATCCGCGAGAAATTCTTATCCCTGATTTAATTAAACATTATAAAAAATAATAAATGATATTGGACTGGAAATATGAAGAAAAAAAATGAAATAAGTTCATGAGAACTAATATTGTGTTACACCGATGTATATCAGGTTTAAACGGACGATTTATCGGACTGAAAATTGGTAGGTCTAACGCGCGCTGAACGTGGCGCAATACAATCTTTGGTTGACATCGATGTCTGCGAATCCAAAAACATAACTGGGAATCGTCCAATTGCCGTCAAAATTGGTCAAGAGGTAGAAAACAAGTATAGAAAAATTATTTTTGTGGTTTGATTTAAGTGATTTTACTCAACTTTTGGTAAATCGTCGATGGTTTTGATGAGCAAGAGCGAACCCAAATTTCGAGAATTTTGTTTGGAAACTTCTAGATGCCGCATTCAGAAAATTTGAGAACGAGGTTGAAGTAGAATATGTGATCTACGTCTTCGAAAAAAAAGCTCCTGGGTACGTCAAAAAGAACGGCCTCAGCGCTATCTCCACGGTGTCTTCGCCACGGCGATTCAACCCGAGATTGAGGCCGCGGCCAAAAAAATTTGCGACAATGCGTGGGATACGCACATACCTAGTAAATGTACAACATTGAGTTGTAACCACCAGTTCTTTTCAGAACTAATTGCTACTCAAATTGATAATTTTACATGGTGTGACCTTTCCCCCATCGCAAACAAGTCTTTACTTATCATTTTCACCATGCAAAGCTACAAATATTACTTAGTTAAAACATTAATATTTAATTAACCCTAACCTTCCCAAATCCTCCAAAATCCTCTTTGCTAAAGTGAAGGATTTTGGAGGATTGAGATTATTAGGCATACTTGCCTTTCCATGGTACATGTACATCCATGTTTGTTGTAGTGATTGCAAGGTCAGTGCTTGGGTCAGTGGACACTGTTTATTGCTCCATGCATGCGGGGAGGGTCCCTGGCCATGTACATGTACATGTATCACAGATTAGAAACACATGTGTGCTTGCTTTACCACTGAAGGATTTTGGAGGATTCAGGTTATGTGTAAGCAAATGTGCCTAGGGAGTTAGGGTAATAAGAAAATGGTGATGAATTGAGTGTTTATTTAACAAACTGATTCTTTCATTATGATCGTGTTCCTTAACCCTAACCTCACTGAATACTACAAAATACTACTTGAGTAAACTGCAGTATGGAGTACTTTTACTACACTGGTCTATGAGAATTGAGTAGTATTTTGTAGTACAGTGTACTTTTACTACACTGGTCTATGAGAATTGAGTAGTATTTTGTAGTACAGTGTACTGGACCCCAAATGAATGCCTAGGACGTTAGGGTTAAATTAGAAAAAGTGAACAAGGACTTCTTAATTCTTTGATGTTTAAGTGGAAATTTATTGAGCATTTGAAACATATATTGTATAATGGCTATGAATAGTTATCTGTTATTTGACAAATTGTTATCAATACTTTTAAACATTTGAAAATTTCAAAGACCTCTAATTGCAAGAATAATAACCATCTTCCATTTTATTGGTATTTCAAGAATAGTGATTAAACATTCTTCGAGCTTCAAGAAATCATACCGTTTTTATCATAAAACTGTCAAAAATTATTAACATTTTCAAGATTAAAAACCATTTTACAACCATCTGGAATAAGATGAATTATGATTCAACTCATTTTCTGGTAAATCTTCTAAGCCCCCATAAACTCATAACAGTTTGGGAGTGCGTCATACATGTACATGTACATGTATTAGCAACATATTTTTGGTTGATGACCACAATTCTGTGTGTCGTATACAACCCATACTCCAGACGTCCATGTGTATGATCACACTTTGAGATTCAACATTTTACAAGAGAACAAAACAAAAGTAAAACAAACTGTTTTACAAATAGAATTTTCAAGCATTCATGCAACAGCCATTCCAAATGTGTCAATCATATCAGTTGGGAAATTGTTTTATTAACCCTAACCCTCCTAAATCCTCTATAATCCTCTGGAGGATTTGGAGGATTTTGGAGGAATGAGGCAGGTTCGAAAATCACCAATTGGAGGATTATGGAGGATTGAGGAGGGTCGTGCATTTGATAGTGGAGGATTGTGGAGGATTGAGGTAGCATGGTTCAAAGAGATCCTGGAGGATTGTGGAGGATTGAGGGCATAATGGAAATTTACTTTGGATGAATGTGGAGGATTATGGAGGATTGTGAAGGATTGACAGAAACATAATCTTGTATCCTCCGGAGGATTTGGAGGATTTTGGAGGAATGAGGCACGTTCGAAAATCACCAATTGGAGGATTATGGAGCATTGAGGAGGGTCGTGCATTTGATAGTGGAGGATTATAATAATAATAATAATGTGTGGATTTATATAGCGCACGTACATGTATCCACCAACTAAGTGGTGCTCAAGGCGCATTATATTATTATCCCTGCTCATAAGGCTCATAAGGCTCATAAATCATTCCTGAAACCATCTCAGCTCCCTGGGGAGTATACAGCTCAATTGCTGCCATTTCTAGCGCATATAGAGCAAACCAACTCTGCCTTCACAGGTACCCATTTAACCCCTGGGTGGAGAGAAGCAATTATGATTAAGTGTCTTGCTCAAGGACACAAGTGTCACGGCCGTGATTCGAACCCACATTATGTTGCTAACACCAGAACTTGAATCCGGTAAGCTAGACCGCTCGGCCACGACACCCCATTATGAAGGATTGAGGCAGTGAGCTTCATGCATAAACTCAAGTTGGAGGATTATGAAGGATTGAGGCAGTGAGTTTCATGCACAAACACATTTCGGAGGATTATGAAGGATTGAGGAAGGTACCTGGTAATTAAGGCTAGGGAGTTAGGGTTAATTTTACTAAAATGATATTTCATGAATACAGAAATATTTCAAAAGATGATTGATACCATCATCAACTTTACGCCAAGTAAGTTTCACATAAAACTGTGATCATTTATGTTTTTTCAAGATTACCACTTAATAGATCTAGGGGGATTAAGCAATGGGAAGGTAAAAATAGTTGAGCTGAAGTCAAATCACTGGAGAGATCACCCAGTCAGTTAGACAAAAGAATGTACCCCAAAATTCTCTAGCAGTCTCAACAAGTCAGTTGACTACTAATCAGTGTGGCAACTTGGTGGACATTTACTGCGAGGGTTAAAATGATTACATTTTCTTTTACAGGTAGGTTTGTAAGGCTCGCTCTTTTATGGAGATCAGATCACTCTTGAGGTTAACGCTCACATTAAGAGACTTTTGGCAGCATCTAAGGTAACTAAAAGAACCAGAATGCCTCCTAGCTTACGCTGCAACCTGACCCCTGTCAGACGCCTCCTGTGTAGGGGAAATGGTCCATCCAAAGCATCACGTGGTGTGCCATGTAAGTCTTCTCATTAAATCATTTACAATCTGCAACATTCTGAAAGTATGCAATTTTAATTGAATTCATTTTTAAATTATTTCTTAACCAAGTAACACTATGTTGGCAACAGTTGCATCCCAGAATGTCAACTAGAACCATGATACATGCTTCCTTGATTATCATTTATAAATTAAATCACTGATGCATGTACATACATGTACATCTTATACAACTGTGCTTTGGAGATTCGTGGCCAAGCGTTGTAGTGAATTGGATTCAAGTTCTAGTGGCGTCAGAATGTGGGTTTGAATCCCGGCCCGGCCGGTCACGGAACTTGTGTCCTTCAGCAAGACACTTAACCGTAATTGCTTCATCCTTCGGATGAGACGTTAAGCCATAGGGCCTGTGTACTACCATGGAGGAAGAAAACAGAAGGAGTCACAACGAAGGCATATCAAAGGTTCAATGTCTTTTGCCGCGGTCGTAAAATATCTAAGCCAGCACTAATCGTTTAATCCGATTATCGAGGAGAACTACAGCCAGGCTTTCTTTGCACATGCGCATTGCGCGCATTGCTGACGCGTTGTCCTATTGCACTACACGGAAGGCTGGCTCCCGATCCAACTCGACCTACGAATCCAACACTGCAATATCTTCATTGCACAGCATCGCACAAATATGAGGATTGAAATGATAAAAAGCTAAACAACACGTCTTTGAATTTGACAATTTGTTGGCTTCCGGAGATCACCGGAAATATCCTTAAAATAAGTTGCTAAAAAGACACTTTATTGTAACATCTGAATGTTATATTTACCGTAAGTCAGCTTCGGATTCGCCAAATTCGACGATCAAAACACCAAAATACTCGGTGGAAAAATCGCTATTGAAGACAATGAACTGCGCAATATAAAAAGCCCGCGAAAAGTAGTGCGCATACGTTTTGTGTTTATTCGTTTGCTACAGATTTCTACCCTCCAATTATGTATGCTGGTCACGAGCAGGCCGAGCGGCAAAAGACATTGTACACAAGGGGATTATCGCGGTCGTAAAACTGGTAAGCGTAGCGGGCGGCCGTAACGTATTTTCAATGGGCCACTCCGAAGTGCTAATTGGTTATGAGATAAGAGGCTGTAGTTCTCCTCGATAATCGGATTAAACGATTAGCGCTGGCTTAGAAATTTTACGACCGCGGCATTGAACCTTTGATATGCCTTCGTTGTGACTCCTTCTATTTTCTTCCTCCATGGTACTACAAACATCAGTACAAGTCAAAGAACCCATAATGACACTAACTAATAACATATAAATCAATAAATACATATGTATTGATTTATGGTAGAATAAATTGTAACCACTGTTACAAATTAAGACTGTATATATGCACAGTGCTTCAATTTGTTTGACTGAGGAAAACTTACCACATGAATGTTACCCTCCTACTATTAGTGCAAATTTATGAACAAACCATTGAGGCCACTCTAAGCCATTGCTATGGAAGGCAGTGGCTCCTAATGGCTATACTGCATAGTAACATAATACCTCATTTGTCTGTTGGTTTTAGTGGTTTGTGATTGATGTATTGCAGGGGCATACTATTACGTTCCAGTCTCAGTGGCTGGTGGTGGCTTACTCTTGAGAGTCTGTGTTTACAAAATAACTGCTGAAAATCCAGATGATAGTTTTTTTACAGTGGTCTCCAGTGGTCTCAGAGTTTTACGTACAAGATTACTTAAAAGGGTTGTGTGGCTTATATGCTCAAATGATACACATGTATGTGTATTGGACATTTAGTGGTTGGGAGTGGCCCCCATGTGTAGCAGGGTTAATGTAGGGTGTACATTTTTCATAATGACAGGTCATGCACTTTAACATAAGAAGAATAGGTGCCATAGTTATCAGTTCGGTGTAAGTCAAAATAATGTTACATTATATATTAACCAATACTTTTTCATCAAATTTGATCCTAACCAGGTATCCATGGCTACAGCACCCACCCACTTGCCTCCGTCCCTCAACTTTTCCAACCAGAGACCCCGGCAAACATGAGCCTCATTCTCAGCAGGAGTCTAAGCACTTCTTATCCCGTCAGCAGCACCTCATCCGATGGACCGTCTAAGGGAGATGGGATCAGCATTACCGGAAGTGGCCGGAAATCCAGAGGGAGTGTAGGAAGTGGAAACAGCAGTAGTAGTGGAGGGAGTAGCAGTGATGGAGGGAATGGGAAGTCCGGTCAGCTGTGTTGTCCGAAATGTGGAGACCCCTGCACACATGTTGAAACATTTGTGTGTAAGTATTTAAAGAGGACAGTACTAAATCCACCAAAATCAAGCAAGACCGGGGGGTGGATTTTGATGGACTTTGGCTTGTTTATTGTGCACTTGTAACAGTGATAGACAATGCCTGCGGAGATAAAGTCAGTTTTTAAGTACATGTAGTTTGATCCATGCAATATGCAAAACGGCTTGCGCATACGCGCCATGGTACAGAGCTGCCAACTCTTCCGGATTCTGCGAAAGACTTCGCGTATTTGACGGTAATTTACTTACTTAAAATATATGCAAGGAGGCCTCTCCTTTTGGTGCCAAAAGGAGAGGCATGGTATTTGCGAAGAAGACGATTTTCGATGCACAGGTTTAAACAGAATGCCTGTCTAGCTAACTGAATGTAAATTTTTAGATGATGGGGTTTATCAAAAGTTGATTTGTTTATTCTTTACAGCCTCCACAAGATTTGTCAAGTGTGAGAAATGCCACCACTTCTTTGTTGTTCTGTCGGAAACAGACAGCAAAAAGAGCCTCAAGGAGACCCTACCACCCAAGCCTGAAAGACCACCACCCCCACCTCCTAAGAAGGTAAGAGTTTAAAGGGACCGTACAACATTTGTAATAACCAGATTGTCAAATTATTATCTTAAAAAAATATACTTAGTGTTAAGTTGGTACAATTATCTATCATCCTGAGAGATTATTCTATCTGAGAAAAAATAGAAATCGTTATTTTGAATATAGATTTTTGTTGTTTTCTCAAAAAAAATAAATCACCCATTTTGATGAAACTTTCACATGTTAGTTGTATGATATAATTCTTGTAAATTTAAGGGTTGTAATGAACGCATGTTTTCAAAATACTAATATTGTACATTCCCTTAATTAATGTACATGACTGACTCATCAAGACAGATCTCATGTAAACATTAGTGGTCCTCAAAACAAATATGCATGATGTGTGTCTCAGCTGTTATAACACATGTGAGCACGTGCCTTATGTGTTGATCGGTGCATTAATAAAAATAATAACAAAGTCTTGTATAGTAATAATAATAATGTGTGGACTTATATAGCGCACGTATCCACCAACTGAGTGGTGCTCAAGGCGCATTATATTATTACCCCTGCTCATAAGGCTCATAAGGCTCATAAATCATTCCTGAAACCATCTCAGCTCCCTGGGGAGTATACAGCTCAATTGCTGCCATTACAGCGCATATAGGGCTAATCAACCAACTCTGCCCTCACAGGTACCCATTTAACCCCTGGGTGGAGAGAAGCAATTATGGTTAAGTGTCTTGCTCAAGGACACAAGTGTCACGGCCGGGATTCGAACCCACATTCTGCTGCTAACACCAGAACTTGAGTCCGGTAAGCTAGACCGCTCGGCCATGACACTCAACAAAATCCGTCAAAATCCGTCAAAATTTGATGCTCAAGGTTCTTCACAGAAATATGAAACCTCTAAGAATAAAAAAAACAAAAAACAAATTTTGAAAAATTAAACAATATATGTATCATAAAAGTATTTTTAAGCAATATATATCTGCAGTTAATAAAAATCCACTTAAATGTATACATGCTAAAAATACAGGACACACAAAGTCATGCAATAGACAGACATTCTCCATACAGAATCCAAGTAAACTATAGGGCCAGAGAACATGCTCTTTTGTGAATGTAACCGTATTGTGTCACTGTATCCTGATCAATTCTATTTCTGCAGATCTATGAATATCTGGAGACACATGTGATCGGCCAACAAGAAGCCAAGAAGGTACTCTCGGTGGCCGTGTACAATCACTACAAACGCATCTATAATAACATTCCAGCAGCCTCCAGTAAGACCCAGGGTGAAGGTGCCGAGGCCAGGAACCAGGCTTTCACTCCGAGGGGTAAGTGATCACCACAGACTTCCTTAAGTCTCTAGGATTGCAAACATAAACGTTTCCATGGGGGAAAATGACAATATTTTGTATAAATTGTGAATTTTGTGTAGCATTTTGCTATGGGATACAAGTGAAAACAAACAAACAATTTTGTGGAGTGTCGTGGCTGAGCAGTCTAGCTCGGACCCAAGTTCTGGTGTTAGCAGCAGAATGTGGGTTCGAATCCCGGCCGTAACACTTGTGTCCTTGAGCAAGACACTTAACCATAATTGCTTATAGGGGCAGAGGCAGTTTAATAACTGCCTTGTTCTGGACTAGTTACCCCTCCCAGTCCTATTCGCACCGTGAATGTTTCGTCTTGTTTCGGTGCGAGGGGCTGGTTTCTTCAGTGTGGAGTCGTTGTAACAACTCAATGACTTAGTAGCCCCCACCTTGGCGTGGCCATTGGCCTTGTGTGGGGCGAAAAAATATGAAAACAAAGCCAGGATTGGCCGAAAGCCAACAAAGCCACTTTATAAGAAGGCGCTCCCTAAAAAAACACAAAATGACAAAATCAACTTTAAATATTGTTTCTCCTCAAAAATCAAGAATTAATCATGTACCATCCCTATCATTATCCCTATCATCTACAGAACTACTGCAGATAGCTGGCATCAGTAACCAAGGTAATGCATTGGGAGCATCATCCCTACAGCAGCCGCAACAGCAGCAGCAGACTGCACAGGGCACAGAGACTGAGCGGCAGCTACGCGGCAGCAGCCTGTTGGATGCCCAACAATACGAACTACGACTGGAAAAGAGTAACATCCTACTGCTTGGACCTACTGGATCAGGTATGAGGGAGCCCTCCATCAGGGGGGCAAATTTCATTAAGCTTAGTTTTTGTTGGTTTACCAGCCAAACTGTCATGCAAAGTATACCCTTGCTGGTTGTCTGTGTAATTGTGCTTGGTAGATACATTTGCTATATAATTTTGTACTTAACAGCTCTATGGAATTAGCCCTTACTATATAAAGAGCTCTCTGTGCCACGTTGTTCTTGTTCAAAATGTTCTTAAATTATTCTATTGTCTCACACTTGGTGTAAAAAAAAAGTAAAGTCTGTCCCGAGCCATTCTGGCTCATCAGGCCGGTGTTTATCTCCAGTTTCGTTGGCATGAAACGACTGAGAATATTTCCATTCCCCCATCGCAGGTTACTTCCCTAGCTATTGCCAGGTACCCATTTATACTCCTGGGTGAAGAGAAGCAATTACGGTAAAGTGCCTTGCTCAAGGACACAAGCACCATGGTCGCGGTGAGGATTCGAACCCACATTCTGGCGACTCAGCCATCAGAACCCAAGTCCAATGCGCTAGACCGCTCGGCCATGGCACCCCGCTACACTTGGTGTAGTTTACATGATATCGTGTAATTTTCAGATCTTGCAATGTACATGTAGATACAGTTAAACAGGTTTGGTTGCACTCAGAGTAAATGACAGTTATCTACCAGTACTTACATGTAGCTCAGGAAAAGTGGCTCTACCAAAATTAAATTCTAGGTCTGTTGTTTTACCCCAGTTGACCTTGGGCTTTTCTGAATTTGAGACAAAAGGATTTTGGACAAATTACTTTTTACAATATTTTACCTTGGGTTGATAGATACTACTCAAAACAATTTAGGGAACAACGGATTTTTAACATCAAATAGGTCACACCCGTTATTGAAATGTTCCATGAACCGGGATTTTCATTTGCAACCCCCTCTCTCTTTCAGTAGTCATGTCATGAAATGTGTAATCACTACATGCATCCTTTATCATCTGTTTCATTGTGCAGTTGTTTCTCATCAATTCTGTGAAACATTGTGTTTATCTGAAATAAATGATCTTGCTTTAACTGAGATTATTCCGGTGTTCCCTAAATTGTTTTGAGTAGTATAATAAAACTTATGTTGTTTAGTTTCCTGATGACATAACCTCTCTAAAAATGGAGAAAGTTCAATTACTGAATCCTCTTTAACCCTAACCTCCCCAAATCCTGCAAAACTCTCCAAGGGGCACTTTTTGGGAAAAATTCAGCACTGTTGGAAACTGGTACTTTCACCTCTTCAAATGGGGCAAAATTACCACCTGGCAAGAAGTACAGGCCATAAGTGCTAAATATGAAAGATCAATGAAAATGCATGGTTGCATTTTGAAGATAAAGGGCATGTTTCCAAAAGTACACTGATGGATTTTGGAGGATTCAGGAAGGTTCCTAGCCAGAATACCTAGGGGGTTAGGGTTAAAGAAGGTTCCTAGCCTGAATACCTATAGGAGGTTAGGGTTCAGGAAGGTTCCTAGCCAGAATACCTAGGGGGTTAGGGTTAAGCAAAGTTCTCTGTTCAGTAACTCTAAGAAATATCTGATGACTGACCCACCTAAACCATCCCTATCTTCCATGTACAGGTAAAACCCTGATGGCTCAGACTATTGCACAGTGCCTTGATGTACCATTTGCTATTTGTGATTGCACCACCCTGACCCAAGCTGGCTATGTAGGAGAGGACATCGAGTCTGTCATTGCTAAGCTCCTGATTGACGCTAACTTCAATGTAGAGAAAGCGCAGCAAGGTATTAATAAGACTGAGATTTCTCCATTTTTTCCTGATTTTGTTATTTTCTTTTACAATTCCTCTGCCTTCTTGATTTTCCACAGAGTAATTGAAGAAAATAAGTACCATAATTTCCGGAATATAAGCCGCGGCTTATATGCTGATTTTGACCCGATAAAAGTTGCTTGCTTATACGCCGAGGTATGAATCTTGAAGAACAAAACACAATGCACAATTAAGCAAAAATCGTTGGTAAACAGACAGAAACAGAAACCTAAAAATCTTTATTGTTCGTAGCGAAAACGGTCTGGTCATTGTCACAGTTTTAGTGGTCCACAGAAAACCTATGAGCCATATATTCGGCTCAGACGGGCTATACTATACTCAGTTATCGCGTATCGCCGCCATATTTATACAACGATTCACTTAGGAAACTGATTCCTTTTCCCAGACCCATCAGAAAGGCATTACTTTTCCAAAGATGGGCACCGGTGAAACCACAGTGAAACATCGACCCCAAAAAACATGAATATGTAACATAATGAACATATTCATGACACTCGATCAAACAGCCAATGAAACGAATATAAAAATTTTACTACGCAAATTTATCCAATTACTACGTGCGGAAATGGCACGTGATACTGGTCCTGAATAACCATGAACTACAGTGTACGTGCACATTGCATGCATTGCACACACAGTATACAGCTGACCGCACGGACCATGAACAGGCAGCGGCACTCGTGTCAGTTCAAACACGCATTACCACTTTTGACGAAACAGGTATACAATTACAAAGGACTGGTACACAGGCAAATGAACGTCCCCTATTGGTTGAATGATCCGATTTCTACAACACTCATGGTTATTCAACGAGTTTCCATATGGACCATCGGTAAATATCCACTTAAACCCTTTCAAAAGGAATAATTAGCTTTGGAGTATATTCATTCACGATCTCAATACAAAGGTATTGACTTCTATTGTGTCTCTTTCAATACATTTTGACTCGAACGCAACACAATGACCCCCTTTGTGGCAATGTACCGACAGTGAGTGGCATCCGGCGGGCCTCTGTGTGTGCGGCTTATACGCGATGCGGCTTATATGTTGACGCATGAATCTTGTTTTGGTGATTTTGGGGTAGTGCGGCTTATACACCACGCGGCTTATATTCCGGAAATTACGGTAGTCCAATTTTTGTCAATAACCCTTCTGTTTCCCATGAATGAGTGTAAATCTAGAGAAAGGCATTTTCAATCAAGCCTGTCATTTCTCAGGATTTTTCTAGATGTATTTTTATTTAAAAAAAATTAGTTTTACCTAGTTGCTAGAAATTGAAGAAAATATGAAGCCCAATTTGTGTCAGTAACCTTTATTTTCCCCCCAAATGATATTTTGTTTAAAATTTCCGAGGTTTGGTCAGCTGTTGATACAATCAAGTGATTTGGATGTACTTCTGTTGATGTGATAAATATAATATTTTGCCAAACAAACCATCATCCAATTATACAATCAGACACAGTGGTATCATATTATGTGAACATGTCTGTTGGTAAGCTAAAAACCATGCTATTCAACAAAAGCTAACTGTTATTACGAAGAATTTTGTTATATTTTGTTGCTCTCTCATTGCGTTTATGGAAATGGTTTTGCATATTGTCAGTCCTTGGTAATAACCAATTATCACTTTCGGCTAGGCATTATCTTCTTGGATGAAGTGGACAAGATCGGCTGCGTGCCTGGAATTCACCAACTCCGGGATGTAGGCGGTGAAGGTGTCCAACAGGGCCTCCTCAAGATGCTGGAAGGCACAGTAGTCAGCGTGCCGGAACGCAGCTCTCGTAAACTGCGAGGAGAAAGTGTGCCGGTGGACACCACCAACATTCTGTTTGTGGCATCAGGAGCATTTAATGGGCTAGATCGAATTGTCAGCAGGAGAAAGCAAGAGAAGGTGGGAACTTCTTTCCACTCTCTACCCCTGTACTTTTCAACAGTTCTGCTTGTAAACTTGAACAAATACAATTTATTATTTTTTTTTCCAAACTTGAAAGAAGAATGCCTTATTAAAATGTTACATCATAAATATTTCCTTTAATTAAAACATCTGAGATTGGAGTAGATGTGTGTTTATCCTTCATTTGATACATTTTTTCTCACAGTATCTTGGATTTGGAGCTCCGGCCAATGTCAGTGAGGGTCGACGCGCTGCGACCAATGCCGACCTGTCTAACCAAGCTGCAGCATCAGATACTAAAATAGACAATGAGGAGCGGGACGCTCTGTTGAGGCAGGTAGAGTCCAGGGATATGATAGAGTTTGGTATGATCCCAGAGTTTGTCGGGCGAATCCCGATCACCGTGAGCTTGACATCATTGGATGAGGAGATGTTGCTTCGAATCTTAAAGGAACCCAGGAATGCTATTGTTCCTCAGTTTGAGATGCTTTTCAAGATGGACAACGTAAGTGCCATTCATCACCGTTTTTCTGTCTCTTTGTTCCAGATATTGCAAGAAAGTATTCTTTTCAAAGTTGAATTGATTGGTTAGCATGTGAAAGAAGGAAAAGATACGTAAACGCAGCATTTAGAGTTATAAACTAGTTATAAAAGAGGAATCTACATGAGATGGACATTGGTCGAGAGGTCAACAAAGAGGTCAACCCATGACCCTAGCCTCCAACCTGGTAAATCTTTGACTCCAACATTGCATCTGTTGTTGAAGCATTTTATAAAGTGTTTGTAGATATACTTATCAGTAAATTGAACTTTGTTTTTTCTTGTTATACAGTGTACACTAAATATAACCCCAGATGCTTTATCAGGTATTGCTAAGATGGCTCTTGAAAGGAAGACAGGAGCCCGAGGTCTTCGCTCTATCATGGTAAGACATGCTAAGCAAAAAGCAGGGAAATTATTTACCAGTAATCCACTCATAGAGCTGCTTGAAGCAGAAAATTTTGCTTTCTCCTGAAGACGATCAGAGCATACTGATCGAAACGTCGAGTTGTAACCTCCAGTTCTTTTCAGAACTAATTACCACACTCAATTGAGAATTTCACATGGTGTCACCACATACAGTCTTTACTAAAGCATATTTATTTGCTGAGAAGAATTAAACAGACAACCAGCCAAAGTGTACATGTTCTGCACAGAAAGATTGGCTGGTAACCTGCAAAACCTGTTTGGCAATTTCTTTTGCTGCTGAGCAGCTCTGTGAAATGGAGCCACAGAACGGTGGTCAATTTCATAGTTCAAATTGCTTACTGGAAACATTTGCTTAGTGGATTTCTTTGGTGACAATTGGGTGACTTTTTAGTGCATTTTTAGTGGATTCAGAAGGGGTTTCTAGTGAAAATGTCTAGAGGGTTAGGGTTAAACTGGTATTCAGTCTGTTGTCTGGGTTGTGTCTTTCGGCCAGTTATGTAATATTTGTTGTCTCTGTAAAATAAATCAATTGAAAAAAGGGGTAAAACATTGAACAAAAACCAAAATACCGTCTTGCTAAGGTTTGTAGTGATCAGCTGTGACATATAATTATTTAAAAAAACTTTAAAAAACCCAGAAATCCTTAATAATTAAATGGGATTGGCTCTAGAATGTTATATTCAATGAAAAAGCAAAGAATTAATTATTTGAGTTTTTTTTTCTTATCTTTTTTTAGGAAAAAATTCTTCTACAACCGATGTTTGACGTGCCTGGCTCTGATATTGAAGAAGTCATCATTGATGAGGCTGTAGTCAAGGGAGAAAAGCCTCCCCAGTATAATAGGAAACCCTACTCAGAACCAGCGGAACGGCAGGAAGCCGTCAACTAAATCAGCCACTACGATTGGCCATCAAAGCATTGTAATATACTGTACAACGAAACAGGGGCCAATTTCATCGGGTTCTTTAGCAGAAAAAAATTAACTTTTGTATTTTTTGGTTACCAGCCAAACCTACATACAAATTATGTACAGTTTTGCTGGCTGTCTGTTAAATTTTGTTTAGCAATTACTGTTGCTTAGCGATATTTTCTGCTTAACAGCTCTTAGAAATTAGCCCCTGACCTTTTCTTTGTATGAATATGTAAAGAACATTTTTGATTGGTGAACCGTGTACAAATAGTTTTTCTGGTAGTTAAGGTCATGAAATTGATACAGTTATCAGTGTAACTTAGAAATATACCTCTCTTCGTATTGGTCAGTTAGGTGTCGAAACTACAATCTGATTGGATATATCGACATTGTTGACTTTGCATCTCTTTAAAAACCTGAAAATTCTCTACATGCCTGACCAATCATAGAGCGCTTTTTAAATTACTTAAACTGAAACCAAAAGAATATTTTACTACTGTGTAATGTTTTCTATTGATTTATGTAAAATATTGAACCCAACTGGAACCTAATTTAAATGCTTTGTTCACTTTAAATTGTGCATGAAGGAATCGTTTTTCAAAAGGTTGTACAAGGTGTAGATGTAGACCTTCAAATATTTTGTGCAAAACGGGGGGAAAAGGGTTATTTTTCAGACCTTTTTGATTCACCCACAAAGACAGGTTAATTGTTAGGATATTCATTAAAATGAAATACCATCGAGGATTTATGAAATTAATATTGATCACTTCAGAAATAATAAAAATCATGGTTTCCTCTCTAGGGCATAATATTATTATTTTCTTTTTGTCTTTTTTCCCTTTTCTTTTGTAGATTTGTGAAGTATACATGTAGTAACATCAGCAATAGGATGCTTGATTTTATGAGCTCAACTCAGTCATTTAACTTTGATATGTTGAATAAGTTAAAGGGAAGGATTTTAGTGTGCTAAACATCAAGTAATATCCACTTTGTTAAAAACAGAATTCAAAACAAACAATTAACTTAAACTAGCTTAAGTAAGACTGATTGCGGTGACACCATGTGGAATCTCAATTGAGTAGTAATTAGTTCTGAAAAGAACTGGGGGTACAACTCGACGTTTCGATCTAATTACTACTCAATTGAGATTCCACATGGTGTCACCGCAATCAGTCTTACTTATCATCCTCACCATGCAAAGCTACAAGTTTTACTTAAACTAGCTTAGATTAGATTAGATTAGATTTCATTTCATTTCATTTATTATTTCACAGGGCAGAAACAATCACAAACACAATGGTAAAAAAACAATTAGAGAAAAATATAAAATACATATACATGATGAAAATAAGGTAAACATGACAAAATGTTGACAGCAATCTAGTGGCTCTCCATAATGCTGCCAAACATAATCAAATAATATAATAAAAATATAATATAAAAAGCCAAATAAAAATCAATCCAAGGGATTAAAAACAAGTACAAACAAAATAAAACAACAAAAAGGAACATAAAGCATTAGTACAGAGTGTTATGTTGGCAAGTCCAAATTTGTACCTGGGGACAGGATATGTTTACAGCAGTTCAGTTATGAAAGGTAATAAACCAGATATTAACTCCTTAACATTTAAAGGCAGACCTTCCCACAATCTAGGAAATCTGGAGAAGAGTGAATGATGTAAAGCATTTGTTCTTGATCTCCGGTGATGAAATTTAATAGTTTTGACATGTCTAGTGTTAACTTTAATATACCTGTGAACATCAATATCAAAGCAATTATACAAACACTTTATAACAAATGAAATAGAAAGAAAATGAATTCTGTTAAGTAAAAACGGTAATCCTAATTGAATACATCTAACTGGGTAACTTATTTCATTATCAGGGTTAATAGTGGTTCTTCTTGGAAGTCCAAGACAAGACCGAGTAAAACGCCTTTGAACTCTATCTAAAGTTTCCTGGTGGGTGCGAAGGCACGGACACCAAACAGGGGTTGCATACTCAAGAATTGGCCGACAAAGAGAAAAATATAATTTAACAAGTATGTCAGGATCTTTGCTCTTAACAACCCTCCTAATAAAACCAGATAATTTGGATGTTTTACATACAATACTATTAATATGAGGTTTCCAGTCAAGATCACGTGAAATAATGATACCGAGGTATTTATAACTATTAACATTTTCAAGAGTATCAGACCCCATTTTGTAAATAGGTTGAAATGGATGTTTAGACCGTGTTACTGTCATAAGTTTACATTTCTTTACATTAAGAGACATATGATTGGATATGTAATTGGATTTTACATTGGATATAACTGATTGAGTGTCAAATGCATATATTTCACACTATAACAAAATTCTGATGTTGGTGATGGAGATATCTTCTGTGTTTGGTCATTTTAATAGGTGGGAGAGGGAGGGGAGTGATGTGGTGGAAGGAGTTTTAAAAAGTCTTTCTGAAGCAAAGACAAGTGTTAATTTTATCATTTATCATTTGTTTCATAATGATAATTTCAAGAATTTAAATGTATGTACAAATTATAATTGTTATCCACAAACAATTTATCCTTCACCTAAACACAAGGTGGGGAATACTTTTCTAGCTGTAGTGGACACATATTCCTCACATGACTAGTCCCCTGACCAATCATATAATAATAATAATAATAATAATGGACACTTATATTGCGCCGGTATCCGCCAAGTTTGACGCTCATGGCGCATGAACATTATTACCCCTATCATTGGGCCAGTTATATCATTCCTATAGAACCATCTCAACTCCCTGGGGAGTATGCAGCCCATGCTGCCAAATGTGTATCGCAACAAGCTTAATCAAACACAATTACCATCTCTGCTCTTACAGGTCCCCATTTATACTCCTGGGTGAAGAGAAGCAATTATAGTTAAGTGTCTTGCTCAGGGACACAAGCACCACGGATTCGAAGCCACATTTTGATGACTCGGCCATAAGAACACGGGTCCAATGCACTAAACTGCTCGGCCATGGCTCCCCATATCACAAGTGCTTCTGGTAGTATATTTGTTTGAAATGTTGTACGAGGGAAAATGTGTTGTATTATTGTTATTATTATTTTTTTAATTCCTTAACCCTAACCTTCCCAAATCATCCAAAATCCTCTTTGCTAAAGTGAAGGATTTTGGAGGATTGAGGTTATTAGGCATACCTGCCTTTCCATGGTACATATCATCCATGTTTGTTGTTGTGATTGCAAGGTCAGCGCTTGGGTCAGTGGACACTGTTTATTACTCCATGCATGCAGGGAGGGTCCCTGGCCATGTACATGTATCACAGATTAGAAACACATGTGTGCATACATGTCATGTGCTTGCTTTACTACTGAAGGATTTTGGTGGATTCAGGTTATGTGTATGCAAATGGGCCTAGGGAGTTAGGAAGGATTCAGGTTATGTATAAGCAAATGGGCTTAGGGAGTTAGGAAGGATTCAGGTTATGTGTAAGCAAATGGGCTTAGGGAGTTAGGAAGGATTCAGGTTATGTGTAAGCAAATGGGCCTAGGGAGTTAGGAAGGATTCAGGTTATGTGTAAGCAAATGGGCCTATATAGGGAGTTAAGGTTAATAGTTTAGTAGTACCATATATTTTTTGTTTTTGTTTATTTTTAAATTTAAATTTAAATTTAAATGCTATCTACTCGATGGAAAAATGTGACAATACGGTGTATAATGTTTGAAAAATGTGCATTTCCTTTTGGAGAAATGCAAACATTGGATTGAAATGTAGAAAGATCACCCCAAAATACACTACTCGTGTTGATTAATTATGACAATTTATGACTGAAACAAACATGATTCTCATTGTAATTGCTTTGGGTAACTTTTGTTTCTAATAAAGCTATGAAACAGTACAACAAAAAGGTTTTAAGACCTACCTAAAAAAAAAAACCAACTACCTGCCTTTGATCTACATATTTTAAGTTGAGTTTTATACATTTAAGAATCTAAAGTTTAGATTAAAATTTTGCTGTGAGGTACACTGTACATATAGACCAGTAATGGCTCTCAGTGCATTCAAGTCTTTGTGGAGATTCTACAGGCCACTTAGCTAAAATTTAAACCCCTGCTAGTCTGTTTAATAATACAGACATTTTATCTCTTATAGCTGATGTACACGAGTGGTTTATCTAATAAAACATAATTAATAGCAGTTTAACATAAAACTAACTTGATATAACCTTGATGATGGTATCAATCTTCCCTTGAAATTATTTTATCAGAGGTGTTATTATTTTTAGTAAAACAAGTGAAATAAGTTCCCATATTAATATTCAAATTCTTGAGAGTAAATTTCCACTATTATCTCTACCAAGTGCTACCATATATATATCTTACACTATTATCAGGGGTGGATCCGCAGACTAGTGTTTGTATCAACCGATTCTTGTGAAGTATTGGTGCAATGACAGCAGGGGTGGATAAGCAGACTAGTGTTTGTATCAACCGATTCTTGTGAAGTATTGGTGCAATGACAGCAGGGGTGGGTCCGCAGACTAGTGTTTGTATCAACCGATTCTTGTAAAGTATTGGTGCAATGACAGCAGGGGTGGGTCCGCAGACTAGTGTTTGTATCAACATATTCTTGTGAAGTATGGGTGCAATGACAGCAGGGGTGGATCACCAGACTAGTGTTTGTATCAACTGATTCTTGTCTAGTACGGGTGCAATGACAGCAGGGGTGGGTCCACAGACTAGTGTTTGTATCAACTGATTCTTGTCTAGTACGGGTGCAATGACAGCAGGGGTGGGTCCGCAGACTAGTGTTTGTATCAACCGATTCTTGTGAAGTATGGGTGCAATGACAGCAGGGGTGGGTCCGCAGATTATTGTTTGTATCAACCGATTCTTGTGAAGTATTGGTGCAATGACAGCAGGGGTGGGTCCGCAGACTAGTGTTTGTATCAACCGATTCTTGTGAAGTATTGGTGCAATGACAGCAGGGGTGGGTCCGCAGACTAGTGTTTGTATCAACCGATTCTTGTGAAGTATTGGTGCAATGACAGCAGGGGTGGGTCCGCAGACTAGTGTTTGTATCAACCGATTCTTGTGAAGTATTGGTGCAATGACAGCAGGGGTGGGTAAGCAGACTAGTGTTTGTATCAACCGATTCTTGTGAAGTATTGGTGCAATGACAGCAGGGGTGGGTCCGCAGATTAGTGTTTGTATCAACTGATTCTTGTGAAGTATGGGTGCAATGACAGCAGGGGTGGATCCGCAGACTAGTGTTTGTATCAACTGATTCTTGTCTAGTACGGGTGCAATGACAGCAGGGGTGGGTCCACAGACTAGTGTTTGTATCAACTGATTCTTGTCTAGTACGGGTGCAATGACAGCAGGGGTGGGTCCGCAGACTAGTGTTTGTATCAACTGATTCTTGTGAAGTATGGGTGCAATGACAGCAGGGGTGGATCCACAGACTAGTGTTTGTATCAACTGATTCTTGTCTAGTACGGGTGCAATGACAGCAGGGGTGGGTCCACAGACTAGTGTTTGTATCAACTGATTCTTGTGAAGTATGGGTGCAATTACAGCAGGGGTGGGTCCGCAGACTAGTGTTTGTATCAACTGATTCTTGTCTAGTATGGGTGCAATTACAGCAGGGGTGGATCCGCAGACTAGTGTTTGTATCAACTGATTCTTGTGAAGTATGGGTGCAATGACAGCAGGGATGGGTCCACAGACTAGTGTTTGTATCAACTGATTCTTGTGAAGTATGGGTGCAATGACAGCAGGGGTGGGTTCACAGACTAGTGTTTGTATAAACTGATTCTTGTGACGTATGGGTGCAATGACAGCAGGGGTGGATCTGCAGACTAGTGTTTGTATCAACTGATTCTTGTGAAGTATGGGTGCAATTACAGCAGGGGTGGGTCCGCAGACTAGTGTTTGTATCAACTGATTCTTGTGACGTATGGGTACAATTACAGTAGGGGTGGATTCACGGTATTGAAAAATGGGAGGGAACACAGCAAAAGGGAGTGGCTACATTGTATTGTAAATTTATAAGCACAGCGATAAAAAATGAGGGGTACATGCCCCCCCCCCCCCCACTTTGCCAACCCCTGGATCTGCCAATGAATTACATACATATTACCAAAAGTATACTGTCTACTGGTTTTAACACTGAGTATGATTGGTAAGCTAGATCAATCCATTGTGTTGAAGACACTGAGTGTACAATCTTGAGCTATCATCCATTGCAAGAATTCCATCCAATGAAGCTTAGAAATGTTTACTACTTAGTACATGATAATAAGGCCATGTACTATGTTCAGATTAAAGACTTGACCTCATTTAAACCACAGTTATATTATTTATTTCCCAGGGAAGTGAATAATAAAAGTAACAAATATTGTATAAATGAACACATTCTAGTAAATTATTCTATTCTATTCTATTCCCACTTATTTATATCACATATTTATCATCCCCATGTAAGATTTATTCAAAGGAATTCTGCATAAACTTGGTATTTTAACAGTTTTTCCCCTATCATCTATTAAGACTGGATTCTCATTTACTCTTTTGTTCTAAGTGATTTGGATCCTTAGGAAAAGGAGGTTAATTAAGTGTGTAATTTACAAAACTTATTAAGAGAGGAATTTGCAGTAACACCATGTTATATCTCTAATGAGTTGTAATGTGGTTGGTTCTGGTTTGACAACTCAATGTTCCAATCAGTATTCTCGTACGGACAGTGACGTCTTCATAGAAGAAAGATCAGAGTTACAGAAAAATTGCGTTTGTTAAATAACCGGTTCTTCTAAGAACCAACACACTAAACTCATTAGATATATTTATTGCATGGTGCTACCACTAACATTCATCTTAGTAAGTTTACAAATTCTTTTTGTTATTCTCTTCTTTCACTTTTCAAAAGTTTTTCACAGCTTACTGTTCATTAACCCTAAATACCCCAAAACCTCCAAAATCCATACCCTGTTTTTGCCTGATTTTACTGGATCAGTACTTCACAGGATAGCCCAGTGCTTTGTTGGAGTCAGTACCGTGTATAGCTCAGTCATGGGTCCTTTTGCTACTGTACCGATTCCATCCAAGTCCAACAATTTGGGTACCTTTTTTACTGCATGTTGATGGATTTTGGCCGATTTGGGATGGTTTCTAGTTTCAAATTTATTAATAATCCCCCATATGGATTGCATTGCACATGTGCACATGTGCACATACAAAGCAAAGCTCCTTTTGAAGTGTTTTTCAGCATATATATTATAAAAGAACTGTTAATAAATGAAGACAAACAATAAGCACTTTAAAAAGTGAGGATATGAATTTGGTTATTGAAATATAGCAAAATGGAGAAGTTGTAATGTAAAATTTACTTAGTGTGAAAGCCGAAGATGGTATCAATCTTTACTAGAAATAATGTCAGAGGTGCCGTCACTTTTGATAAAAGTGAAATAATTTATTTCCAGTTAGAATGTAGTCAAGAGTACTCCAAGTAAAAATGAATACGAAAAATCTTTATACCAAGATGTGTTTGAACTGAAACTTTCACCGGAGGGTTGTTTAATGTACAGACTCAAATCAAGTTAGCATACTCATAGAAGTAGTTTTGCCAAGATTACTTATATTGTACATATCCTTTAAGGGACAGTATCATCGCGATCAGAGCAGACGTTCAACAGGCCATAGAATCCATGTCCTAGTGTAAGATAAACACACTGACTGAAAATTACTGGCTCATTTATGCAGCAGCAACGGTAAGTTGACCTTATATCATGTCGGTATTTTTTCAGACACTTGAGTTAATCTTAAACTAGCACTCTGATTCCATGCCCTGTTGATTATGACAATATTGCCCCTTTAATCAAGCCAGGGGTGCACAAAGAAAGAGGGGAACCTCAAATTATTCCTGTTTAATTTGTTTCATTATTCACATGTAGTTTGTGCACCATGTTGTGACATACTATGTACAGTGTATATCTTGTACATCATCTGGATAAGGATTTTTTTTCAGACCCCCATCCCCCTACCCGCTCCCCTCTCCCAACAAAAATACGGCAAAAATACAAGCATACAGAATAATAAACAAATAAACCAGTTTTTCTCGGCATATTATATACGGTGTATATCTTGTACATTATCTGGTAAAGGATTTTTGTTGTTTTCAGACACCCCTCCCGCTCCCCCTGACAAAAAAGGCAAAGCTACAAACATACAAAATAAATGAACCAGTTTTTCTTGGTTTTCAGACCTCTGTCAGTAAATTTGTATTTGATTTTAATGTTATAACCTTATGCAAACAACATGCATACAAATCAAATCTTTTAAAGAACAATTAAATATATCAGTCAATACAACCGAAATATATATATTCATTTCAAAAAACAATTCTAGAATACACAATGAATGCAATTGTAGAGGATTTTCAAAAATACTCTGTGTTCTTGGCCTAGTGGAATTACATGGTAATAAATAATATATTTACAAAGAAAATAAATTATGTTCTAGACATGGAAGTCATTACTTCTGGCTTAGTTTTAAATGATTCTGATACTGGTATTAATTGAAATAAAACAATCATCACAAATAAGTGGCTTACTTTCATTTGACTCAACTACGGGAAATGTAGACTTATCATTTTAGAAATACTGACTTCGGGAAGTCGGAAGTTCTGGTCTGATCAAATTCAAATTGTAAAAAGGTGTATGATGGCCACAAGGTATCAGTAAGACCCACATGATGAATATGACTATACTCTTCATCATTGTCAAAGCTAATCCAATGTAACATTTATTTCTATGATTACCCTTTCAAATGGCCACTTATAACAAATTAATGTAAATACCTTGGAGATGATCACACTTATATAGAACAGAAATGACCTTTGACTTTTTCTCCCAGACCATCCACATATATTTGAGGAGAATTCTAGTAAATGAACCTTGAACCTTGAATCTTCTCTTCAAGGAAGAAGTGTTTGGCTCTGACAAAACCAAATTGATGTTTCCTGCTGGTGTGCTTCAGCCGTCATTAGAAGTTGAAGAGATGTCTTCTGAAGATGGCTAGAGCACACTAGTTGAAACGTTGAGAACAAACCAACTGTCTCTTCTCAGAGCCATCACTTCTTCCAAGAAGAAATTGATACATGGTGTACCTGAAAGAACTTAACAATACGTGACGATGTCCTAGCAAAATATAATACACAAAAGTTCATTGTCTTGATCATGCGAAGCCTCAAATCTTATTACCCCACACATAAAATATACCATCAAAGATCACACACATACACACTCATGTACATAGACATGCAGTACTAGATCACAGGGATGTTTCTTTAGGGAAGAACTTATCAATCAAAATTCACTTCACATAACATTAAAAGCTAATTAAACAGTTTTTCCAATGTTGCCAATGTTGTACCTTCCCTTTCGGATAAGATATGTCTGAAGACATACAATCAGAATACATTTCTTCAAATGTAAGATGTAAATGTTCATGATGAAGTTTTAAGTTGAATACAAAACATTGTGTATTTGGATACACATTTGAAGTAAAATATGAATTTAAGATATGAACTAGTGAACAATTAGTCAATTTTGATCAAATTTATATTTTTAACCCTCCTATATACAGTGCAGTTGCCATAGAATTGTCAGACCTTTCAAAACCTTTCAAGTTTGCTGTACTGAAGGGTTTTGAAAGGTGAGAAAACTGTCTGACAAAAGGGACCTATGAAAGGTTTCGAAATGTGTAACAACTCTCTGAACAAACTGGTGTTGAAATGTTTCAATACCTTTCAAATGGTATTGAAAGGTGTGGTTGTTCAGTAGCAACAAATTCTGGAGGGTTTTAAAGGGTTCATAATAATTGATAGCCATTTTGGCCCGTAAGCAGATTTTGAAAGGTTTTGAAACGTCAAACCATAGGAGGGCTAATGATGGAATAAATAGTAAGTAATTATTCACAACAATTCAATTAAATAAATAAAATATAAAGCAATTAATGAAGACAAAATAGAGGGCCTCAATTTGAAAATTATAAATTTAAGCACCTTATGAAAACAGAGTTTTAATGATTTTTTTCAACAATTTGATCTTAAAATACTTGCTGATAGGAAATACTGAACAACAGTGAATAGGATTTGTTGGTAATTACATTAGGTGGGGTGACATTACTGGGTGACTTCTAAATACAAAATGATGTTTCATGTTATTAAAAAGTCTTTAAGTGTTAAATCATTTTTTCAATACAAATATTATCATACATGTACAAAAACAATTATTTGGTAATTACCTGATATTAACCAATTTCTTCTCAGAAAGCTAACTTGATGTGAAGTTGGTAAAGGTACCAATCATCCAGAAATATTAGTCTGAAGTGCTTTCATTTCAGTGAAACACAATATAAAATACTTTCAAAATTTTGCCATTTTAAGCATTTTAGCGTATTTTTAAACATGCTGAATGAATTTTCATTGTATTCTGATGACTTTCATGATGCACTGAGCTGAAACTTTTAGAAGTTGGCTGTTTAATGTACATGTTCATCTTGATTCAAAGAGATTGAGCATACTCATAGAAGCAGTTTGGCCAACATTACCAATGCTGTACCTTCCCTTCAATGTATGTCTTGATTCAAAGAGAGTAAGCACACTCATAGAAGCAGTTTGGCCAACATTACCAATGCTGTACCTTCCCTTCAATGTATATCTTGATTCAAAGAGAGTAAGCATACTCATAGAAGCAGTTTGGCCAACATTACCAATGCTGTACCTTCCCTTCAATGTATGTCTTGATTCAAAGAGAGTAAGCATACTCATAGAAGCAGTTTGGCCAACATTACCAATGATGTACCTTCCCTTCAATGTATGTCTTGATTCAAAGAGAGTAAGCATACTCATAGAAGCAGTTTTGCCGACATTACCAATGTTGTACCTTCCCTTCAATGTATATCTTGATTCAAAGAGAGTAAGCATACTCATAGAAGCAGTTTTGCCAACATTATCTACACGTATGTTGTACATTGGCTTTTTAAGTTTGGATTTTAACACAAATGTTGTAAATTAATGTAAATGGTCTTTCTAGACAGTACTTTGATTCTTTATCACCCGATTGACCCGATTAGAATGGAACATGACTTACTGTGACAGACAGGGTCATAGACTAAACATTATAAGTATATTTATTGTTTGTTTATTTATTGTAACATTTCCGCACCCTTACAATTGTTCATTTGTTGTTGTTCATCGTTTAAAATGTTCTATTTTAGTTTTAATAAGATGATAACCTTGACAGTCCACTGCAGATTTTTCTAAGAAGATCCTCTACGAAGAGGATACCAAACAAAATGCTTCAGAAGTGAAACAATAATAAATGAAAAAAAAAATATCTGAAGGAAACAAGTAGGACATGGAATCCAGATGTTGAAATCAATCATCTTTTGGAAATTTGAATCTTGGTCATATCAAGGAAATTAAGGAAAGTACAGATCATTGATTTGGCAAAGTTATAGTGGACAAATTTGATCTTTGACACATTCTGAAAAGAATTTTAACCAGTTCGCATCGGAGGCCGTGTATACACGCAATTTTGTTTGGGACAGCGGATCGGAGAGCGTCTAAACACGCCACAGGATTCTCGGGAATATTTGTATAGATTCCCAGTCGACGTGGCAACGAGCCATAAGCATACGGTGGAAGACGCGGTCTCCCCGGTCACGCTCTGGTGAGCACCATTGGTCGTGTTTGTGCAGTAAAAATAAACCCGCCACGGGGTTCGGAAAAACTTTTTTATTCCCGGTGCGAACTGGTTAAGATGGTTGTAAAACGTCAAGTGCTAATTTTGGCTGAACATTTGGAAATGTTAGTCTTTGTTCATTTAACTCAATACAAATTAATGGAGGAGGGCCAAAGTCATGGTACAGCCAAGCCTTTGAGAAGCCCTGGTAGACCCAAGCTACCTGGCCTCCTAATCTGTCTTTTGTGAGTCCTAATCCTGTAACAATACAGTGCCTGTCAATCAACATAACCTGGGCTTCTGGAGGGCCTAGCCCACTCACAAAAGACAGATTAGGAGGCGAGGTAGTCTGGGCCTAGTCGGGCTTTCCAAAGGCTTGGCTGTAACCAGGACTTTGGCCCTCCTCCCTAAGTATCTGTGGTATTAAATGCTTAAAACAAAATAAAACAATTGATGCATAATAAAGCAAATGTACAATAACTGGCAAACATTCATGAATTAAATTATTTACAAAGGTGGATTTTTTACACCAAGAGTGGTGGACTTTTGTTCTTTAAGTGGTCAAAATAAATACTGTACAATAATACATCAGCACCTTTGGTTGACTTTTTTTTTTAATCATATGATACACACAAGGAAAATACAATGTTATTTGCATAGGACTTACAAAAGAGTGTTTTTACTTCCTCGGAAGATCATGGTAAAATGTCTTTAAATGCATCCATATTTTATAAGAATCAAGAGATAAACAAAATGCAACCCATGCATCAGATTTAAGATCACATATTATATATCATGTCATACAGTTGGTAACGTTTACAGTAGTTTTGGGGCAGTCTTCAAGTTAGAAACTATATCCGACCTGTTCTCACGAACAGCAAATCAAACATACACTTGAGGAGGCCTGCTGAATTCCCCAACTGATCTGTTATACAATCCAACCTGCCAGAGAGCTGTTAGCTGTCCAATACTATCAGCCTCCATTGGTCCAATGTGAATGTGTATACACGATGTACAATTTTGGGCAGTTCTCAACAGTCCCTTGGCCTTAGGAGTATACATGTATATAAACAGGTAAGATCTGGTGGCAGTTGAAAAGTTCACTATGTTGGCAGAGATATGGCGAGTAAGAAGTCGGTGGAAGAGTACATTTTGCAGTCATGATTCAGGTGGAACGTTGGTCATATTTCCTGTTGGATTCTCCTACTTTACCGGGAAGATTTGGTCTACATTCTAGCACTCAGACATTGTTATTTCTACAAGGAAGCACATGATTTCAACTGAGGCCAGTGATTGATGACTAATACTGTTACTGACGAGTACATCCTCTACCTTCAGGCAAATGGGATTTATTATCTCAAACAAACTCTTCTCCTCTGCGTATTTTGGTGATCTTCTGCAGAGAGTCCTCGACCTTTGGGTCCAGACTGTCCTATAATGGAAATCAAAGACATCAAACAAAATTTATTGGATAGCAGTTTCGATGGTTGGTTCAATTCAACAACACTAAAACAAAGTTAGGTTTAAAAAAAAATAAAAAATAAAAAATAAAACAACCACTATAGTGAATTCTTCTTGTGGACCCCATGCTGTCTTTTATAGCAGCATTGCACTGATGAGATGAAAGCATTGTAAAAAAAAAAAATTATTATTATTTTTTTTAACTTTAATGATTTACACACCTGAATAGCACTCAGTAAATGTGCTCTGTACACAGTCACGATATGTCTGTATTTAGCATCACCCTCCAACAACTTCTGCTGTAGCCTCTCGACTTCCCTCCTCATGGTCTCCAACTCCTTCTGATCATGGCTATTGGTCTCTCTGTCAGGAATCTCCTTCTGCAGCTGGGCTTTGAGTTTCCTGTTCTCAGCGAGGAGCTCCGTGTAGCGCTTCTTGCTGAAGCCTACAGAGGCTGGCAGCTGGCTCTCAAATATCTCTGCTTGCTCCCGTATGGTGTTCTGCAGTTGCAGGTTCTCGGCAACAAGCTCAGTGAACTTTCTGGCCTCTTCATTCCTCTGAGTATCATCCCCTTCAAGGCTATCAATCTTCTCCTTGAGAAGCCGGTTTTCCTTCAACACTTCCTGTACCCTCTCGTTGCCATGACTGTTCTGTAACTTTCTCAGTTCTTTTCGCAACTGGATCATCTCATCGTCCTGTTTCCGGACCTCGTCCTGGAGGCTCCAGTTCTCTTTGGTTAAGTTGTCGCAGTGATTCTTGTCGGGACTGCTTGCAAGATTAGCTTCTTGAGTTTTTATACTTTGTCTTAACCTATGGTTTTCCTCAATGAGGTCATCATAGGCATCCTTATCAAGGCTATCGTTGGTTGCATTCATCCGCTCTTCCAGCTCTTCCCTGAGCTTATCCCGATCTGCGACAAGCTCGGCGTATTTATTTTTTTCCCGCCTCACACGTTCACTCTGTTGTGCAATGGCTTTGGATTGTTTTGCAACCATGCTCTCAAGCCTCACATTTTCAGCAGCAAGAACGTCGTATTCCTCCGCCCTTGTGCCAAGGCCATTCTGGGTCTTTTCACTCAGCGTATCTTGCAGCCGCTGGTTTTCAGCAACCACCTCTTCATGCTGTGCCTTCAGACGTTCATATTCAATAGCTTGGTCGGCTAGGACCTGCGTGTGCTTGTTGATTGATTCCTTAAGGTCATTCTTATGCTGGAGGAGGTCGTCATACTTCTCTTGGAGGGCGCTGTTCACTAAATAACTAGCGTTGGGTGTCTTTCTGCCATCCTGCGCAACCTTTCTCTTCAACGTCTCATTCTCGTCTGTGGAAACAGCCAACTGAGAGAAAACAAAAATTCACCGGAACAAATTGACTCATGTAATTTTGAACCATCCCTCAACCCCCCTTAGAGCGATTTTTGAGATTTTTATAGAAACTTGATTATGAAAAGAAAATAAATGACACCTAACCCCCTCATTAAAAAGAACTACAAACTCACCCTTTGTGATATGTTGGCAATTTCATCCATGAGAATATTCAGGTTTTTATTGAGTTCTGTTGTCTCCAGTTTGTTTGCCTCCTTCAACTCATTGTATTCATCCACTGAGACCACATCACGCCCTTCTATAGTGTCTAACTCTTCCCTCAGAGAAGCTAGTTCCTCCTCCAGCTGGGCTACTCTGCTGTTGTCTAATTCTGCAGGTATGTTGCCAGTAGACTGTAAAGAGAACATTGATACAAAGTAACAATACACCGTTTCCCCTAAACAAAGTTTCCCTTAAAGCAAACAAGTGACCACTACTTAAGTATAAGTTTGTATTATTATTATTATTATTATTATCATTATTATTATTATTATTATTATTATTTATTCAGCCATCACAACAAACAAAACAATACAACAATACAAAACAATACTTCCAGATGGGCTTGGAGCAACAAAAGCAAAGCAATTACTGTGATCCGTAGAACTGCTGCCCCACATCTGGTTGTAAAACAAGGAGTAGATAAAAATATATATTGATTTAGAATAATTTATGTAAATAAAAATAAACAAATAATCAAAAAAGATATAAATAACTACACGTACTTCAAAGGTTTTTAATTTAAATATAACATTAAAAAGCATGAAATATGTGAGAATAAACCAGTTTTTAAGAGTAGAAATAATCCTATAGATGAATAATAAACTTAATTAAGTAACTAAATAAATATTAAATTAATTATGGAAATTGCACATAGATATTATAAATATGTATAAAAGATAAACAAAAGACAAATTAAGAAATATTAGCAGTGGTTACACTTTCTTCATGCTTCAGTGCTTTTAAAAAGGATGGCAGAGAAGTTAAAATGGCAGAATTGCGAAATTCAACAGGCAGAGCTGACCAGAGCCTGGGGAATCTATTGATCGCATTGAGATGCAAGGACTGGGTTCTGGCAAATAAGTGTTTGGATGTTAAAGCGCTTTCATACCTATGGATAACACTGATGTTCCTATTTACAGATTCACCTTTAATTGTATTAAAAAGACACTTAACAACAAAGGAAATCATCAAACAATTACGGCGACTTGATAAAGAAGACCATTTTAGAGTACAAAGTCTGTCGGTGTAAGACATTTCTCCAAATCGCTGACCTAAGATAAATCGAGTCGCACATCTCTGGACACGTTCAAGAGCCTCCTCCTGCATCCGAGTTTGAGGAAACCAAGCAGGTATCCCATACTCCAATACAGGAAGAACGAGACTCTTATACAAACATAATTTAGCACAAACAGAGGAATTAAATGCAACAGTCCTAATCAATCCAAGCATTCTATTGGCACGAGAAACAACATCCTTAACATGATCATTCCAAGTTAACTGAGAGTTTAAAGTTACACCGAGGTACTTAAATGAACTAGTAATAGATAATTAAGAATGACCTAACATGTAAACGGGCAGCTGCAAGTTACGTTTTCTAGTAACATGCATAACTTGGAATTTAGTAGCATTAAAATTCATTCCATTGTCGGTACACCAGTTATACAGCTTGTCTAGGTCCTAAGTAAGACTAATTGCGGTGACACCATGTGGAATCTCAATTGAGTAGTAATTAGTTCTGAAAAGAACTGGAGGTACAACTCGACGTTTCGATCAGTATGCTCTGATCGTCCTCAGGAGAATGCCGGACTCTGGAAAATGCTGCTGCTTGAGATTCCACATGGTGTCACCACAATTAGTCTTACTTATCATCCTCACCATGCAAAGCTACAAGTTTTACCTTGTCTAGGTCATGTTGTAAAACAGTCACATCATAAATAGATTTGATTAGCTGATATATTAAGACATCATCAGCAAATAAAACACAAGTAGATGTCAAGCCAAAAGTGATATCATTAACAAACAAGTTGAATAGTAAGGGGCCAAGCACACTCCCCTGGGGAACACCTGATCGAACATTGGCCCATTCAGATTTTCCCCCAAAGAAGTGTACCCTTTGTTGACGGTCAACCAGAAAATCTTTGACCCATCTCCAAAGAGAGCCCCTAATGTTGAACATAGTAGTAAGTTTGGTAAGCATGTGATGGTGAGGCATACGGTCAAAGGCTTTAGAGATGTCTAGAAAGACAGCATCTATCCTGGGCGGATTACGCTGGTCAAGAATGGAAGCCCATGCATGGTGAACATTTAACAGCTGGGTCACACATGACCTACGAGCAACAAAACCATGTTGGCTTTCGGTTAAAAGGCCATTGTCAAAAAGATGCATCTTTATACCATTTGACAATAATCTCTCCATCAGCTTGCTAACCAACGAGGTGAGGGCAATAGGCCTGTAGTTAGCTAGAAGGGAACGGTCACCTGACTTAAAAACTGGTGAGATATTAGCAAGTTTCCAACTTTTAGGAAGTTGGCCCATGGCAAGAGAAATCTGAAATATTTTATGAAGTATGTAAGATAAGGGAGACACAGTGTTACGTAAAAAAGTAGCACTAATACCGTCAGGACCAGGGGCCTTTCCTACAGGAAGGGACTTGATGATGTTGCGAATATCACTGACGGTAAATGGGACAGAGGAAAACTCGGGAATAGGGAGATCACAAGTTGAGGGCAATTATGTATAAGGCTATTAAAACCTGTGAATAAGTTAGCTCCTAAAAGTTGCCCAGGAAGTTACAGTTAAAAGTTGCCCAAGTAAATGAAATTAATATGCATGGCTGAACCCTTACCCTTTTCTTAAGCTCTTCATTTTCCTGGCGTAGTGATACAATCTGGCTGCGTAAGATGGCAATAAGTCCAGTACTCTCACCGTTCAGCTTATTGGCCGTATCCATCTTCTTGGTGGGTTTGACCTTCGTCGGTGAATTATCAATACCTTGGATGAATAAAATAATAAACAGAAATCACTTGATTATAAGCAGGAAATTAAACCATCAAAATAATTTGTCTCAGACTATCAACCTCCCATCCCAGCAATTTCAGAAAGTCATTTTCAGAATTTCACAAACATTTTCCTTTAAAAACTTTCAAAATCTTAGTTACTTACGAAACAAAATATTTGTTTATATATTAATGTTTTTATGTTGATCAGAAATCCTGTATTTGGCAAGACATGTATTTACATGTATTGCATGATTAAGTAGGAACGGAGTGTCTGGGATTGGATTGTACAGAATAATAAAATAAGCAACATTTGTAAGAGGTGACTGGTGTGGGAACAAAACTTAGTTTTTACAAATTGACCTAGATTGACCTACCTGGAAGATCAAAAAGATCATCATCACTATCACCCCAGTTACTGTCAACTTCAGCATCATCTTCAGTAACTGATCCCTGTGAGAAAGTTAACAAGTGGGTCAGAGGGAGGGAGAGAAGAGACAGTAAAATGTAAGAGAAATTAACTTAAAAAGACAGACACAAAGATTTGAAACATCAACAAGATTAAAACATCAGAACCAGCCATGCCAAGCACTAGGAAGGTCAAAATAGTAAAATTACAGATAAGAGCAGACATGTCTAAACCAGTCAGCTAGACAAAAGGTTATCCCCCTCCCCCAGGGGCAGGGTGGTTCCAGCAGTCAAAACCAGGCAATTTACTGATTTTTATCAGTTTAGCAATTTGGTGGCCAATTGCTTCAAGTAAAGAGGGAAGTTACAACATGTGTAATGTTGGCAAAATTGCTTCTATGTGTATACATGTACTTATCTTTGAATCAGAATAAATGATAAATAAGCAATCTGTCAAAGTTTCCACTCATTAACAATGAGTAAAAAAAACAAAAATTATTGAAATACATTCAGATTGTTTGCAATCATTCTAAGTATTCTTTCCGATAAACTTATAGTCAATAATTTCACTTTTCTTCAAAATGACATCACTTCAAACAAACTTATTTCTAGGTAAGATACAATCATCCGTTTTACACAAAGTAAGTTTTACATTACAATTTGACAATTTGGTTATTTTTGAAGATGAATAACCAAATCTATACTTTATCTTTCAGGCTGAAACTGTTTTAATGATTTTAAGGTATCAGGATGATTTAGTCAAGAGGTATCAGGATGATTTAGTCAAGAGGTATCAGGATGATTTAGTCAAGAGGTATCAGGATGATTTAGTCAAGAGGTATCAGGATGATTTAGTCAAGAGGTATCAGGATGATTTAGTCAAGAAGTATCAGGATGATTTAGTCAAGAGGTATCAGGCTGTATTGATTACAGGGAGAAAACACCAAAATATATCCATGGATTTATACAAAACAACAGACAAAGAGGCACAAATTATGACACAGAATGACAGACCACTTACCCCAGCTGATGCAAAACGAGCCTTCAACGTGCCAATTTCTGCCTCAGCTTTTGTTCTTTTGTCCTTCTCTGTCTGTAAATGATGCTTCAGGTTTTCAAACTGAAAACAAAATAAAAGTTCAGTTAAAGCAATTGTATTAATTTTTTAAATATTTTGTTATATTAGCAAGTACCAGGATCATCAAAATAATTGCAAATATAACTTTTTTCAAACTGTATACAAGTAAATTAGTTTTACCCTAGAGTAAAACAATGAATCCAATAAATGATGTAATGTAAAAAATGTGAATAAATAGCAAAATTCTTTTTCATTAAAATATATTTGTACCTCTTCTTCGAACTCTTGATTCCTCAAGTTGTCTCCATGCCCCTAGAAATGAAAACAAAAAAGTAATATGTTTGTAAATTGCCACTTCTATAACAACCAGCTTATCCGGATGTTAAAGTGAAGGATTTTGGAGGATTGAGGTTATTAGGCGTACTTGCCTTTCCATGGTACATGTACATGTACATCCATGTTTGTTGTAGTGATTGCAAGGTCAGTTGCTTGGGTCAGTGGACACTGTTTATTGCTCCATGCATGCAGGGAGGGTCCCTGGCCATGTACATAAATGTATATCACATATTAGAAGCACATGTGTGCCTACATGTCACGTGCTTGCTTTACTACTGAAGGATTTTGGAGGATTCAGGTTATGTGTAAGCAAATGGGCCTAGGGAGTTAGGAAGGATTCAGGTTATGTGTAAGCAAATGGGCCTAGGGAGTTAGGAAGGATTCAGGTTATGTGTAAGCAAATGGGCCTAGGGAGTTAGGAAGGATTCAGGTTATGTGTAAGCAAATGGGCCTAGGGAGTTAGGAAGGATTCAGGTTATGTGAACGCAAATGGGCCTAGGGAGTTAGGAAGGATTCAGGTTATGTGTAAGCAAATGGGCCTAGGGAGTTAGGAAGGATTCAGGTTATGTGTAAGCAAATGGGCCTAGGGAGTTAGGAAGGATTCAGGTTATGTGTAAGCAAATGGGCCTAGGGAGTTAGGAAGGATTCAGGTTATGTGTAAGCAAATGGGCCTAGGGAGTTAGGAAGGATTCAGGTTATGTGTAAGCAAATGGGCCTAGGGAGTTAGGAAGGATTCAGGTTATGTGTAAGCAAATGGGCCTAGGGAGTTAGGAAGGATTCAGGTTATGTGTAAGCAAATGGGCGTAGGGAGTTACGGAGGATTCAGGTTATGTGTAAGCAAATGGGCCTAGGGAGTTAGGAAGGATTCAGGTTATGTGTAAGCAAATGGGCCTAGGGAGTTAGGAAGGATTCAGGTTATGTGTAAGCAAGTGGGCCTAGTGGGTTAATGAAAAATAATGGTTATTGGCCATGGGTCATTCCGTACCAACTCACCTGGGGGCGACAGTGACCGTCTCAGATTTTGTTGATATTTTTTTTTTCAACAATCCTCTGGGGATGTAATGAACACCCACAAAATGTTGGCTCCCAAATCCTTGTCGTTTTTAAGATATGCCCCCTTTTTTCACCCCCTATACTGGGTCGGTTAGTTTTGTGCAATATCAGAGGCCTATATCTCAAAATCCGGAAAAGATATTCCCCTGAAAATTGACATTTATGATGACTGGCACCCAAATTATCAGAATCTATTGTCAAAAGTGGTATACAACATTTACTTTTTATGTTACAGGTCCTCAAAAACCTACATTTGTACTGATGTGAGGGACTTTTTGTCATTCCCCCCCCCCCCCCCCTTGTGCCCACATGAAATGTCAGTTTGCTTTAATATTATACATGAGTAATGTCTAGGTACATATGAGTTCCCCCAAGCAAAGAAAGACCAATTATTCCTTCACTGGGTGTTTGGCAGAGGTGGGAATATGGGTCCAGAGGTGAAAACGTCCTAAAACCCTTTAATTCTGTTGGATTTTTGGGATTTGACAATTTGTTATCTGGAAACATTTTATATAGGCTATGTCTATAAGAAAATTCAGCTTGGCTTCTTGACTCCTTCATGGTAAAATCAATTATTTTGTGAAATGGTTATTTTGCGTTATTTGTAGTGGGTCATTCCATGCCAAATCACCTAAATGTTTGAAATTTTGTCAGTGACTGACTCAGATTTTGCTGATTTTTATTTTCAACATACCTCTATGGGAGTAATGAATACACAGCAAATTTTTGCTCCTAACTCCAAGTCGTTTCTGAGATATGGGTCCCTGAAAAATATAGCCACGCCCCCTTTTTCTCCCTCCAAGTTGCGTCTGTGATTTTTGGGCATTTTCAGAGGCCTATATCTCAAAATTGGGTGAAGATATTTTGCTGCAAATTGTTACACAGGGTGAATGACACCCAGTCTGCTAGAATCTACTGTCAAAAATAGTATATAACATCTCCTTTTCAAATTTTAGGTGAGTTGGCACGGAATGACGAACCTATAGCAGGTTCTTTCTCAAAAAATGATTGCCTTTGAGAAAGAACCTGCTAGGTTTGAAACGCAAGGCCAATAAGCATTATTTTGCATTTATACTACAGGTCCTTTAGGTTGGTAAGCAGTTTGTAACAGCTAATTCTTTATTTATTCTTTGTTAAATGTCAATCAATTTGAATCAACTACAAAGCAGTCTTGCTAGGAATAAATGATGCCTATTACCATGCTCGCATTCTGTAGCTGCTGTTCCAATGATTTCATTTTCTCCAATGCCTTCTTGTGATCCAACGTCACACGACTCAACTCTTCATACAACACTTCATTCTCTTCCTCCATCTCCTGAAAACAAATCCAGAGATATACAAAGAGGATTGAACAACACATCCTAGTGTCTCTGTTATTTTGACTTTTAGAGAAACCCTGCTAGCATTAACTATCATTTTTGTTTACAAATATACACATGAATTATGAGGATGAAGATCCTTGGACCTAGGAAAAAATGTCTTTGGGACAACATAGTCATTGCTTTATTTATAGAAAGAAACAGAAGATTCAGCTAGATACAAGTCACTTCCAAAATTGTTTTTCACTTAGACTTTCAAGAAGAAACTCAAGATCTAATGGAGACGTTTACTGAATTCCCTCCCAGTGAATTATCACGTTTTCTTTAGACTTTTTTCTGTGACGATGTTATTAATTTATTAACTTGTTTACCCGAGGTGTGCTTTAACAAAAGTTAAAAATCCTGAAAACTAGGTAGTCAGCCTGGGTCTCCCTTTGGTCTAGAGCCCCCTGAACCTCCTGGATGTTACGTTTTGGAGTGGTCTAGAGGACAAAGCCCCCCTGAACCTCCTGGATGTTACATTTTTGAGGGTTTAACAGACTCTCCACATCCCCACAAACAAGAAACTAGAGGTTTGGACACAATACAGGCTACTTCTTTCTTTCCTTGGTGGCTACTTTTCTTCTAAGAAAAATCCTATGAAATCACACCTAATTTACAAAGGTTAAGCCCAAATGGTAAAATACAGATTACCATTACAGTCTTCCACATAGGCCTATATAATAATAATAATAAACATTTGTAATGCGCCGGTATCCGTCAAAAGAGACGCTCATGGCGCAGTGACACATCAGTGTATACACAAAGTACACAGTAAATAAATCAATTATCAGTTAACTTAAAACGATAGATTATTGTTATTGTTGTTAATGCTATAAGCACTTGCTGTTGTTGATTAACATCATAGCATCCCACACAACTGTTTAAGCAATTGAACTACAAAATTGGCGCAATCTAGGAGCAGTTGAATAGACTCACCTTGATTTCTTTGGAATGTTGTGCCATCTTTGCCGAAGAGGGGGACGTCTTGGCCGCTTGTTGGTTTAATAAGGTTTTCTGATAAAGGTTACCATTCTATTAAAACATGAACATATTTTCATTATTGTCACAGCAAAATATTGAAAGAATGTACCACTCAACCAATAATAGATCACAAATGTGATTGACTGATCAATGAACTTATATACATGTATATTTCAAAAATTTATAATTCAAGAGAAAATACTGTCCTTTTTACATCAGGAGACTACACATACAGTGTGTGCACTAGCAATCAAGTGTAAATATTTCTAATTTTTTTTATGCATTTGTCTCCAAAAACTGCAGTCTAAACTGCATAGTAACGCTTCAAAGACAATGACATGGTTCATGAATATTCATAGTTGTGATTCATGATCATTCATGGTTAATTACTTACATGAATGGCTTATTTAGCACTTGACATGGTTCATGAATATTATGGCCATGATTCATGATCATACATGGTTAATTACTTACATAAATGGCTTATTTAGTACTTGACATGGTTCATGAATATTCATAGTCATGATTCATGATCATGCATGGTTAGTTACTTACATGAATGGCTTATTTAGTACTTTATTATTATTATTATTATTATTTATTCGGCCAAAACATTCAGAATACAAACATGTACATTCAAAGTAAGAAAGGGCATACATCAGGGACAGTCAAGATGAGAGATAAATTGTATAACAAATACCAATCAAAAAGAATAGAAGTATAGGTACGGTAGGTAAGAATGAGATGGGGAAGAGATGTGGGTGGGGGAGGGGATGAGGAAGGTATAGAAGGGGAGCGGATTGGGGAAGAGGGGAAGTGGGAGGGAGTTCAACAAGCAGAGAAGAGACAATCCAATCTAAGATGGCCAGGATGAACAAAAGTGAAAACACTGTGACTCGAAAGCCTGGTCATCCAATCCTAGGTTGGTAACATGAAATAACTTTCCAAAAAAAAAAAAAAACTATTAAATACAAGTAATATGAGAAGTTATAAAAAAATCTGGAAATTAAAAAGAACGTATATATTTTACATGCTATAATTCAGGGTAATATATATATGAAAAATTAAATAAGTAAATAAATATCTGCTAAATAAGTAAATGAATTTAAATGAAAATATAAAAGTAGCATAAATAATATAAATCAGTAAGGAACACAATTAGTGATAAACAAGTAAGCAATTAAACATATAAACAAGCTGAAAAATGCATCAAAACAAAGACACGAACACCCCGACAAGATACCGTACACATGCAAACAGACAAGCAAAATTACAATTATACAAACAGCCAAATACAAATGGAACACAAACAACCATTTTAAGAAACAACAAACAAACGACAAACATTCAGACAACACATTGTAAACAAACAAATATCAAAAATAACTAACAAACTATTATACAGAAATCAAATAACCATATAAACAGACAGACAGGTAACACAGACACACAAACAACCATGAAAGAAAGGAAACTGACAGGTATAATTTGAAATGGACATTTAGTTGAGCAAAGAAATCTGACCGAACCAGGACCCAAACCCGAGACCCCTGGACCACCGTTCCAGCGCTGGAACGGCAATCCAGAGGTCCCGGGCTCGAATCACCGCCCCGCCAAACCACCCCCCTCAACCAATATTCATAACAAAATTTAGGTCAAAAGCAACTAATAGACAAACAGAAATAGACATTTAACCATCAAGAAAATGTGCACATAATTTACGATTAAAACACTGAAATGAATCAAGTATCAAGGAGTCCTTAACGTGGATTGGGAGATTACTCCATATACGAGGAAAAACATGAACAGGGGAGTTCCTTAGACATTGGGTTCTGGCATAATGATGATTAAATGAAACTGTGTCCAGGTGGCGGGTGTTGACTACTGTATGGGATGTAATACTAAGACAATCAATGAGGCCAAACAAACATTTAATGACAAATTGAACCGTGAGTTTGTTTCGTCTAGTTGCAAGGCTTAACCAGTTCAGTGTATGCAGTCTGTCCTCGTAGGTCATGGCTCCTCTCTGCTGGTTTAGAATCATCCGAGTGGCTCGTCTTTGCACTCGCTCGAGTTTGGCGGCCAACGTCGCTGTATATGGGCACCAGGCAGGCAACCCATACTCAAGCACAGGCAAGACTAGGGTTCGGTAGAGTGACAAGAGAGCCTTAGACGATGATCCACCGGCGATATGCCAAATGAAGCCCAAAGTTTTGTTGGCTTTAGACACAACAGCATCGACGTGGTCATTCCATGTTAGATTATTGTTCACGGTTATTCCAAGATACTTGAAGGTAGGGGAAACTGTGAGGGGCATTCCTTGGAGAGTGTAGATTGGGAGGACTATTGTTTTCTTTGTACGCGTCATGTGCATTATCTTGGACTTTCCCTGGTTGAGTTTCATACCATTTGATATGCTCCAATGGGCAAGAGCGTCAAGGTCCGACTGGAAGTGGAGTTCATCACTGGGCGAAAGAATTGGCTGGTAAATGAGGGTGTCATCTGCAAAAAGCAGACACTTAGATGAAATGTTATTAGAAATATCGCTGATAAACATGTTGAATAGCAGAGGGCCGAGCACACTTCCTTGGGGGACGCCGGATGTGACTGGTGACCATGATGAAAAAGAGCCACGATACATAACACGTTGCTGACGCCCAGTCAAGAACGATTTCAACCAGTTCCAAGGTTGACCTCGTATGTTGAAATTGCAACATGGTTCATGAATATTCATAGTCATGATTCATGACAATGCATGTTAGTACTTACCTGTTGCCTTGGCATATTGGGTATGGGTGACTCACACCTTAATGCATCAAAGTGGTCCACATAATCAATGGAGTCTGCCTTCGGCTCATTATCTGATTCATCAACAGCTTCTGTTCAGATAAGCAAATAAGAATAAAAATACTAGACAAGTTTTTGTCACAAAAAACTGAAAGTTAGCAACAGAAATTTAGCAACTGAATGCCACATGTAAACCTCTAGATACATGTAGCTACTTTATTAACCCTCCTACTGTTGGACCATTTGAAACCATTCAAAATTTCCACTTACCAAAATGCCCATTGGTTTTGTACACACATGGTGATACCATTTGAACAGTGTTGGTTACAAGCTTTACTACCATTCAAATCCATTCAAATGCATAGAGGATCCATTGATTCACCACTTACAAGTATCCAAACAAGGTTTTGTATTAGCTGTACTACCATTTGGAAAGATCCAAACAAGGTTTTGTATTAGCTGACCTACCATTCAAAATCATTTGGGGGAAATCAATACTGTACACAGTTATTTCACCATTCAAAACCACAAAAGCGAATGGTTTCAAATGGTGCATCAACTTGTATGAAAAAGGTACCAAAAGCAGGAGGGTTAACTAACAAAACTATTCAAACAGTTTTTTTAAAGTCAATATCCTGCAGCTGGTTTCTTACATGAAAACCATCAAGATGTAACTATTATTTGTGAAGATAACACGATGCATATGGGCCAATCTAAAACTGTGAAACTTAAAGTAATGGTATATTGGTATTTGGTAATGTGTATAATTTGTGTTCTGATGGCCGAGTCGTCAGAATGTGGGTTCGAATCCCGACCGCAACCGTGGTACTTGTGTCCTTGAGCAAGACACTTTACCATAATTGCTTCTCTCCACCCAGGGGTAAATGGGTACCTGTGAGGGCAGAGTTGGTTATTGTGTTTGATTAGCCCTATATGCGCCGAAATGGCAGCAATTGAGCTGTATACTCCCCAGGGAGCTGAGATGATTTATGAGCCTGATGAGCAGGGGTAATAATGTAATGCGCCTTGAGCACCAGTTTGGTGGATACGTGAGCTATATAAGTCCAAATTATTATTATTATTATTATTATTCTTTAGAAATATTCTTTTTCTAGTAATATATCATAAAACTAACCTGTGAAAGTTTCTGAAACTATGAAACACTAAAGAATGGTACATTGGTGTTTGGTAACATCTTCATTTCAACTGTCCAGTTTTCAAGAAATTTATCATAACATTAGGTCAAAGTTTCATCACAATAGGTAGATCATATTTTTGAGAAAACAAACAAATTTTTACTGTTTTTATTTAACAAAAAGTTACTCGACAATGATTTTTTTTTCTTCTCTACACTTACTGACATCCCACGTTGCTACAGACGGGGCCGATTCCAGACTCTCTTTCAGATCCTGGTCACCGTTCTCTTTGGCGTAGTAAGCTGCATCATAGCCCTGTGCATCAGTCATATCGGTACGAGCGCCTCGCTTTACCAATAAATCAACAATGTCTTTGTGATTGTGTTCACAGGCAAGCATCAGCGCGGTGCTATTGGAAGATAGGATAATAGTGCAGGTCATGAATTTCATTCTACAAGGGATGCAAGTTTTGTTCGGTCATTTTTACAATCAAAAACAGACAGACTGGCGGACCAACAGACAGACAGATTGACTGACCAACTGAAACCAGTATTACTGGTAGTCCAATATTCATATAAATAGGAAAAATACTGGCATACAGACACTAACCATCAATTACAATAACACACAAGGCCAGTATGAAATAAGAACTTGGGCTGCAGGGAACAAATTTCTTCAAAAACATTGCATGGCAATATTTTTAGGCAGAAATATTTTTTTTTACTGAATGTAATAAAAATTTGTAACAGCAAATCTTTAGTTTTGTGTAACATTTTGCAATGCCATACGAGAGAAATAATTCGATGCTCAGGAGAACTAAAATACAGACAATTCTGAAACAATATTTTCAAACATTAAAACCGAGTTGTGCATTCTGGAGCTACGGATTTACAGAAAGTCAAACTATCCACGCAGCATTCCTCACCGTTGAAGGTGGTTTTGTGCATTGACTGTTGCTCCTTTGTCAATAATATCTTTACATATCGTCAGGTTGCCCTGCTGTGCAGCCATCATCAGTGGAGTTTGCCCATACTAGAAAAGGAAGAAGTAAATCAAAAAAGAGTGAAATATACAGTTTTATAAACTACATGTGTAGATGTCCAATTGAACCTGAAACTGTGATTATGTTGCTGAACAACCCTGGACTTTGTGAGCCCCTGATCAATATGGAAACTTTGTACTGTCCATGGAAACCCGGTAATCCACTGTCCGCTCTATGCACATTGTAGCCCTCTATTGGTGAAAATGCACCCAGTGTCTTAACCCTAACTCCCTAAGCATTGTTACTGAACAATAAAAATCCTTCAAAATCCTCCAACTGCTTTTGTTGTCTAGGGAGTTAGGGTTAATGATTGGGCACTTGGCATCAAGTGAGCGTAGTGTGTACTTCTATCTACATACTTCTGCAAGCCAAAGACCGCTGGAGATATTCAAAGCGTACCTTAAATCAACTGCACCACACACAACGCATATAGCTGCCCTATCGATCAACATGCACTCAACAGCTCATGCACGGTTCAAATATGATGGTGGCATGTACATGTATGTATATATGAATGTAATTGTTTAACTGGGCTCAGTTGGCAAAGCACTTGATTCATAATCACAAGACCCGAGTTTGAATCTCAGTGGGGTAGACTCGGCCTTACGTGCATTCGCGGGAGTTTAATTCAATACCTTTCCTTGTGATTGGGGTACATGTACATGTAAGCACCAGGGAATGTTAAGCAGATCTGGCCCCTTGCTAACAGTGTACAGGACATGTCTTACTCATTATTTTGACTACAAAAAGAATTCAGTCATAATGTAAGTTAATGTCCTTCGGGGTTTCTTGTGGACTGACCATGTGAACCTCCATTCTCCACAGTAATATAACCTTTTAGTTGATAGAGGATAAATTTAACTGCAAAAGAACAGTGATTTAAGCAAACAACAAAAAAACTGAAAAAAAATTGGTTTTATTTTGAGAGTTGTGTCACTTACTTCTTCTGTGGCATCTACATAAGCTCTTGCTTTGAGGAGAATCTTGACACAGTCCGAGTGGCCTCCGAGAACTGTACATGTACAAAATAACAGAAAACGCATTGTATTCTTGAAAAACAATTACTGTACAATTAAGAGCTGACAACAATAAAATAATAATTTCTTCTCTGTAATTACTGATTAATCACAGAGAAAAGATACCGGATTAGCAAAATACAATCTTCACTTGAAACATGTTGTCTGACATGCTGTACAGTTGTCCTTTTTAAGAAGAGATATTATTGCCAATAAGTTTCCTGGAAAGAGTACTCTTTCCTAAATTCCATTTAAAAGAAAATACAAAAATCTGAATGCATTTTCACTATTCTCCTGTTAACGCCACACCATCAATAGCTGAAAGTTTCACAGGTTTAATGTCTATCTTGATTCAAAAGGAGTAAAGTATTCATCAAAGCAGACACAGCAGACTTCAACAGGGCATGGAATCAATGTCCAAGCTTACGACTGAAAATTACAGGGTCATTTATGCAGCAGTAACGGTAATATCACCTTATCATATGGGGGTATTATTTTCAGTCACTGAGTTTTAAATCTAAAACTAGCACTCTGATTCCATGCCCTGTTGATTGTGACGATGGTGTCCCTTTAAGGAACAGAGCACAAAGAATGTAGTGTAATTCCCACTACTCCAATTAAAAAGGTTTGAAAACATCTAGTAAATATTTAAGCCAATGATAACTATGTAACCCCTCTCCCATGTCATCCAGCATGTTATGTGGGCTTCCCAAATTATAGTTGTAATAATAAACGGACATTTACAGCATTGGCGGATCCAGGGAAGCTAAGGGCTGTAGCCCCCTAAAATCGTAAAAAAAAATTAAAAAAATTAAAGAAAAAGAAAAAGAGAAAAGAAAAAGATTATTTCATTGTAATTTTTGTAGTACTGAAAAATAATTGTTTATTTTCAGCCCCCCCCTAATAAATGTTCTGGATCCGCCCATGATTTACAGTCATCCCGTTAAGATCCTTAGAGTGTCAAATGTTCTCTCAATTCACACCTCAATGTTCCAGGGACATCCTTAATACAATTATTTCTCATTGCAACTTGTGTCACTATTTGTACGTGAGCCGACAGGAAATCTAAGGTTTAAGGTATTAATTCAATGTCACCATGCCAACAACTAGGATATCGGAGCATGTTATTATAGTGTTTAATATTATGCAACAAAGCACATACACTGGCCTCATATAACAGTTGAATTTCCTCTCCTAATTTGAAGTCATTTATTATTTCCTAATCAGTTAAATTAGACATGGCAGGACATCCCATAGACCTTAATCATTGTGCATCCATCTTGTTTTTCTTTCATTCAAATCAATGTAACCAAACCGAGGCTGGAAGGAAAATAGTCAGGTCCTTTTTTTCGAATGAGATTTATCATTATCATTGGGTATACAGGAAATCTGACAAATATGGTTGCAGTATGATAAAGGTCTATTGTGTGCAGGTAACTTCAATTATTGGCCATGGAGTGCCAAGACTGAGTACCCTTGAGACAACCGACTTGTTAGGATTTTAGGTGCTAGTTCTTCACAGTTTACCATTATTGCTGCTCTCCAACCAGAAGTATAAATGGGACCCTTTGTGGGCAGAGATGGTTCTTGTGATTAAAACAAAAGTCGTTGGTGAACTAACGAAAAACAGGTGATACATGTACATCGGCTGTAGGTTACAATGTACATGTAGAGTTATATTTACCAGATAGATGGAGTGCCGTTTTTCCAGTGACTTCCTTGGCATTCAGTGGTGTGTTTGTCTGAACAAGCCTCTGGACACAATCTGTGTGTCCACCCATTGCTGCATAATGAAGCACTGTATAACCTATTTAAATAATGCAAAGTATGTACACATTTATATAGTGCATCATTGTTGTTAACATGTTAAGATTCAGTATTTGGCTTGCTGAAAGGATTTCTAGCTGGGCCCAATTTCATCGAGCTGCTAAGCAGAAAATTATGCTAAGCAAATATTTCTGCTTAGCAATATAAAACAGGCTACCAGCCAAAACGCATACATTTTGTATGAAAGTTTGGCTGGTCACCAAAGAAATTCGCTAAGCAAATATTTCTGCTTAGCAATATAAAACAGGCTACCAGCCAAAACGCATACATTTTGTATGAAAGTTTGGCTGGTCACCAAAGAAATCTGCTAAGCAAATATTTCTGCTTAGCAATATAAAACAGGCTACCAGCCAAAACGCATACATTTTGTATGAAAGTTTGGCTGGTAACAAAATTAGCTAAGCAAATATTTCTGCTTAGCAATATAAAACAGGCTACCAGCCAAAACGCATACATTTTGTATGTAAGGTTGGCTGGTCACCAAAGAAATCTGCTAAGCAAATATTTCTGCTTAGCAATATAAAACAGGCTACCAGCCAAAACGCTTACACTTTGTATGAAAGTTTGGCTGGTAACCAAAGAAATTCACTATGCAAATATTTCTGGTAAGCAATTTTTTCTGCTTAGTAGCTCTATGAAATTGGCTCCAGGTTGTAAATGTTTGCAATTTATCATTTTGGGTATGGGTTTTATGGGTTTTATGAGTTTTTAGTTTGTGATTAATTGGGTTTTATAGTTGTGGTTATACGTTTTGGTTATATTCAAAACATTTTTTTTTAATTACAAAGTTTTGGTTCTGATTTTGTTGTTTGGGATTGTCCATTGTTGAGGGACCACTAATTGTTATTAATTATCATTGCACCTGTAATTTACAGGCTGACTAAGATTAAGCCAAAAAAAAAAAGAAAAAAAAAAAAAAAAGGTCTCTGGTTTCTAGTCTCCGCACGTGTCTCCTCAGATCAGCGCGTCTGCATTTTTAATTTTCTATTTTTTTTGCTATGAAACGATGTTAAATTGCAGCCAAAATTGCTGGATTGATTGGAATTCTGCCATGCTGTGCTTTAAACGACTTTTTCACATAGGAGTATGAACGTTTGTCTGATTTGTGAGGCCTCTCTTAGCCACCATACTTTGTATTTGGGAAATTAGGTCTCCGTGTATACAATGTATCACGTATTTCCCAGTTGGCAAAAAAAAAAAAAAAAAAAAATGGCTGGAAATGAGCCGACCAATGACCAGAAACTTTTTTTTTTGGCCTTATAAGTAGGTAAATAATTATCATCACATTTAACATACATGTAAGTATGTACACTGTTTAGACTACAGATGTATTAGATGTCTGTAAATCAATACTTAAAGGGAAAATACAACACTGGTATTTACCAGAATTATCAAATTAACAATTTATTATCAAAAAGCTGCCGTCTGACAACTTTATGTTTTTTGTTCTTTCAAAGGTTAATTTGATGAAACACTCGAGGATTTGAATGAATGAATGAATGTTTTCAAATACCTACATGTATGTTGTACTGTTGATTTCATTTCAAATTCACAGGTGGGCTGTTCTGATACGTGTTAGTCATTTTAAATCTGGCCAAGTCTGACAAAATGCCAATGGCCTATTATAATAATAGCTTATCAAAGGTCCTCAGCATTGTAAAAATACTCCCTTCTCTATTTCTTAAATGTCAAGCCTAAAGTTCAAATCTCTTGAAACATGACCGCATGAAGCAACAATTTCCTGTGGAAATGAGGGCTGGAGTCCAAACTTCCTATCAGGTTTCATGATCTATTCTCCTCTGGGCTTGTAAAGGTAAACTAAGGTATCAGATCTTCCTGTCTTTTGGGACTTGCATTAGAATTTACTCAACCTAAGGAGTGTTTATTTCATTCATAACCATATAGAGTAACACCATGCATTTATCTCAACTATTGCTAAGTGAGGACGTACAGGGTTTTGAAAAGAACCTTATCAAGCAACTTGTATCTCAACTGTCGCTAAGTGAGATTTTGGTTCTGGGAGAAGTTCCGGAGAACCAGTATCAGGCAACTCGATAAGGTTCTTTTCAGAACCTGTACCTCACTTAGCGATAGTTGAGATAAACACATGGTGTTACTGCAATCAAAACGATATCAATACTCCACCATGCAGAGCCTTAAATCTTAACCCTAACCCTGCCAGACGCAGCAAAGTGCATCAGGTGGAAAAGTCTGGTGCACTTTGATGGATTCAGCTGTCAACACCAGTGCATAAGCAGCTAAGTCTGTTTCTATTGAGAGCTGGTCCCATTGAACAATGCCAGAGTTGTATCCTGCTGCGTTTGGTGACCACAGACTCTGAGACAGTTCGGCCTTGAGATTTGTGACCTGATGGATTTTGCTGCACTGGGCAGTCAAGTCACTTTGACAAACGATGCAATCTGTTGCGTCTGGCAGGGTTTCTAGCCAAAATACCCTGGAGGGTTAGGGTTAATATAAGAAAATTTATCACAGCAAAAACTTTTTAAACTCGGTACTTAAGGCAGTTTGGACTACTCTTGAACACTATAGTTAGATTTGTGGTTGGTCATGCACTGACAAACATTCATTCAAGTCTTCTGACTTAATTTTGATATCGTTTCTGAACTCCCATATAACAAAGCCAATTTCTCTCAGCTGCTGCACTGATTGTCTCAATAATTTGACAACAGTCCTAAAAATGTGTACTATGCAAACAGGTAAAACTACAGTAATCTTCACCTTGACCATCTGCTGCAGCAACGGTTGTACCAAGCTGAATCATTATATCCAGGCAACCAAACTGACCCAACTCTGCTGCCAGATGTAGCCTGGAGGTGAATAAGAATGATTTGTCATTTAATGACACAATTTAACCAATTACCATGCCCTACAAATGACAGAGCATTGCCTGGAATACCCTATCTTACCAGAGCCTTGCGGATCAGACCTAAATGCCTGTGGCAGAGCTTGTGTTTTACACTGACTTGGAAAGTGTAGGGACACGAAATGAAGAACAGATTACCATCCCCAGATGAACGTATCAAAATTGTAATTTCTGTTGAATAAAGCCCAATAGAAATGGGAAAATTCATGTTTTGGGGACACACGCGACACTTTCAAAGTACATACACGTACATACATGAGTCAGACGCGTGATGCAAAACGATCTTTGTCATTCTGATTGGTTCAAATCCGCATCAAGCATCGCGCAAAACAGCTGGCGAACAGCTGGCACATAAGCGCTGCTCTGATTTTGATAAGCCATGTCTTTACCATCCATTAATACACCCCAACATGATTACGTTTTGTCCAATGAGATTGTCTAAACTGTCTTGGGCATTTATGAATAATGAGTTAATGTCTCCATGGGATAATCAAAAGCATTGGCGTAGTCTCCTGTTGGTATAACTGAGGGACCTGGGAGTATTCTTAATTCCTTACATACATTTAACTCAGGATATTAAATCAGACATTGTCCCAGACAGTGCCGCCAAATAAAATCACCCCATGTCTTATCATATTAATTCTCAGGGCTTGTGGAACCCTTGTTAGGGCACACTTAAGATCCTAACCGGCAACTCAGCCAGGAAAGTGACAGTTATCTTTGCTTACTCCATCCTACATGATCCCGTGCATCCAGTAGCTACAGTATCTAATGTTATCAGTATCTAAGACTGTAAGACTTCAATCATGTGCACATATACATAGCTCAATGCTAGGGCCAGATACTAGACAAAATTTACAGTCCTTATTTTTTTGCCTTAAGGGCATTGCCCTCTTAATGTACTTCCTTTATTGCTGAATCATCATTTATATCTTAAACCTCTCTTCCTCCAATGAAGACACAAGTTTAAAGTATGACTACATCTGCTTCTTATTCTTTAGATTTAAGTGTCAATGGCTCCGCCCATTCCTTCCCCTACTCCACGCCTTTATTGCCACCCCACCTGTAATCTCACTTTAATCTTAGTTTGGACTACGCCCTCAAATATACCAAAAACAGATTTTAAAAAAAGAAAGATTATCTGCCAGTATTACCCAATCCAAGATTGTTTTTATAAACTGATGGTGTTTTACAGATCATTTTCAAAGCAATTATTATCAATTGTAACAATTGCTAATTTGCTTGGGGAAACAATAAAATACATGTAATAACAATTATAATAATAATTGTGAGAAGCAAGGTTTTACAGTAAATAAGTCCCAAATGTATGTGTATTCCATCATTAAATCAACTAGAAATTACTGTATTATCAAACTAATCTTCTAAAATTTCATATGTGAAATAATTAATTTTACATTATTTTTTCTTCATTTTCTCAAATCCCTTGCACTGTTTTAATTATTAAAAAAAATAAAAAAATAAAATAAAAAAATGGTAATTTAATGAAATAAATACATGCGTGATAAATCTTAAAAAGTTGAAAATGTTTTGGGAATACTGTGCAAAATGATGGACTACAAAATGATGTTGTACTAAATTGCATGTATGCACATACAGTTGTACATGTACATGTACATGTATGTAATAATGTTTTTTTTTTGGTGAGTCAGATGTCAAAGGTTAAAGTCTATGTTTAATTGAATTCCTCCACACTTTGATCTCCATGGTGACAGATGAGTCACAACAGCTGAAAGTGAACATAGAAACCTCTTTGGAATCATTCCTTAGTCGAAAAGAATTTCCTGTAATCCCATCTTTTGAACTTCTTGTCACTGTTTAGTCAGTACTGCTAAGATTCTCTGATCGCTTAGTGCTTTTATCTCAAAACTGCTTCTTGTATGGGTGGGGCTCTAAGTCATGAGAAAAGAGTGAAAAGCAGTCACAATTTTTTACAGAAAACACATCAATAAAAACATGACATCTGGCAACTTTTTGTAACTGTGCATAAATTTTCTTTCATCAGGCAAAACCTGAAGAAGGAATTTGGAGGATTTGGGGGTAGTTCGAGGGTTCAGGATGATTGGTACATGTACCTTGACCAACTTCACATCAAGTTAGCTTTTAGATTTGGCAATTTTGTAATCAGGTACATTGTAATTACCAATGTTGTACATGTACAGTACCTTTTTGGGATGCATATATCTAAACCAGCAGGTATGACTATTTGTCATGATTCTAGTCTTTGAAGTAGCTGGAACTAAAAACTGGGACAGGCCCAAATTGATCTTACGGGACTCTTCCTTCAGGGTCCATCTTGATTGGGGATGTTCCCTTCTTAGCCAGGGCTGCTTGAAGCTTCTCGATATCCCCGGCCTCCACAGCTTGCATGAGCTTATCATCATTCTTTCCCCATTCTCCCTGTAAATTAACAATTACAGCGAGATACATGAAAGGGGATCATGCAATCATTTTTCAATAGCTGGGATCAAGTACTTTAAGAGGGACAGGTTCATACACATAGTAACCTGGGATGAAAGGGCTTATATTGACCTTCTCATGATTCTAGTGGGGCAGACCTTTGGGCATCAGTGGTATGTAAACTTTAGGAAGGGGGATTTTATTGTCACATAATATCTAGGTTAATCTGTCAGTTCATGAAACATCAATGAGGTAGACCTTGGGTCTCAAAAAAGGGAAGGCATGTTAAGAAGGGGGACACAACCCCCCCCCCCCCAGATCTGCCAATGACAGACATGTAATGTAACAGTACTTTTCATTCAGGAAAATTAACAATGACAGAATGATACATGTGCACGCTTAAAGCCTTAATCTGAAGAAACTGGGGTAATTAGTCTCCACCCTCCAGCAACTTCTCTAATGTCCAATTCAAGCAAACATCAAAGGCTGTGTTACACTGTAACTGTACAATTCTGCTAAATTTTCAAGTTTTTTTGTCAATTGTAAAGATATTAATTACATGTACTTATTGTAAGTGAATTTATTAATATGGACATGTGTGAGTTGTACCCATTATGAACTCAATATTGTGAACAAAATACAATGTATTTTCATATGTAGTTGAACATTTTTCAAAAGTCAAACAGTACGTTTCTCTCCACTCATCAGCTTCCAAACCACTGTAAAATTTTGTTTTAAAATTTAATAATTAATAGTGTATATATGGATATTATTTACAATGTACATGTACAGTAGGGGTTTCCTACATGTTACCTGTACTGTACTTTCGATGATCAAGTCCTAATAACTGTTTTTATGGAATAATAATAATAATAATAATAATAATATAATAATAATAATAATAATAATAATAATAATAATAATGTGTGGACTTATATAGCGCACGTATCCACCAACTAAGTGGTGCTCAAGGCGCATTCTTTTACGTGCATTACACAACACACGGGACCTACTGCTTTACGTCCCATCCGAAGGACGAAGCAATTATGGTTAAGTACCTTGCTCAAGGACACAAGTGTCACGACCGGGGGCTCGAACCCACACGCTGCTGCTGGCAACACCAGAACTTGAGTTCGGTGCGCTAGACCGCTAGGCCACGACACTCCAGAGTAAGTAATCTAAAGTGATTTTTTTTAAATACTACAAATATAAATATACTATGTGTATCAGACATACATGTATATGTTTACACTGTAGTACAAATAAACTGGTCTCCAAGCTCAAGAAGTCAATAGTTTCCCCCATTAAAAGAAAATATTGACAGTCTTTGACAGTTCTTGTTTCTGCTTAAATTGTTAAGTAGCTCTCAATGCTCCCTCTTCAACACTTATGCCAATAGATTGATCAGAAAGTTAACTTTTAAGCACCCTCCCTCATGCATAATTCAATGATCTCGTCTTTTCACAGGGGCAGAGCACATCTCCAGGTTAGCCCATTTTCCACCTCATTAGGCTAAGTTTTGTTGAATCTCTTGAAATAATTGATTTATTCCTCCAAGTTTTCCCACTCAGGCATAATGACTTAACACTTGACAGTTAAATCCATATCCACTGTTGAAGGAATAAACCACAATGGGATTTGAGGGGAAAATATCCTGGGTACTTGTACATTAATCTTGGATTATAACTTCTTTTTTATAACTTTTTGATGGGATCATGCAGGTTGGTGGGAGACAGTTTAACCCTAACCTTCCAAAATCCTCTTTGCTAAAGTGAAGAATGCTGCATGCTCTTTGTTAAAGTGAAGGATTTGGGAGGATTGAGGTTATTAGGCATACTTGCCTTTCCATGGTACATGTACATCCATGTTTGTTGTAGTGATTGCAAGGTCAGTGCTTGGGTCAGTGGACACTGTTTATTGCTCCATGCATGCGGGGAGGGTCCCTGGCCATGTACATGTATCACAGATAAGAACACATGTGTGCATACATGTACATGTCATGTGCTTGCTTTACTACTGAAGGATTTTTGAGGATTCAGGTTACATGTATGTGTAAGCAAACGGGCCTAGGGAGTTCGGGTTACTGAAGGATTTTGGAGGATTCAGGTTATGTGTAAGCAAACGGGCCTAGGGAGTTAGGGTTAAAAGTTTGTGCATACCTGTATTCTTCATCAATTTTTATTTTTCTCAACTTTTAGTTTGTTTAAATCTCTACATTGCTCTTATTCAAGTAGAAATAAAGTAATACTTTTGACAGTTTTTCACAAAATGCTTGAGCAAGTACATTCATGTATGCACAATTTATAATGCAGCGTGATACAGTGTAAATCTGTCAAATAAACGGAGCACCTTTTGAAATTTAAACAATACTTGTGTTATTAATTTTGTGAAATATCTCACTTAAAAAGGATTTATTTGGAAAATAAAAATTTGTATTGATTAACCCTCCTACTTCTGGTACCTTTTTCATACAAGTTGATCCACCATTTGAAACCATTCGCTTTTGTGGTTTTGAATGGTGAAATAACTGTGTACAGTATTGATTCCCCCAAATGGTAGGTCAGCTAATACAAAACCTTGTTTGGATCTTTCCAAATGGTAGTACAGCTAATACAAAACCTTGTTTGGATACTTCTAAGTGGTGAATCAATGGACCCTCTATGCATTTGAATGGATTTGAATGGTAGTAAAGTTTGCTACCAACACTGTTCAAATGGTATCACCATGTGTGTACAAAACCAATGGGCATTTTGGTAAGTTGAAATTTTGAATGGTTTCAAATGGTCAAACAGTAGGAGGGTTAAGAATGACATTGCCAGTGAAATAACGACACACACAAGACAGAATGAAGATACACAAAAAAGTACAATCCTGAGGAACATCAGTTATTAAGGCTGTCCCATCTATGAACATAATGGGCTACTAATATGGGTGTGTGTAAGATCTAAATTACATACTGTACATGTACATGTAGAGGTCTACATAATGTACATGTACATACATGTACATACTGTTAATATGATCAAAGTTTGGTTTCCAATGAGAAGCTTTGCAAAAAGTTATTTAAAAAATAAATAAATAAATCACACAAACCAGTAACTCAAATAATATCTTCTTTTGTTCACTTTTGAATGCATGATGCAAAAACCTTATGTTATTTGCTTGTTGTTCAAATAACTCCTCACAAATGACTCCAACCTCTCGCAAATCAATACATTTTCTTATAACAGACCCAATGTAAACAAAGAATTTTACCAACTATTGTTAGCCCATACAATACTAAGCAAACTGGTAGGTATTTTCATTTACTCTTACTCGATTATTTGATTATTTAAAAGGAATTAGTGTTGTGTTAGGAGTGACCCTTCTCCTACATGTAAATATTTACCAGAGGATTATCAGACATGGAACTTTGTAATTGCAAAAAAACGAGGAAATGGCCGAGCACACAAAACTTTGTACAGTGTTTTTCAGTTTTCTATAGCACTATTATTAAAGAAAAAAGAGGAAATCAGCTGATCAGCTGAAAAGTTGCATGCCTGTAATATATATATATAACAAAAGCATATTTTTTTTCAATGACCATTGTGTACACAGGGCCAAACCAGGTTCACATTAAAAACTATTTTTCACATGGAGGTCACTCCATCCATCCAATATGTTCAATGGCAACATTTACTGAATACAAGCCACACTGTCCTTTCCATTTCCAAGTAATCTTACAAGTTCAACTGAGTGCCACCCAAAGCCACTGTAAATATGACCATCTCTGATTTACATTCATGACACACACACACTGAAGGCCATTACAAACCAGTCTTTAGTGGTTTTGTGTGTGTACAGCAAAAATACATGATCAGTATAAGTACAAGTACAGCTGGTTGTTTGTTTAAAAAGGGGGCTTTCAACATTATTTAAATTAAAAAGAGAACAATACAAAGTAGATTAATTTAACCCTTCTATGATCGCAAGGGACAAAATCAGGAGAAAATTTTAATGCGCAGGTATAAATTTTAATGCAGAGGTGCACAGTGCACTAGTCGAACACTGTCAAACCTTAAATAATGTGAAATATGTAAGTACATGTACATTTACAGGTCAAAATGAGTTGACCGTTTTTGACTGGTAAAAGCATTATCTTGTATTGTTGAGGGTGTTCAAAATGAGTCAAATCCAGTCAAAAAATGCCCAGTTGGGTCAACAGTAACACATGTAGCTACACATGTAGCTACACATGTACTTACCACAAACGTTTAGCTACAATAGCAGGTGGGTTTTAACAAGAAATTTTGGAAATTGTACAATTAAAGCCAGTATAAAGTTTTAGTAAAATGTCTGTATTCATGCATCCATACATTTTGTTAACAAGGGGAAAAAAAACCAATGGAATTGTATTCAGATTGTTCATATTTATTCTAATGCAGAACTTCTGTCTTCGGATGACAGAAATTTACTAAAACTAGACAGAATTCATAGAAGTATTTCACAAATTTAACACCAAGTAAGCTTGGGCGACATCAATATTTTTCATTCACGATATATCGGCAAACATAGGCCTATATTTTCGATAGTATCGCGATTATTTCATTCATGCATGATTGCTTTAGAGCCGATAAGCACAGGTTACAAGCATCACAAAAAAATTTCAAATTCGTTTGCATAGCATGTGTGTACTTCTGAAGTAGTTCGCTTTTGCTTCTCACTTCCAAAAGCTGAATAGACTGTAATAATTTTGTTTCAATGGAATTTCTGACTTGACTCACAATGCCGATTTTTTTTTATCGCAATATATATTTTTAATCGGGATTTGCCGATATCTCGATAACTTAAGGTTCTCGATATCGTAATCGAATAAAAAAAGGTATCGCAATATTCGATATTATCATGCTATCTCCCAAGCTCAACACCAAGCAAGTTATTATTTGTTTTTTCAAGAAAACCAATTAAATAAGTGTATCTGAGGGCTTTCAGAGCAACGCATTCTACAACCCACAGGCTGTTTTTTGACACCTGTATCATAAATTATGGATGCAAAGAATCAAATTATTTTCAAGCACTGGCGCAAGTCAAAGATTAATAACTGGTATACAGGAAGAACTTCAACAGGTCTGATCTAAATTAATTGCCAGCCAAGAGCAATGCTCTATTTATGGATTCACTGATCAATAATAACTGTCCCATCAAGGTACTTGGAAATCTTACTCCCCAAATACTATCCGTCATCATTGATTTTGTTTCATGAAAGATGCTCAGCGAGTGAACAAACATACCACATGAATGTTCAAATACACAAGTATACACCCTGTCCTGACTAATTGGTTGGAGATAATACAAATGAAGTGCCGAGGTATTTCAAGAGTTATTTTAAATGTAAAAACTTAACACTTGGAACTTAACACTTTTGATAAGTGTGTCTTAACGCCTCAATTTCTTTCTGGTAAAGGGCTATTATGTGTGCCTTGACGGGAATCAATAAATTAAGCAGTCTGTGAAAGTTTCATAGTGGAAACATTAATTTTTAAATTCATTTAAAAATTAATGAAGACAATTCGGAAGACACAAGTCCAACCAACTATATATTTTGATAGTGCTGTCCATCAAAGTTCATTTGCTATTTTAGTCTGTAATGAAATAATTATTATTAATTATTATACATTTCTGGTAATGAAACCAAGGATGCCTTAAAAGCACACTGAAGTACTGTAGCTCGGAAGCCTGAGGAAACCTGTAAACAAGGACGATTTCTGGGTTCTTTTACGTGCATTACTTAATCTAGTACACGGGACCTACAGCTTATTGTCCCATGCGAAGGACAAACCAATTATGGCTAAATGCATTGCTCAAGGACATAAGCACCGGGACCAGACATGCCGGGGTTCGAACCCACATTCTGACAACACCAGAACTTGAGTCCGATGTACTAGACCGATTGGCCATGACAGTCCACATAAGAACAACTCATCGTGCAGTAATTTTTTTACTTGGGGTAAATTTAAATTTTACTGAAAGAAGGGGGAAACTTATAAGTTCCTCAATGAATTTATAACAGGTTCCATCATAAAATCATTTGCAAACTTTAAAACATTCTTAGTTCTTACTACACAGAAAATAATAAATTTCAAATTAAAAAGAAAATTGTCAGGAATCACCAGTGAAATAGTCAAAAACATGGGTGAAAAATCTTTAACCCTCCTACTCTAGCTGCACTTTAGTGGCAAGTAGCTATAGAGGTCAAAATCAGTCAACTGCCCGTTTTGACTGTTGACCCAAATGTGCACACAGGGGCATTTTTTACTGGTTTTTACTGTCATTTTGACCACCCTCAACAATACAAGACAATACTTTTAAAAGTAAAAAACCGTTGACTCACTTTGACCTGTAAATGCACTGTGGTTTGACAGTGTTTAACTTTTAAGTGCACTAGATATACACGTACAGTACCTTGGCAAGTATATCAACATTTTGACTGATTTTGACCGTTAAATTTACCAAATATTGCATCTTACCTCCTTGTCCCGACCTTTCTTCAGTTTCTTGAACATAATCTCTGGTCTTAGCTACAACCCACCAAGAAGACCATGTGATGAGGTAGTAGAGATTAAGACACTCTTGGCTCAACACAATGACACCAACTACACTGTAGTAAGGCCTTGAAAGTTGTTTGCTAGCTTTACATGTATGTAGTTCGAGTTGATGTTTGTTGCACAGGACAATGAGATAATTCAGACTGCACAATGTACAGGTAACAATAACTTTAGTTTTAATGCCTTGTATGGAACCCAAGCTCTGAATAACAACAAAAATCGCTGACAAAAATACTGATCAGGATTCGTTGAAGGATAAAATTCAGGTCAGAATAATGTTTTGCATTGGTTCAAGCTCAGCATGGAGTATGGCTAGATTTCACACTTTGTGACATTGCTAACAACAAGGAAGTTTTTCTTTTCACAAGTATTTCATCCTAGAGTTGTTCAGAAAGAATTCCTGTTTTTTTAGCAGTTGCACACTGATTTCATTGTATTCAACTTGTACACTGCAACTGAACTCAAAAGCTTTCCAAATATTTGATTTTCGGTTGAAAACATCCATTTGTGTTGATCTTCGAGGATTCCAAACAACATCAATCGCTCATTCAGGTTTTGGTATTCTTCAAAGTTCAGGGTGTATGGTGGTTGGAAGCACAATGGTTGGTGGCAATGAAGCCTCTGGACCATATTAAAAAAGACCTGAAGGATAAATGAAACATTTCATAAAACTTTTTTAATTCATTAACTTTTATTGATCAGCAACAGTGAGCATTTAGGTTTAGTTAACATTCCCTGAGGCCATCAACTGTAGCACATGCACAGGTGTTTACCCCCTACTAAATATACTATGTACAGTATATCACCCTGTTGTTAATAATAATAATACCCATTATTTTATCTTCATTTATAAAAATTATATTATGGAAATCACAATCTTTATACAAAATCATATACAAAGTGTACATGAATCAAGTCATTCATTAAAACCCTAACTCCCTAGGCCCATTTGCTTGCACATAACCTGAATCCTCCAAAATCCTTCAGTAGTAAAGCAAGCACATGACATGTATGCACACATGTGTTTCTAATCTGTGATACATGGCTGGGGACCCTCCCTGCATGCATGGAACAATAAACAGTGTCCATTGACCCAAGCACTGACCTTGCAATCACTACAACAAACATGGATGTGCATGTACCATGGAAAAGCAAGTATGCCTAATAACCTCAATCCTCCAAAATCCTTCACTTTAGCAAAGAGCATGTAGCATGTAACCTCAATCCTTCAAAATCCTTCACTTTAGCAAAGAGCATGTAGCATGTAACCTCAATCCTTCAAAATCCTTCACTTTAGCAAAGAGGATTTGGGAAGGTTAGGGTTAACCCTAACCACCCCATATCCTCCAAGGGGCACTTTTTTTGGAAAAATCCAGCACTGTTGGAAACTGGTACTTACACCTCTTCAAATGGGGCAAAATTACTACCTGGCACGAAGTACAGGCCATAAGTGCTGAATATGAAAGATCAACGAAAATGCATGGTGCATTTTGAAGATAAGGGCATGTTTCCAAAAGTGCACTGGAGGATTTTGGAGGATTCAGGAAGGTTCCTAGCCAGAATGCCTAGGGTTAATTTTGATACGTTTATTTCAATGCTGTCATTAACCCATATCCGCCTAACCATGTAAACACACAAAAGACTGTATGTGCCTAAGCCCCCGCACAGAGATACATTGTTTTTGCACACAATCAGAAAGATTCCTTATTTAGAGAATATTACAATCACTGACACAGACACATTATATACTGATGGAAAGAGGAGAACATGCACTTTATTATGATGTCAGACTTGTCTAATTTCATATCTATAATCATGAAATACAGTCATCGAAAAAACATAGTAAATTGGAATTGGACAAAAACACGGTACGGAAAATCACGTACATGTAGGTCGGCGTTTGTAGCGTTTTACATACATGTATCTACGGGTTATCACGTAGATCGGCGGATATGGGTTAAAATACTGAAATACTTTACAAACTCTTAATTATATTAAGAAATTGATGAATAAAGATATGAAAGTTTAACGTCCGGCAAGACAACATTTAGGTTTGGGTGAAGCAAGGCTTTTGTTCCCGAACCTTCATGTATTAACAGACAAACGTAGACAGAAACAAGATAAAGGACTATAATGACAGAAACAAAAATACACAAGGGAAGAATTACATGTACATGTACTTAGCAAACATTAGTCTTGAAAGCATTGTTATGAGTATGCATTGAGTACATGTAAGTGTTTTTTGAGTTTGTGAATATTGGAAGAGTGTGTGATGTCTTGATGGGTTCGTTAAGAGCAATCCAGAATGTGACACCGTGTTGGACTAGGCCATTTTTGAACAATGATGTTCGATTGAAACAAACAAATTTTTCTTAGAGTCAATAAAACAAATTTGAAAATTGTAGGAGACGCAGCTTACATTTGGTTAAATCTTAAGCATCATGACCACCGAGTCTTGACTCCCAAGTTATTGTATCTCCATTTCAGCCATAAATCACTGAACCACCACTTTGCAGTGAATATTTTGTGTGAACCTTTAAGTAAAGTGGTAATCGTCTTGGTTCAACAACCGTTAAGTTGGATAATGGCTCAAAAATTGTTGAGTTTGTTCAACCACAACAGACACATTGGTTTTAAATCATCAAATTGGTAAATTGTAAACAAGCTGGAAGTGGTTAATGGCTTAGATGGTCAACGTTTGATTTTGTGTCAAAATAGACTAAACATGCTAACCTAGCATTATGAAGGCAGTAACCCCCAGACCTACATTATCCTACTCTCTAAAAGACTCTATGTTTAACCCTAACCGCCTATGTATTCTGGCTAGTAACCTTCCTGAATCCTCCAAAATCCATCAACATCATCCATCAAAATATGCCTCAACTTCAAAATGCACCATGCATTTTCGTTGATCTTTCATATTCAGCACTTATGGCCTGTACTTCTTGTCAGATTTTGCCCCATTTGTCTAGGTGAAAGTACCAGTTTAAATGATATTACCAAATACCAATGTTGTACCTTCCCTTTAAAGTTTAATGAAATAATCAAACATGTCCTTTAACCAGTTCGCGTCGGGAATAAAAAAAAATTTCTGGGCCCCTGTGCGGGTTTCTTTTTCCCACACACACGTTAATGGAAGCTTCCACAGCGCGTGGCCAATGTCTTCCGAGCATGCATACAAATATTCCGGAGTTTCCTATGGCGTGTTTAGATGCTCTCCGATCTGCGGTGCAAAAAAAAAATTGCGTGTATACACAGCCTCCGACGCGAACTGGTTAAACAATCAGACAATCTAATTCTATAAAAAAAATATATATAGGCCCCCTAGGCCTATAAAAAAAAATATTTAAAAAAATAAATAAAAATTGGGAAAGAATATCGAACCCAATCGCCACTTAAAGTGCACAATGTCTAACGTATGTTAACCCGGCCATGCCCATGATGACGTGTTTTTAGCAGACGACAAAATTGCAAAATGGCCAACATCTCAGTCTCACTCACTGACACTGAATCAGTGAATGTGCATACATTTATTGTTCAAAATACCGTTTCCAGTCCTCACTTGACTACACTTTTCTTTCTTTAAGTGTGTCTTCTATAAAGGAAAATCAGTGATATTTGTCATACTCATGGACATATTTATAATTTGGAATCACTGGCATGATTGATTGTCATGGACATGACATGGAGCATGCATGGAGCCTTGGACTTTGGAGGAAGGAAAAAGGATAGAAAAGTGGCAGTTGTATTCTATATTCTTTCTTTGACTATCATCATAATCAATCATGCCATGACATCAGGACATTGACAATGTTGTTCTTTATAAGTTTAACAATGCTCCTGTCACTTTAAACTGAAATCTTGAGAAAACTTGAAGATCCTTACCTTACGAAAAGCTTCTAATCTGCGTACACAACTATTTTACAATAAAATACAAAAACTGTTTGACCTCGCCGGCCCTACTACTATGAATTGTTGTAATTGTGTATGTGGTTTTGTTGTCCGTTGTTGTTTGGAACCGGCACCAGACTACCTGTGCTGGGTCGAAAGGGCGCCACCAAACTTTGATATTATTGCAATGCCGCACAAACAGAAACTCATGCCGACAGCAACATTTTGCAGAAGTGAATTTTGTGAAAAATTGAAAATAGTTTTGCACATTTTTCTCATGACTAAGACTCCACATTGAGTTGAAACATTCACAGGATAGTTTTAATACTTTTTATGGCTTGTTCCAAAGAAAGATTATAAATAAGCATAACCAATTTTGTACCTATTTTTTTTTTAAACAGAACTAAATTGAACACAATAATTGCGCCATGCACCGCGAAATATTTTTGTACCATTTTTACACTGAAAATGTGGGGGAAGGTGGTTATTCTATGACCTCAATCAAAATATTTTCTCAGTAAATTTTTTTGTTTTGGGTAAATACTTTGGCTACTGGCTTGCGTGCCCATTGAAGATTTATTGCTATAGCATGCAAGTGGCATGTAGTAGAACCGAGACATATAACTGACAGCAGGATTCTTTTTTGTTGTAGAAGGTAATTTTGCCCATTCAGTTTGTTGTGGACTAAAAGCTACCTTAATAATTTATTCAATAACTGCAATTACTACTTATGACACTAAGTCTGCTTATTAATTGTATAAACATCATTAACCACAACAAAAGCAACAATTTAAAATAGGCTTTTGAACACGTTTGTATTAACAAATTTATAAAACAAAATAATTACACAATTTTTTTTTAAAGAATAATTTTATCACCTAGGGACTACTAAAAAAAGAACTGAAAAAGGACTGAAATTTACAGGTTTACTCCTGATAATTGTTTCTAAATAGGGCCACAAAAAAATGTTGTGTTGCCCTCCAGTGAAAATATTTGAAGGGGGTCGGTCAGGAGGGATTTTGTTTTCTTTGTTCTCCTTGACTGTCATTTTAAGATTGAAATGCATTGGAACTGAAACCACATACCATGTTTTTCAAAGTCAATGACCTAGCAGTATGCACAAGTACCTAAAGAATAAAAAGACATCACACATTCAACTTTATAATAATCTTTCAACAACTTTATTTCAACATTTCATACACTTGTTTCTAGCACTTTTGTTCTTAACAACTTTATGCATCCCATTGGTTGACATGATATTAAGACATTTGTATACCTATCAGCAAGGAATTTTGCTTCAGAATAAAAGTATCCCAAGCATTTTTGTTGTACTGACTGTTAAACACAGGTTTTGTTTTGTTTATATTTTGAGTTCTTGACTTCAAACTTCTGAAATTTGACTTTGAAAATGTGTAGATCGAGTCACAATCGTTGACACACGTACAGTGCGGGGAGCCAGTGCACAACGTGTGAGAGCCATTTGATTTGAAAACGTGTAGATTGAGTCGCAATCGTTGACATACAAAACAGTGCGCGAACGAAGCCAGTGGAAAGGGGCCATTCGAATGGAAAACGTGTAGATTTGAGTCGCAATCGTTGGCACACAGTGTGCGCGAAGGCAGTGCACCATGTGAGGGCTGGGCCATTCGATTTGAAAACATGTAGATTGAGTCTTGGGTACCAGTAAATTTGAAGTGGAAAATTTCACAAATCAAACGTATTATGTTTTATACACAGAAAATTGATAAGTTTCATTAATAAATAGGCCTATGAATGAACGGGGAAAAAAAAAAAAAAAAAAACCCGACCCGAGATTTCAGCACTTTTGGGTCGGTTGGTGGAGGGCAACTCAACATTTTTTTTTTTTGGCCTAGTTGGAAAGTAAATTATCTTATTTAAGCTTAAATAAGACTCCTGCTCTGGAGATGAAAGTGTTAAATTGTTTTGCCTCAAACAATTTTGTCAGTGTACCCCATTTTTGTGACCCTAGATTTACCTCTACTGATGGATCCTTAAGGCGATGTGATTGCTATGTAGGAGGTCACGGTGCCCATGGCCTCAGTTTCATTTCATTTCATTCATTTCATTTATTATTTCACAGGGTACAAAAAAGACATTAAAAAAACAAATATGATCAAATGATACAATGATTACACAAGACAAAATAATACAAATTAAAACCAGTTGACAGTACACCCTGTAGGATTACCAAATGCGAACTGAATCACAATCAAGTGGATCTCCTTAAAGTACTGCCAGCAGAACCAAATTAAACATTGAAGATAAATCTGTATATATAAAAAATTGTAAGACAGTGTTAAACATATAAATTTGACGCTATTTTGGCAAAACAATACTTACTCCAGGAGTTAGAAGATGCTTTCTTAAAGCATTTATGAACGGTTTAAAACCAACAATAATCTGTTCCTTGTTCTTGGCCTTGGTACCCATTAAAAATGTTCCCATAGATATTCTGATATTCTAATGAAGTGCCCTTTACTCAGGAGAAATGGCCTTGCTGCCCCTACAAGAATGAAATTCCAGGCCTGAAGTATGAACACGGAAAATGAACCCAATTCTAAGACTATATCCAGAAGATCTCTTTCTGTAGCATGATGTTGATACTGGAAACTAGATGGCCCTAGCCATCACCAATGGACTGTTTCGGGCATCAATGTGCGCAGTCCTGAGTGGATAGTCCTGATTCATTTTGTCTTAAACCAGACTGGAACAAAGAGAATCATTTCACTTGGAGATTTCCAAATTTGGTTGGAACAGTCGTTTCTGTCATGTTTTATCATACACACATAGAGTAACACCAACCACTACGAGTATCATTCCAAAGTAGGTTTCTGTGAAGTGAAGAACAGGGAGGTTTTATCAGTACCAAAGATAAATTTTAAAAAAGTCACAGAATGTAACTTCAAGTGAAAATAACCACATATGGACATTGGGAATTGCAAGTAAGTCAAAACAGTAAATTGAGATTTAATTAATGGGACATAAATTTGTAAATATATAAGGGTTTTTTTCAGGAAAAAATGGCAGCCACGCCTCAAAACTGGACCCCCTGAATCCGCCCCTATATAGGTTGCTCCCTCGTTTTCCTGTCCTTTATGTCACTACTCCGGCATTGATGAAAGAAACAACACATTTCCTCAACAGAGGGCCCAATTTCATAGACCTGCTAAGCAAATACTTTTGCTAAGCAATATAAAAACAGACTACCAGCCAAAATGCATACATTTTGTATGAAAGTTTGGCTGGTAACCAAAGAAATTCACTAAGCGAATTATTCTGGTAAGAAATCATGGGCGGATCCAGAACATTTTTTAGGGGGGGCTGAGAATCAAAAACAATTATTTTTCAGTACTACAAAAATTACAATGAAAATTAATAATCAAAGGGAGAGAAAAACAAAGCACAGTGAGGGAATGAGAGTGCATTCTCCCCTCCCCTCCCCTCTCTCTCTCTTTTTATTTATATTTTTTTACGATTTTAGGGGGGGGCTACAGCCCCCTTAGCCCCCCCTGGATCCGCCAATGGAAATTTTATCTGCTTAGCAGCTCTATGGAATTGGGCCATGATTATCCAAAGAGTGTACCTTTTCCACCGATATCTTCTCCCATGATTCTTCCCATCAGGGTTGTAAAGAGGAATGTCAGAGCATTGGTGATAGGAACAGCTAAGGAAAGCTCTGACAATCAATAAATAAATAAATAAATAAAATAAATATACTACTCAAAACAATTTAGGGAACGCCGGAATAATCTCAGTTAAAGCAAGATCATTTATTTCAGATAAACACAATGTTTCACAGAATTGATGAGAAACAACTGCACAATGAAACGGATGATAAAGGATGCATGTAGTGATTACACATTTCATGACATGACTACTAGGAAAGAGAGAGGGGGTTGCAAACGAAAATCCCGGTTCATGGAACATTTCAAACCTATTTGATGTTAAAAATCCGGTGTTCCCTAAATTGTTTTGAGTATCAATTAAGGCAAATTAACTTGAAGGAATAAATTCATAGTATTAGCCAGAGGGTTGTCTGGGTGTCTTTTAGACACCCTGTTTCAATTTTGGACATCCTGTTTTATCTGTCATTAACATATACTACTCAAATTTTTTTAGGGAACACCGGATTTTTAACATCAAATAGGTTTGAAATGTTCCATGAACCGGGATTTTCATTTGCAACCCCCTCTCTCTTTCAGTAGTCATGTCATGAAATGTGTAGGCCTAATCACTACACGCATCCTTTATCATCTGTTTCATTGTGCAGTTGTTTCTCATCAATTCTGCGAAACATTGTGTTTATCTGAAATAAATGATCTTGCTTTAACTGAGATTATTCCGGTGTTCCCTAAATTGTTTTGAGTAGTATATAAAAGTATTTTAAGTGAACAATTTGGACACCCTGCTCTGAAATTTCCAGCAAATTTGGACACCCTATTTCTAAATCCTGGCTAACACCTTGAATAAATTAGAAGGAAAACTTTGGACGTGAAAGAGGAAAGAGTTGAGTATCACACACTCATAGAGGATCCAGATTGGTAAAAAGAGGTGGGGTACAAATAAAAAAGGGGCCACATTATATTAAAAATGTACGGTAAATAAAATAAAAACATTTGACACCCCAGTCTGCCAATGCACACATACATTGCAAGATCTATGAACCAGCATGGATGATGAGGAATCCTACATGGTTCCAGGAGGCGAGTTACACAGATAGCATCATCCAACACTTCATTTCATGGTTTTCTAGCATCGACTTTATCTTTCACTTTTGAAACAGAGTAAATCAAATGTATAACTTTTTATTAATTATATGTACATGTACACGGTACATTTCAACACTTTGTCAGTGATGCAGTTTAAAATTTGTGGGTCAATCCAGCCATGCCACTGTCAGTAGTTAGCCAGCCAGTTGGCACTTAGCAGCCAGACTGTCTGCTGATGAGCACTCATCAAGTATTAGTTCCTTAAAACGTCTACATGTATGTTAAATGTTCACCGTTTTTTATAGAAAAGAAAGTGGAAAACCTATTTCTCCAAGACTAGCCCTTGCGTTTACATGTATGTTATCAATGAAATGTTTAGAGGGATAAGTTCTGTATTTATGTTGGTTCTAACAAGTCCTTGAGGGAGGAATATTTTGATTACAATACAATAATTCTCCAAACACAAATCTCACCTGCTGAGGCTAGCGTCAGGTAGAAAAGCACTGAGCCACACTGATTTACAAGGAATGGTAGAATATACTGCAGTTTAATCAATTTAGAAAAAAGAAGAAAAATTGCAATATTATTCAATAATCTCTGAGCAGTTTTCTTAAAATAATAATAAAACATGTCATTGTGCAAAAAAAAAAAATAAAAAAAAAAATCACTTTTCTTGCAATGTCATTGCCGTGTGCCAACAATTGATTTGAAGAGTAAAAATTATATATGAACTCAGTCATCAATAACGTTAAGCCTGTTAGACTGACACAATTACTGAAATGAAATTGCTGTCTGATGAAGGGAAATGCTGACATCATGCAATTGTAAATTGAATTTGCTGCAAGGCTAGGACCAGCACTACCAAGATGAAGATGTACAGTCATGGCAGTAGAATGCCTTGATTAAAGCCTACTGTATTTAATGGACCTACATGTATGATGTAAGTTTATAACTGAGTTGCAAGCAATCAAACTAGCTTACTTATTAGTCACAGCACTAGGCAACTTCAATCTGCATGTCCAATTCACAAATCATATTATGATTTTGGAAATGCAGAGCTACACATTAACTGTTAAGTGACAGAATGAAAAGTAACATGCTGATGACACACATGCTGTCATTTGTGTCAAGTTGCCTCATGAAAATCTTTGCCCCATACAACTTTTTTAAGTCATCCCTGTCATGTTGTACAAAGGCAACCCCTAACAACTTTGTAAGGGGATGGATTTTCAAAGGAAAGGGCCATACCAGGCATTATTCATTTCGTTAGGCCTAACAATATAACATTACATGCAATTTATATTACATGTAGGCTACTGTAGTGTTAGTCTGTAGTGTAGGCTATGTAACTGTAATGTAAAGACTAAAGCCGTTTAGTAAAGTGTAATGGCTAGGGGGCAATCTTTGTCTGGCTGAGGCCACTTAAACAGCTTGGAATGAACTTTTACAAGTTAACATTAACATTAACTGTTACACTTCAATTTTTCATTATATTAAATTAATTAACGTTGGCGGTTAACGTTAATCATCACCTTCCAATTTAACACCAGGAATTTCAGTTCTGCAAGGAATTGTGCAATTTTGCCTTCCTTTTTTACTTCTTCGATGCCCCTTCCTCCCTCTCTCATCAGCGGGTTTGTTGCACCCCACAAGAATGCAACTAGAGTCAGCCACGCAGGTTCCCACATTTTATTTCCAAAATTAACAGAGAGAGTGGTTGAATACTGTCGCTGTCCCCAATTATACCAGCTGGCAGTCAGTGCATGCAGCAGACGACACGAACGAAGCTAGCTATTACTTTGGTGGTCGAGTCAATGTTTGAGCGCCCATCCCCCAACATGTATATCTTACACACAGAATACATGCAATACAAGTATACTATAAAATCATGTACGGGGCTGCGAGATGACATTACTATACATAATATCTCTGGAAGCGAATACGGAGAAAAGTCTAAATTTTGCTGATTTATTATTTTGATAATTTGGGTGGCTGTTCATTTAGGTAAAATTATTATTTAATAATTATTATTATTACAACTGTTTTGAGTTGCAATACCCATGCAGTAACGTGACTGGCAGATGTCTTCTCAGAGCACCCGTATATATTTCAATCTTATACTGCATAGATTATACAATTTGGAGGTCTGCGCACGTACGAGACGGTCGAGAACTCCACGTACATACGTTCTTTGAAACTTTCAAGATGGCGACCTCATTCCTCCGAAACGCAGCCTTCCTTCAAAAAAGTTCATTTTTTTTGCGTGCAAACTGTTTAGCAGTGCAGGCTAGGTTCACATCCAGCTTGCTCGTGAACAGTGGCAAATATCCATTCTTACAGGAGCTTGGCATCGAAGCCGAAAACCCAGGAGCCTTCACGGGGTCAGGGACGTGGGGTGGAAAAGGGGAGGTAAGCTAGCCAGTACGGGCATGACGGGTGCATAGACTTTTTACCGGATTTTTTGCTATGGCCTTTATGGGGGGATTTCTTACAATAGTCAGACATTACTAAATACGTTTCTACAGCTGACACTTACTCACCTAATGTCAGACAATAGAAGGACATCCCACTATGTAAGAGATATCCACTAAGGCACTATCAGAAGACACGATAAACCGTTACTGTGCATAAAAACTTCCATGATATTATAGGCCTACATAGGCCTATAATATATAGCCTAAGTAGGCAGTTTCATGAAAATTTGAAGTTGCTTCAATGCTTTTAAATGTCATATCACTGGATAGAACAAAAAATTAGAAAGAAAATGAGGGGTCAATGGTCATGATAGGTTAACCCTATGCAAAGTTACGAATTTTTGTTGATTTAAATATTTGGTCATTTTTAAGATCCAGTTTCAATGGAAAAGGTTGTGACCGAATGTGCCTGCAATGTATCCTTGTAGTACTAACAAAGTCTATTTTCAGCAAGTTGCACTGTTTTTAAGCCAACGTTACAGTTGGCATGGATTGATCATTTAAGATAACCACGATGTGTAGTATCCATTTATCGACACTAGTACTAGAAGTGACTACATCCATAGACTACCCTTTATATTAGAATTTTACCATGAAAGTTCGGCAGGTCACAAACTTTTACAGTACAAAAGCATATGAAAAATAGCGCCACCAACGGCGGTTTGCGTGAATCTGCCTAGCCTAAGTACTGCCTGATTTGGTAGGCTAAATAATAATAAACCAGTGCAAACTTATCGCAGCCATGCCTCCTAACCTTTCTGCATACAATCCCATTGTCATGCAGTTGACGTGCTGTGTGCAAAACATGTGCAAGCGATCTCCAAAAATACCTAAGTTACTGGCGGTAGTGGTAGAGTAATTGTGGGTAGGCTATATTCGATCAGATAACATAACGTGACTTTTTTATGTTTCCGAAGGAGATGAATCTAAATCATAATATGCAGGCCTTCATTTTTAAGGAGCGCGATCGCGCTCGCGCTCCTTAGCGCTCCTAATATTTTCCAAGGAGAGCAAAACACAGCGCTCCTTAAAAATTTCGTGAGTGTACTTACATTATTTTGTTAAAACCGTAATCAGTGCGGTCAAAATAAGCCACTTGATTCTGAGCGCGCATCGGCAGACTCGGCACTAAAACCGTCCTTGGCAAAAATGTACACGTACGTACATTGTACATGGACATGTATTGATAACGACATCGAGAACGTTACTCGTATAGACTGTGCTAGATAGCGGACACACACATGTGGCGTACAGAAAACATCACGCATGCCGATCGTGCATGGTGTTCTGTACGAAAATGCCCTGCCTGATTTAATATTTGAGCACGTGAAGGGATGTTGAATACAATAATCTGTGGACGTGCAATACATTTTAGTGAGGGGAAAAACCTAAATGTGCACGTGTGCAGTAAAACTGGCTAGCATTTTTTAAAGGTGGGGCTTATTCGCAGGGCTGCCCTGCGAATTGTGTTACACGTACGGCTAATTCGCAGGGATTCCCTGCGAATTGTGTTACACGTACGGCTAATTCGCAGGGCTGCCCTGCGGATTTTTGGTTAGGGCGAATTCCTTTGCTCTCACTCTTCTTTTGCTTTCCGAAATGTTTGCAAACATACTTTGCATATGAATATTTAAACTTTGTTGGAAATGGTTTTGAATCTTTAGGCAGTCTTTTATTTGAATATTGGGCAGTCCTGCTGTCAGCAATGCAGCATACAGTATTATTCTCCTTGCTATACTGGTCTAGAAAAGTTTTAAAACTTATAAAAGAATCAAATTCTTTGCCCTCCATCATACATGTTCATTATTAAACGTAGCTAAATTAAATGTAGTATTTACAATGTATAACTGTACATTCAACTTGTTTTTTGTTTTTTTAGTGACAGCAAATCGCTCTCCTTAAATCACTTTGGTGATTTAAGGAGAGCGATCTGTAGCTCCTCTCGTATTTATTCAAATGAAGGCCTGAATATGTATATAACAACTCACCCTCCCTAACAGTAACAGTGGTCAAGGTCTGTGACATTTGACCTCCAGTTGAAAGGGTTGGCTGCGTGGGAGAATTCGATCGCCTGTGGCAGTATTCGACCAGACGCTCAGGAGAATTCGATCGCGGCAAAATCCGAGTGTATGATCAGTGGATGTACGTGTGTGTGCAAACTAGTGCAAGGGCAGGATGCTAACGGAGCGGCTCTTAGCAAAATTTCTATTTCATAACCGGCCGCTGCTTACCTTAAGAAAAGCAAAAGGCACGCTAACCTGCCGGCGGTTCTTGTAAGCAGATGAGCGACACAACAATTAAAATCCATCGTGAACGCGCACATGCGCCGACAAATTGTTTTGATCGTTTATGAAAAAATTATTTTTCTGATTTTGTAAGCACAACAATTGCTTTTTGGTAAACAGCTTTATGAAATTGGGCTAGATCATTTTCCTTCTTTTCGCTGAGGACTGGACTTGGACCTAGGCGCGTGTGGAGTGGTGATCTGTTGTGGAATTTATCGTTGAGTGTGGTCTTTGGGATCTCATAAGTGCGACTTGCTAAACAGATGGACATTTCCCCACTCCGTATCTTATCTATGGCAATCTCCAGAGTATGACCATTATACTTCTTGTAACGACGTCTTGGCATGGCAATGGGTGATGAATGATTGATGAATCTGTCAAATACTAATAGAATATGAATTTGTTCGCATGTGTGAGAGGTGTGTGAAATAAGCACCGTCGATATATCGATATTACTCGATTATTCGATATTGCTTTGATATCAATATCGCCGATAGCAATTTTTTAATCATATCGAAATATCGAACATTTCGATATTGAGGAATGATATCGAAAATATCAAAATGCGTCAGATTATCGTCAAAATAAATCTCCCGTTTGTGCTTTTACTTGGTGTTTAACGTTTGCTGCATAATGGAATAAAAATCGACGGCAAATTGTGTTTGTGAGTGAGAATAAAAACATTGCGGAAATGCCGAGCGGCGACGCTTTGTGCTCTGCGTTCACTGGAATTCGCGGTCTCCCGTATAATGCAGAACCTCAAAAGAAGCTGCCCTTTTTTGGCTTGGAGAAAGTTCCGTTGTCCCTTATATATTTTCCTACATTCTCTCGCCGGTACCGCCAAGCGCTGTAATTGATGAAAATAATAAAGATGATGAGCAATTTGTTCTGGAGAAAGGCGTGAGAATTGATTTGTTTATTTTTTGTGGTTTGAAAAAGTTCAGTTGTCTGATATTTTCCCACATGTTCTCGCCGGTAACGCCCGGCGCTGTAATTGATTAAAATAAAAACATGAGCAATTAAAAATATGCTTAGAGAAAGGCGTGAGAATTGAGTTTGTTTTTGTCTTTTGTGGTTTGACGAAGTTCCGTTGTGTCTAATATTTTGTTACATTAAAATAAAAGTTTGTGAAATCACTGCATTTGATATGGGTTCTGGGTGTATCCCCCCCCCATCCCATCAGCGGTCCTTGTATGTGCACTGTCACAGATGCCGAGCAACAACATGCCAGTGGATAGGTAAGGCCCACCTCCATGACCTCCCCCACTAAATCCGTCGATGAAAGGATGCCTGAATCGGATATCCATGTGCATGTACACAAAACGGGGGTGAAATTTCATGTCATTTCAGTTTCCCTCATTTTTCGTGTAAAATTTTCCCTGGTCTTTGAAAAAAAAATGCCCAAATAAAATCTCAGCTCTGAAAAAGCCTTTCCAGAGAATGATTGATCGCAGCATTGTTCAAATTGATACAATGCATCTCTTGTTTGTTACAAAGTATCTATTTCAGGTTCAGCTAAAGGCCACCGGACTTTGAGGACATGCTGATATTAAAATTGAGTGTTCTTTGCCGAAGAATAGCGATGATATCTCAACCAATGAAATGAGCTGGTTCCCGGCAAATAAATACGCCATTGGTTGCTTTCATCACGGACCATTTATGCTTTCATGAATATGACGTTCACCGCAACTGAAGTGATTGAGCCACAGGTGCATGTCACATTCGGGAGTGCAGGTTGCTTAACCAGAAATCTTGTATGGGATAGAGAGCTTGTGACTATTTTTTCACAGCCTGCAGGAAACTAGTAGCTCAAAAATGCTGCCGCTTTTGGGAAATTTGTGAAGGCATAGTTTGTCATATTGGATGCAGTTTCCATTTCCGGATAAGAGTTTTTTATTTATTTAAAATTTTTTTTTTTTTTTTTGTAGATTTTTTATTTATGGTCTTTAACTTTTACATGGGATAATCGATATATCGAACATATTCGATATTGGATTTTCGATATATCGGTTATTGAAAATTTTGATATCGACGGTGCTTAGTGTGAAATGAGTATGAACAATTACAATTAAAACAAAGATTACGATCATTATTTCATTAAAAGATTAATATCTAGGCCTGTGCATCACCCCCAATTTTTTTTTTTTTTAATTATCATTTATTACTATTTTTGGTGACCCCTGCATTACTATCTCCAGTTTACTAATTTAAATAAAGTTTACTAAATTACATTTCTTACTAAAGTAGGCCTACTACAATTTATAAAATTAGGCCTATTACAATAAAAAAGCGCTAATATACACAAAGGGTATACATGTAGTAGGCCTTGACCCAGTTATACTTTTTTTTGCAGTTTTTAAATTAATCTTGTTTTATCACGTATTCATCTAAAATCAATTTAATACACAAATTATTTAGACTTAAAATATAATTTATAAGTATTAATAATTACATTTTCATTGCTAAAAAAATATCATTTAAAAATAACATTTTAAAAAGCATTAAAATTGAAACAATTGCATCGCGATCGAATTATCCCCAGTGCGTGATCGATTACTCACTCAACAGCGTCCTCTGCTGTCAAGAATTTTATTTTCAATTTTCCCACCACCCTCGTTGCCAACTTGGACCAATCGTACAACGAGTCGATTGGCAACCATCGTAATTGTGATGTAATTCCTCCAAGATGTTCCTTAAAGGCGCCCTCAAGTGTTGTTATGTTTCTTATTGTATCCCGTAACGTACATGGGAAAAGATAGTCATGAATTCTTACCTCAAATTTGGATGGAAGCGTCTCTCAAGGCGCAGCACGTACAGACTTTTCATAGATTGATAAGGACTGGTGGGAGTTCTGGGTCACGTGTGACTGCTTTGTTTTAGTTACGGGGCAGTCTTATGTTTTTTATTAAGTGATAAGTTTCAGCTGATCGAATTCTCCCACCGATCGAATATACCCACACCTACCCTAATTGTTATAAATCCTAAAATAAGTAAAATGTACTTAAAAATATGAAAAAGAAAATATACATATTACACTGTACCTCCTAAAAACTGAAGTAAAATGTTTGTATATTCTATGGGTGTTACAATAGAAAACAAGATATATATATATAAATGGTAGCACTTTTAAGACTAACTAAACTTAAAAATAGGCATAATGTAAGCTTTCGTAGCTACAGCTACTTCATCAGATGCAATGAAGAGGGACAAGAGAAGTCAGAGTTAATATACAGTCTGGGAGGAGGTGGCAAACAAAAGGTGGCGGTGATTCATGAAGTTAATCCTGTATATTGGGACATGAAGCCATCAAGCCATATATTGTATATTGGGACTCAATATTGGGACTCCTGTATATTGGGACTCAAAGCTATCAAAAGCATCATGCCAGATGATGACATCAGCACATCAACCATTCAACTCGCCCAATTCGTACTTGGGCACAATTACTTCAAGTTTGGTGAGCAGTTGTATCTTCAAACCAGCGGCACAGCAATGGGTACACGCATGGCTCCCCAATATGCCAACATCTTCATGGCTGATCTGGAGGAACGCTTCCTACAAAGTCAACCCCTGGCTCCCCTCATGTATGTCCGCTACATAGATGACATCTTCATGGTCTGGACTCATGGAGAGGACACCCTCAAGGAATTCCACAGAAACTTTAATGTTTTCCACCCCAGTATCAAACTCACCCTGGAACATTCATAACACGTCAATTTTCTGGACACTACGGTCAAGGTTAGCAATGGACGCCTCGCCACAACGGTGTACAAAAACCCCACGGACCGTAACAGCTATCTCCATGCCTCCAGTTTCCACCCCCCACACACTACCCGGTCTATAGTCTACAGTCAAGCCCTACGCTACAACCGAATCTGTTCTGACACTGCAGACCGTGATCAGCAGTTAGTCAATCTACACAATAATTTCCGATTATAATAGGAAATCCGACTATTGAAGGACAGGTAAGGATGTCCGGTAAAAAGTCTATGCACCCGTACTGCTAGCCGATATCTGACCATGGAAGTTGTGGGGCTGGGCCCAGGGGGGTGGGTGGGGGCGAACTAAGGGAGAGGTGAGGTGGGAAAGAATGTAGAATACAACCGAGGATGCACTTAAGGAGAGAATGTGGTCAAGTGAGGATTGGAAACAATATTTTGGGAGATTTTGAGCAATGAATGTGTGCACATCCAGTGAGATGTTGGCCATTTTGTCGCATGCTAAAAAAAAACATGCTTTGACATTGTGCACAAGTGATGGTTGGGTTCGACATTCTTTCTGTGGGGTGGTCAGGGAGAATTTGGGTCAACTCGTACCCAAGTCAACTCGTACCCAGGTCAACTCGTACCCAGGTCAACTCGTACCCAGGTCAAATCGTACCCAAGTCTACTCGTACCCAAGTCATTCGATGAAAAAAGTAATAAAGGAAACATGTAATTTTAGGCTATATTTTTGTTTTATCGCTGAAGTAATTCTTAAAAAAAAAACTAAACGAAAGATATTATTTTGGGTAAGTACTTTTGTCGTTATTTTGACTGTTTTTGGTATTTTCGCTACGTGGTAATGAAATTATTTTATTTTATATTTTTCAGAAGACTTGACTAGAAGACAAGAGGAAAGGAAGAAAACGAAGAAGGAAAAGAAGATTCAGAAAAGAAAGATCAATAAAAAGAGAAAAAGAACATGAGAATGGAAAAACGAATAAGAAAAAAAAAAAAAAAATTTTAAATAATAAAAATCATAAAGTTGATTAACAAGTTTTAAAACATAATTAAACCTATTTTATTGCATGATATTCAAATCTCTTTTTGGAAGTTGTGGTGGCTCTGAAAAGAGCCGGTTGGTTTATGTTCTTGACTGGTTTGTGTTCTCAAAGCGAAGGTCCCTATTTTATTTTATTAAATGTAGGACGCCTTTGAAGACGTCCTTAATTAATCTTTCTTTTTGCGTATAAAAAATATTAATACTGCGTGGGTACGAGTTGACTTGGGTACGAGTTGACCTGATACCGTCAGGGAGATATGTTTAGGAAAGAATGTCGAACCCAACCAACATTTTTGCATAACTAATAGTGTTATGCTTGTGTTTTTAGCAGACGATAAAATGGCCAACATTTCACTGGATGTGCATAACTCCCAAAATACATTTCCAATCCTCACTTAGATCCAATTTCCATTCTCAGTCGGCAAAATGGAGCCTCAACTGGTAAATAGGGTAGAATGTCGTATCCGACCGCCACTTTTTCTCATTCAATATAACCAATAATGTAATCTTACCTACCCAGTAAGGTGGAGAACATATGGATGATGATAGACATATACTTCAAATTATTCCAGGATATTTATTTCATGAAAAATCAGGCATTTTTGGTATATGATGACTTCTTCAGTCATGTCAGTCAGATCTTGTCAAGTCCCCCGTTAGTGACCAACATGGTCATTGTACATGCGGAGTGGCAACTATAATAGGATCCTTCTATTTTCTGAAGGGGAGGATTTTTTTAGAAGTCCGAAAACCATCATAAAAGTGGATTTTAAAGAGAGTTTTCGCTTTCTGTACCCCCCAAAAATCGATAGAATAATTTTGTAAGTAGTTAGTGGTTGCACAAATTTAAAAAAAAAAACTTAAAAAGTGGCGGTTGGATACAACATTCTTTCCAGTAAATAAACCACCAAATCAAGTGGAGATTTTTTAGTGGAAAATTTGTTCACGCCTTGTCCTCCCCTTATCTAGTGATTTTGAAGGTGTTCAATATTTTACCACCACCAAAGTCAGTCAGGGAGGAAGGGTGGGCTCAACGGTTGATACCACAATTTTCAAAAAATTTCTTTTTTATTCATTTTTGGTCTTTTTAGCTTGTTACTTCTTACAGCCCAATCAATGGAGAGCCCATTGCTACCGTGAGACAGGTCAGTCTAAAATTTGTCCTTTAATTATAAAATAAATGGGCCTTGAAGTAGCCTACCTTGTGTATATAAATTTATTATAAATTGTCAGTACAGTGGAAAATTCGCTTGTATCACATCAAAATGCTAAATTAAAAAATTACTATTCAAGGCACAACACCTTTCAGCATCTCAGAATGGGAAACTAGATAGATGGCTCTCTATAAATGCATTATTATTTAAATACTATTATTACACAAATTTTCTACCTAAAAATGTTTCTATGCAAAACTTTAGAATGAAATCATTTCCTGCCTAGAAGTATTTCACCATCACAAAGCATAGTGTACCAGTCTGCTGTAACCCCATTCCAGTCCATAGCATTGCCCGCAACATGCATGCATGGTCAGTGTACATGTATGTTAACAAGCATTGTAATGAGTTTGGCATTGATGGGGACAGAACAAAACGCAACTGGTCTACAGCAAATGGTGCATTGTATTGGTGCATTTACAACGCAGTACGCAGAAAAGGTTTGTGATATGTAAAGCTACATCTCTCTGAATGCATGGCTTCTCTTTGAGAACTTCAAGACTGGAGTTTCAGGGAGGCATGGCCTCCATTGCCCTGGTCTTAGCCTTGGTGCCCTATGAAAAATGTTTCCATAGACATTCTGATAGTCTAATGGAAGTGCAAAATTAGTCTTGCCCCTACAAGAATGAAATTTCAAACCTGTGGATCTTATACTTCAGTTGCTTGAATCAGACTTGTAGTTGAGTACTATTCAGGTCTGTGATTTCTCAGGATTTTTCCTGATTTCACGATTCTTTTACAAATCTCCCTTTGCCTCAAAATTTTCTTAAAATAAGAGAAATAACCACCAAGGAAAGAAAGAAGTAGCATGTGTCCAAACCTCTAGATTGTGGAGATGTTTGTGGAGAGTCTGTTAAACCTCCGGGAAGTTCAGAGGCTTAATTTGTCCTCTAGACCGAAGGGAGACCCAGGCCTGCTAAACATATGTCAGGATTTTTTACACCCCTGCTTTTTCATGAGTATGAGTACTGCAACTCTGGCTTGACTACAACACCATGAATAACCCAAACCATTGTTACTGGAGACAATGCTATGTAATTGATACAGTTCTGGTACAATATCACTTCTGACGTCGATGATTGACATTCATTACTGCAGCTTTAGCATTAACCCTCCTACTACTTCAAGGGTCAAAATCAGTCAAAATGTTGATATACTTGCCAAGGTATATCTAGTGCACTTAAAATTCGAACACTGTCAAAGCTTACGTGTAGTAAGTACATTTACAAGTTAAAATGAGTCGACCGTTTTTGACTGGAAAAAGCAGTGTCTGGTATTGTTCAGGGTGGTCAAAATGACAGTAAAAACCAGTCAAAAATGTCCCTGTGTGCACATTTGGGTCAACAGTCTAAACAGGCAGTTGACTGATTTTGACCTCCATAGCTACATGTACTTGCCACTAAAGTGCAGCTATAGTAAGAGGGTTAATAAATCCAGTAATCAGTTACATTTGGTTTGTTTTTAGGCCAGTCTGGATGAGTATAAGGAAGCTATACATAACTCCAAGGAAGCCAGGGCTTCATGGGCTGATGTAAGTCAGTAGCTGAGATTGGATTATTAGAGTGTTCATTAATCTTTCAGACATTCTATAATGTTTACAGAGGAATTCCCTTGCATTTCACTATTTTAAAGGGGCAATATTGTTCAATCAACGGCATGGATTGCAGTGCTAGTTTTAGATTAACTCAGTGATTGAACATAATACCCACATGATAAGGTCATTTTATCATTGTTAACCCTCATATTACTGTACATGTCAAAACCTGCCAAATTTGCACTGTGTAATAAGCATAGGGCCCACAGCATTAACCTGCCAATGCATGTCATAACACTTGTCATAACACTTGTATAGTAAGTACTATACATCCACATGCCAAAACCGTTTGGAGGGTTTTGAAAAGTGCTGATGCAGTCATAAAATAAGCTAAGTCTGGAGCAAGTACACCTACATGCCAAAACATCTTGGAAGGTTTTGAAAGGTACTGGTACTAAGTAAAGCTAAGTAATCCTCAATCAAGTTCATCCAACCATGGAGGAAGAATTCCTCCATGATCCAACTGTCAAAACCTTTCAGAAGGTGCCTGATGAGCTACCCTGTACATAAACAGTAATCCCTAAGTAAAACACATATATATCAGTCTATTACTTGCCAAAAGGATTTGAAATGTGCAGTGACTAACAGTAAACAGTTATGTACACAAATTATGTATGGTACATGTACATAGTATATCTACACCACCTTTCAAATCCTGCCAGTGTAGTGCATAGTGAAGCAACTACATAACCTTTCAAAAACCCTCCGGCTGACAGGTTTTGAAAGGTGCAGTTTCTAGGCCCAAAACTGCAATTTTTATATGGGATTCCATGCATGCCCTGTTAAAAGTCTGCTCTGATCGTGATGATGCTGTCCCTTTAAAGGCAACTTTCGCTATTTTAAAGACATTTTATTTGTCATCGGATCATTGTTTTTTTACTTGATGAAGTAAATACAATGTTTAACCAAGCTTCTGACAACTATTTTGAGAAATATCACGTTTCGAAGTTGCTGTTGAAACACGGGCGATACTTCTTCAACATTTGCAGGCTTAAAATGATTTAGTGTTCATGTATTTATTTATTTTTTTGGTACTTTTTTTAATGATAAATCTGTTGCTGTATTTTAAAGATGCCTGGGCCCCAGCGTGGTGAAATTGTACGTCAGATTGGAGATTCTCTCAGAAAGAAGAAATCAGCGTTAGGCCAACTTGTGAGTGATCATCAAAAATTAAAAATCTACCTCATTGCATATCATTAGTGTTTATTTGGAAGCAGTTTATACAGGACATTGGTAATATAAGCTCTGTATCTTAAACATTCAGAGGGATATTTAAAAAAATCTAAAACAATAATAAATAAATAAAATTAACTGTGCTTGTAGTAAATCGGCAAACATAGTTTAATCCCGAGGTTACGATATTGTCCCCACTCTTTGTTTGATTGTGACAAACTCCTCTTAAGAAGTTTTGTCTTTTCACAAATGCATGGTTGGGCTCAGGGCATGTCAAGGCACTCATAATGGTCCATTATACGTATGTTTCAAGGTTTATTTATTTCTGCAGTATCAAAAGTAAATAACTACTATATCAGTCATAAAATAGTACAAGTAGGCCTATAGAATCTTAATTTTACAGAAAGTAGAAATGAGTGCAAAATATGGGCGATAGTATCTGCGATACTGCAGAGTAGTAATATTGCCGTGCTGTTGAGGGTGAAGTCTTTCAAAACATGTACCAATGATGTAAATGAAATACTTTGTTAGTAAAAATTTTCATCAGTTTTTTGCATACACTTTTGAAAACGGTCATGAAAAAAAAACACTTTTGATGAAATTTGGATGACCACTAGTTAGGCCTAATGACAGCTACACTTTTAAAGAAAATCATGAAAGAAAAAAAAAACAGTTTTGTATAATTTTGATGACAGTGATGAACTGTTGATTGCCACTAGTGCTTCACTTGCAAACTATGATAACAATATAATTATAACATAACAACATCTTTCCTTTAGTTGTCGTTGGAGGTAGGAAAGATTGTCGCAGAGGGTGGAGGAGAAATCCAAGAGTTTATAGACGTTTGTGACTTTGCTGTTGGGCTATCCCGTATGTTTGGAGGACGTGTTCTTCCTTCTGAACGTAAGATTACCAAATAAAATGAGTGAAATAATTTCAAGAACGAAATTTCTGTCTCTGAAGATAAAAGTCCACCCTGTAGTGCTGTGCATCTATGGAGTGTCGTGGCCGAGCGGTCTAGCGCACCGAACTCAAGTTCTGGTGTTGCCAGCAGCAGGGTGTGGGTTCGAGCCCCGGTCGTGACACTTGTATCCTTGAGCAAGGTACTTAACCATAATTGCTTCGTCCTTCGGATGGGACGTAAAGCCGTAGGTCCCGTGTGTTGTATAATGCGTAAAGTGGATTAATCGTGGCGGCGGTCTAGCGCACTGAACTCAAGTTCTGGTGTTGCCAGCAGCAGAGTGTGGGTTCGAGCCCCAGCCGTGACACCTGTGTCCTTGAGCAAGACACTTAACCATAATTGCTTCTCTCCACCCAGGGGTTAAATGGGTACCTGTGAAGGCAGAGATGGTTTGCTCTCTATGCGCTAGAAATGGCAGCAATTGAGCTGTATACTCCCCAGGGAGCTGAGATGGTTTCAGGAATGATTTATGAGCCTTATGAGCAGGGATAATAATATAATGCGCCTTGAGCGCCACTTAGTTGGTGGATACGTGCGCTATATAAATCTATACATTATTATTATTATTATTATTATTATTATTATTATGGGTAATTTTGGAACCCGGCAGCCGTAATTGTCCGGTTTCTGGGTACCCATAACAAAATGGAGGAAAACAGATTTTCCAGCACGTGCCACCACTCTCAATAATTCCTCACGCGATACTAAGGCCTAAACACAGCATTTTATGAAATACAACAAATACCCAAAATCTTATTTTAAACATCAGTGTTCATCAAAGACTGGCATTCAGATTCTGAAATGTTACATCAGATTTTAAAAAGTGGATTTCGAATACCCAAACTGGTTAAAAACTAGGAACTGGGAATAGACCTTTCCCATGAAATATGGTAATTACATTTGCGCATGCGTACAGACACCACTGGTTGGCAAACACCATAGAGTTGTGCAGTATAAAAACGCACAAGCGCGTGTGCGTCAAGCCACCATCATCCCCATACAAAAAAGGCGCAACATTCCCTCGTTTTGCCCACCAATAGTGTCAATGCGCACGCGCGATGTGTAATTAGCATATTTCATGGGAAAGGTCCATTGAACTCAACAGTCGGGTACCTGCGAACCTGGGTACCTGGCGCAGTCCTACCACCTTGGAGTGAATACAATCTGAATACAAGGAATCCATTATTTCCTTGTTAAGGGCAGGATTTTTTACAAATCTCCCTTTGCCTCAAAAATTTCTTGAAAGAAGAGAAGTAGCCACCAAGGAAAGAAATAAGTAGCCTGTATTGTGTCTGAACCTCTAGTTTCTTGTTTGTTGGGATGTGTAGAGTCTGTAAATCCTCCAAAACATCCAGGAGGTTGAGGGGGCTTTGTCCTCTAGACCAAAGGGAGACTCAGGCCCGCTACTCATTTTTCAGGATTGTTTACTTTTGTCAAATCACACCCCTGTACAATAAGGGCACAATGACATAAGCTGAAAATTTCACATATCCGCTCTTGTACATATTCTTAAAAAGTATTGATGCATTTATAGACATTTTACTGTCTTGAAGTGTTTTCTAACTTATATTTCTGTGCACATACATGTATTGGTGGTTTATATCACAAAGATGCAACTCTTAAAAATTTCTGTACCATCTACAGGCCTCCCAGCAAAACCTATAAAACAAAATGGCAACCTTTATTTCCCCCAAAAAACCCATATTAACCTATAAAAACCTATATTTTTAATCTCCTGCAACACATATTCAACTTCCTCATAAAATCCTCATGGCTTTGAAGAAATATTACTTCCTAAGTATAAAGAGATGAAGCTAAAACGGTAGCCAAACTGTAACATGTGTACCACTCTTAGATTTTCTGCCAGATAGGGTATGGGGTAATGTACTTTGTTGCAAAAAGTACTCAGAAGGTAGGCAATTTACCAAAAACTTGTTACTTAACCCATATCCGCCGATCTACGTGATAACCCATAGATATGTAAAACGCTACAAACGCCGACCTACGTGATTTTCCGTACCGTGTTTTTGTCCAATTCCAATTTACTACGTTTTTCTGATGACTGTATTTCATGATTATAGATATGAAATTAGACAAATCTGACATAATAAAGTGCATGTTCTCATCTTTCCATCAGTATATTATGTGTCTGTGTCAGTGATTGTAATATTCTCTAAAAAAGGAATCTTTCTGATTGTGTGCAAAAACAATGTATCTCTGTGCGGGGGCTTAGGCACATACAGTATTTTGTGTGTTTACATGGTTAGGCGGATATGGGTTAACACTGCATAATCACGGGAAATAACATATAAAAGCCTCTATTTTGGCATTTGGTAAACCTATAATAACCTATATTTTGCTTTAAAAACCTATTTAAAAAACCTATACTTGGTAGCTTAAGCACTGGGAGGCCTGCATTTACTTCTTTTGTTTAAAAGGGAAACTGACTAGATGCATACATCATTTTTTGGCGTGAACAAATAAAACTAAAAGTGTGTGACTGGAAGTCAACCGACTGAGCTATCTAGTCCTATGTTGACAGTTTCCCAAAATTATTGTCTTATTTGTTATTGTCTCAGGTCCTGGCCATATTCTTATTGAACAGTGGAATCCAATTGGACTCACCGGTATAATTTCTGCCTTCAACTTTCCCATTGCCGTGTTTGGTTGGAATGCGGCCGTCACCATGGTCTGTGGTAATCCCTGCATGTGGTAAGGTCTAGATGTCTATAAAATAATATCAAAAGTGGAGTGTCGTGGCTGAGCGGTCTAGCTTACCGGACTCAAGTTCTGGTGTTAGCAGCAGAATGTGGGTTCGAATCCCGGCCGTGACACTTGTGTCCTTGAGCAAGACACTTAACCATAATTGCTTCTCTCCACCCAGGGGTTAAATGGGTACCTGTGAGGGCAGAGTTGGTTGATTAGCCCTATATGCACTGTAATGGCAGCAATTGAGCTCTATACTCCCCAGGGAGCTGAGATGGTTTCAGGAATGATTTATGAGCCTTATGAGCAGGGGTAATAATATAATGCGCCTTGAGCACCACTCAGTTGGTGGATACGTGCGCTATTTAAGTCCACACGTTGTTGTTGTTGTAGCAGCAGCAGCAGCAGCAGCAGCAGCAGCAGCAGCAGCAGCAGTAGTAGCAGTAGCAGCAGCAGCAGTAGTAGTAGCAGCAGTAGTAGCAGCAGTAGCAGTAGCAGCAGCAGTAGTAGCAGCAGCAGCAGCAGCAGCAGCAGCAGCATGGAAATGCTTTAAGGTCTCTCTTACTCTGTTGTTTTATTTAAAGGGCAGGGACAACATTTTTATTTGGTAATGTAAATTCATTTCAAGAAATATATCATAACTAATTGGTGAAAGTTTCATCACATTATATAGATGCTTATGTTTTTTTGAGAAAATGACAGACAAACCTTTACATGTAATTTTATTTTCGAATTGTGTGTCTGACAAAAGGTTGCCGGACAATAGCTTTTTTGTAAATTTTACAGAACAATTATTTTGTTCCCTTAGATGAAAGCACCTTCTCAAAAATACTCTATCAGGATTGATACTTTATACTAAGTATACTGTAAGATAACAATTTGTTAATTTGATCATTTATCTTGTCCATTTGTGTCTTTCAGGAAACCTGCTCCAACAACGCCACTCTGTGGGATTGCAGTCACAAAGTACGTCAAACAACTAGCGGTCTTTGCTCAAGAATCATTTGCTGAATAATTTCCTGGCTTTAACAAGATTAATAACAAATCTTTCCATCTCGAGAGTTGAGTTAGTCTTAAATGCATAGCTTAGGATCATCCAGGTTTATAAGCTCACTGCAGAATTGACGTCAACAGCCAGGGATGTATGATAAGAAAATAAAGGTTTACCGTTAATTTAAATACTGTGGACAAAAGGATTTGATATATTCATAGGATTCTTAAGTTTGTATGGGGTTGAGTTAAGTTTTTTGCCTGCAGGGTTAGTGCAGAATATTTGTGTTTGCTGTGTAAGCAGCGTATCCTTGGTGACGCTAAGTGTGCACAGGCTCAAATTCATTGTTGACCAATGAAATAAAAGAATTTTCTGCTAAAGTAAGCGCTGATTGTTCACTTTAAGCAGCACCATGAAATTTGTGGAGGGGGGGGGGGGGAGGAGCATATCCTTAGTGACTGGTAGGGTAGGGCAGTGGCAGATTCAGAGGGACATGTGCCCCTTTTTAGAAATCAACAATGTACAACAAAATTTAAATTAACCATTCTATTTCCAAATGTTGGGGTCGTGCCCTCCCGCCACTTTGGACTTTTTATCATTGTATGCACCCCCTTTTCTGTGAGCCCGGATCTGCCCCGTGTAGGGATGCTTCCTTTGAAGGGTACAGTAGATTGTCTCAATATTAGTGAGTATGGAAGCCTATATTAAGAGCATACATAATGACTCACTGACACCATAACTCCATTTCTTGATACTCAAGATGCAATTACCCATCAGGAACTTATTTATTATAACATGTGAAAAAGCATTCACAATTTTTACAGAAAACATTTGGAGCAAAAAGGCAAAATTTTTTGAATAATTTCACATTATAAACTTCACATTAATTTAGCTTTTGGGTAATAGTTTAATAAGTTTAATAATTTGATAATTTGGTAATTACCCGTTTTGTACAATACTTAAACAAAATCGGGTTTGCCTGTGTTTCCAACATTTTTCTTTTTCATCAGAACAATGCTATGTTACATGAGGAAAGGAAAATGAATATTTTAAAATTTCCCAAAATAAGCATTAGAAGCATGGTTTTACAGTAAAAATATCCGGACTTAATTTACGGAGGGTACCATCATAAATTTTGACAACTGACATTTATTTTTTTAAATATCTTATTTCTATGTATTTGTTTTCCTTTCTAAAAAGAAATTATCGATGTTCTGATAAAAAATTGCAAAAAACAACAGCAATACAGTTTTAAGCCACTGTTGCCATGAATATTTCTTTGTATGAAAAGTGATTGTTGTTTGAATTGCAGAGTGATACAGTCTGTTCTTGCTGAAAACAAAATCCATCCAGCTGTAATGACCCTTATGTGCGGAGGAACTGACATTGGGTAATGCCATCTCTTAATATGACCCTTTGATCCTTTCAGCAAACATGTAGGTTTGCTGAAATGGAAATCTCCATGTAGATTGATTGATTGAGAGTTAAAACACCTTTAATTTTTTCTTTGTATTTTGTTTTTCCACAATATCTTTCTGATTGGGGATTTTCTGTGGCTGTTTTTTTCACCACCCAGAGTAAATAACATGGTCGTGTCATATTTTGTTTTTATGTCTGCTTCAGTTGGCCGATCACTCTGCTGAAGACGTCAAGTCAAATGCATCATCGAAGGCCATGTCTCCAAGGTTTTTAAGGAACTGTTCTAACCAGCTCCATCATTTTGATCTGTACATCTGAAATATTCAATTTGAAGACGTAATCTTATTTCTTATTATCATTGCCAAATTGTCAGAACTGTTTCCAAATTGTTTGAGTCCAAGTATTGTCAGTTCAGTTACAAATACAATATCTAGAAGAATATATTTTGTATCAAACAGGATTGTTCATTATTGATCATGTAATAAATCCATTATTATACTTTCATTAATTTCAGAAGCAATGTTTACATGGTTTAGACAAAGAAACTAAATTGTCAAGAAAATAGGTCCATGCTTTAAAAATTTTCCTTCAAAATTCTTTGTTGGATTTGAAGTGACAGAAGAAGCCATGAAGTGTTTTTTGTCAGCTTGTTACATTTATCTATATATCCTTGAGCTGTCTGAATGGGATGAACAGACTTCGACATAAGTGCGTCAGAATAAATCAAAATGATCCTCTAAATAAAAGCACATGATTGTATGCATGTTATTGCAGTCGCTAGATTAATATTTTTCAAACTCTTGGCATCAAATTACCCACTGGTGAATTTGCTTTCTGTTTTTTGTTGTTATTAAGCTGTCTTCAACGAAGTATGATAATTATCACCTTTTGATTTGCTTTATTTGATTTCTGTCTTGCTGATCGTATTTCAATGTGCAACTCTGCAGATGAAATGCATCTTAGACAACGGAAATTGCTGATGCGACGACATAATCTTTTATAATGTTTACTGTAAATCTGATGCCAAATATCTTTTATCAGCATGCATTTGACCTTCAAGCTCACTGTGCCTTAACTTTCCCCTTTTCATATTTGTTTTCTTTATCAGGGAAGCAATTGGTCGAGATGAGTCAGTTCCTATTGTTTCGTTCACTGGAAGTACAGCTGTAAGTAAAGCATCACAAATAATTTGAATGTATTAACCCTAACCTTCCCAAATCCTCCAAAATTCTCTTTGCTAAAGAGAAGGATTTTGAAGGATTGAGGTTACATGCTACATGCTCTTTGCTAAACTGAAGGATTTTGGAGGATTGAGGTTGTTGGCATACTTGCTTTTCCATGGTACATGTACATCCATGTTTGTTGTAGTGATTGCAAGGTCAGTGCTTGGGTCAGTGGACACTGTTTATTGCTCCATGCATGCAGGGAGGATACCTGGCCATGTACATGTATCACAGATAAGAAACACATGTGTGCATACATGTCATGTGCTTGCTTTACTACTGAAGGATTTTGGAGGATGCAGGTTATGAGTAAGCAAATGGGCCTAGGGAGTTAGGAAGGATTCAGGTTATGTGTAAGCAAATGGGCCTAGGGTTAATATACATTGGTTTTATCTCTTTTTTTTCAACCACATTTATCATTTAAAAGGAAGATGAATGCACGAAAGGTTTAATTTATTTAATTTTATTAAATTTTATTTACTTCCATAACATTACAGTTCACAATATCATTTATAAATTCAATATGAAGATGTTGAAAGTTGGTTATAAGATGACATAATGACATGTTATAATGACACAAACATATACAACTTTAAAACTCTCCAGACTTTTTCATCTCTGGTACAAGTTGGCAAAGGTTACCAATATTGTACAAAAAACTTGACATTTAAGGCATTTATCTGAAGAGGACTTGTCATCAGTTCCTTGAAATAAACACAGTTGACAGTTCACGTTTCCCCTTGAGATTTCCTGACATTTTTTCGATTGCTGAATAGCATTCATCATCTTCCACAAAGAGTGTTATTATAATGCACTTGCATTCTTGTCAACTCTTATTGAAGGTAGGAAAAAAGGTTGGGACAATTGTACAGGAGAGGTTTGGACGCAGTATCCTTGAACTTGGTGGCAACAATGCAATCATTGGTAAGTAACCTACATGTACATGAAAGTAGAATGGAGTGACGTTAGTTTAATATATTCACGTCACTGCATGAATTAACAAGGTGGTTGTCTTGTGTAGTGTCCTTCAGAATTAATCAGTAAGCATTTCATCCTGGTGACATTTTGCGTTTCAGAGAAAAGGTGCATAATTTTTGCCAGTACACACTTTTGTAAAATGTATGTAATTTCATCCATACCTTGTAAGCATCAAGATATAGAAACAATCAAAATGCATATCAGTATTGAATTAAATATTTTTTTTTTTTTTTTTTTTTTTTTTTTTTTTTTGCGGGGGGGGTGTAAAATATCTGAAAAAGCATTCATACCTTATTATAATCATCAAGACTAGAAACCAGTCTGTGGAAATTTCAGCTATTTGGTCCCTGTGTATACAATGTATCATGTATTTCCCAGTTGGCAAAAAAAAAAAGATGGCCGGAAAAAAAAAAACGCATCACCACACCGATTTTGAAGCCGACTGATGACCAGAAACCGTAGACTTTATTTGGCCTTAATGAGAAATATTAAAAATGCATTCAGATTTTATTGTATTCATTCTGATATGGAATTATTATCTCATGAAATAAAACATTCATATGGGAAATAATTATACTAGAATAATAGGGATTGCAAGGGATGTTTGATACTGTATCATCAACTTTACACTCGGTAAGTTTTATGTCAAACTATAAAAAACATTGATTACTATTTGTCTGATCACTCCAAACCAGTATCCGGAAGTTACATTTTATATGCAGCTCTGTATTGGTGAACAGAAAGTACTTTATTGAGTTTTTTCCCCTGAAAATTGAAAGCAAAAACTTTGTAAAACTAAACAGTTGTGAGGGTTTGTTTGTTTCATTGTTCACAAAATAGGTCAAAGAAATACTTCACAAGAAACTACACATTCACAATTTGCTACCCAAATTCCAAACTTAGGAAAATAAATTCAATAAACATTTGTGACCATCCACCACGAATGGGCTGTAAAGTCGCACACGTTGATTTAGCAGTACGGCTTTAAATGCATGAAAAATCAGTCTGTTGGCCATTTTGGTATTTTTAAAGAAATATTCTCCTTTAGTTCTGAAAATTTCAGAATTAAATTCAATTTCAAAAATCTTGAAAACCACGTTTTCTTTCGGGCAATGAGTTCATAAATCTGTACAAAATGTACGTTTATATGAAGTTTATATGAAAGTGTAAGTAATTAGTGTAATGACTTTGATACACCATAACTTCGCGTAGGAATGTAGGAATGACTTGTGTTTGGTATCATTTTAAACCTTATGATATACTCTTTCCAAAAATATATGAACCTCCAAATGTGAAATTTGTGGTGGATGGTCACATTTTCAAATTCACGAAACGTGTAAACGAATCCTGCATTAAAAAATGGAACCTTCCATTTCCACAATATTTGGCTGGTCTTTTTTATTTAACCAGTTCGCACCGGGAATAAAAAAGTTTTTCCGAACCCCCGTGGCGGGTTTATTTTTACCGCACAAACACGACCAATGGTGCTCACCAGAGCGTGACCGGGGAGACCACGTCTTCCACCGTATGCTTATGGCTCGTTGCCACGTCGACCGGGAATCTATACAAATATTCCCGAGAATCCTGTGGCGTGTTTAGACGCTCTCCGATCCGCTGTCCAAAAAAAAATTGCGTGTATACACAGCCTCCGACGCGAACTGGTTAACAGTGGGGCCAGCTATTATTATATCAGGATTCACAGGAAGTTCAACTGATAATTTGTTTTTAATTTTAATACAACCAGAAATTTTGGAGGATGTTTTGTGCCAGGTTTGGATTATTTTAATCTGTACTATTTTTTCTAAAGTGATTTGTTTACGTGTCAAAACATATACATATTTTGCAAATTAAATGGAAAATGCCAAGCCTAATTTGTATGTGAACATTTGAGGCCTAATAATTGTTTTTAAAAGCTGATTAAAAGAGCACCAACCTCCTTAACACTGATGGTATTTTTCTAAATTTTCATCGCTTTAAGACATACAGTAATAACTGACAGAAAAGAGGATGAAAATTTGTTTAAAAAATCTGATGAAGGTCCGGTTTGGATCGAAAGCTTAGGCCACCCTCCCGATTTAATTGGGACACAAACCTTTTACGTGGTTGTACACAAAGTAGATTTATAGGCAGAAACTGACCTGAATATTATATAAGCGGGTACCGAGCAAAGAAAAATTGGCCGATGCCGGACTCGAACCCGTGACCTCTTGAATACCGTACGAGTGCTCTACCAACTGAGCTAACCAGCCCCTATGTTGGTGGGTGGTCCACTTATGCCAATTATCTATTGCTCTATGGGGCCAGGTCAGAGGCCAAACCATATCTGCCGAGTAGCCAGGGATCAAGCCCCGGTCAGATGCAAAGCCATTACCGGGGATCACACAACTTGGGACACATGCCTTTTACGTGGTTGTACACAAAGTAGATTTATAGGGAGAAACTGACCTGAATATATATATATATATATATATATATATATATATTTATAAATTGCTGAAATTATCTCATATTGGTCTGAAACTATGATTAAGTTTGCATACTTTGTTTTGTTCTTTTTGAGCTGAAACTATCTCAGATTTGTTTTCTGCACCAATTTCCTAACACCCATGAGATAAGAATACACATTTGACATTTGAAACAAAATATTTGTGAGCAAACTTGGAATCTGCTGTCTTCACAAAAACAGGAACCTTTACAAGGTCACTTAGGTGTCCCTCAGATTTTGACTGAATGTATAATCAAACACCACTCTGAGTAATCTCGTCAAGTTTCTAGTTACAGTCCCAAGTTGGACATTTTGAAAAATCATAACAACAAGTTAAAGGGAAGGTACAGCATTGATCATTTTCGAATGAATTTTTAATTTCTTTGCATCAAGATATACATTAAATAACCAACCTGTGAAAGTTTCAGTTCAATGTGAAGTCTAAAGTCATTAGAAAAGTGTGAAAAAACACTAACAATTTTTACAGGAAACACCTTTTTTTATTGCGTTCTTTAGAAAAATATTTTGTTCAGGGTGATAGGTAATTTTACCATCTTCATATGAAATTATTTGAAATTTTTTTAAATTAGACAATTACTTTTCCTTTAAAAGGGCCTGTGGAATGGGACACTTTTTAACTTAAAATCACCATGCACAAATCTGTGTTGACATCAAGTTGCAAATTAATCGCCAATTTTTGGTGTTTTGGAAACTGTTTTTTAAAATTGTAGTTCTAAATTTGCATATTCATGAGCAAATCAGTGATGTCACATTGGAATCAGATGCAACATCATGGTTGATATGTGTATCTAAAGTTGACTGGTGAATTCCCTGTTTTTGTTTAAAGCCAGTTCTCATAATTATTTGTGTTGTTAAGTGTGTGTTGGTTATCAACCACTGTTTTCTTGGCAGTGTTTGGGGTTTTCATTGTGTGCACTTTTGGTGCTGCGTTCCTGTTTTGTTCTCACAAAACAGCACCCTCGTGTGTCAAGGATAAGCATGAACATTTTTACAAATTAAATAGAATACTCAGTCTTCACTATACATGTACAAGTAAAAAAATACTGTCCAGAAGCTTGCATTTTGAAAAACAAATTGCATTACATAGGCACTTTAAAAAAGTAGTGTAATTTAATTTATATGTATATTTTTGTAAAAGGTAATTTCTCACCCATTTGCAGTGCTTGAGGATGCTGATCTCAATTTAGTGATTCCTGCCACTTTATTTGCAAGTGTGGGTACACAGGGACAGCGCTGTACTTCAACCCGCCGACTGGTAAGATCCAATTTGACAAAAATCAGAATGTATAATTTAGTGATTTCAGCCATTTTATTTGTAAGATGGGTGTGTAGGGACAGCACTGTACTTCAACACGACGACTGGTCAGATCAAACATGAAGCAAAATCAGTCTTCATGGAACAGTCGCATAGGTTTTGATATAACTAACCAGCCTATGAATTGTCTGTATCATTACTGTAATTTAGCAATCCTGGTATTGTAATTATTTTACACATTTAATTTGAAACATTTTAGTGAAAAATTTAGCCCTGTGATGTTTAAAGGGACAATATCGTCACGATCAGCAAGGCATGGAATCGGAGTGGTAGTTTTAGATTAACTCAGTGACTGAAAATAATACCCCACATAATAAAGTCATATATTACCATTGCTGCTGCATAAATGAGCCAGTAATTTTCAGTCACTTTGTTTACATGTATCTATAAACTAAGACACTGATTCCATGCCCTGTTGAATCTGATCTGCTCTGATCGTGACAATCATTTTAGTAAAATTGATAACATTATTTCTCAACTGAGTTTAAAATGTCTAAATTCCACGCTAGAATGAATACAAAGTTTGTTTTGCTAAATGCATTTTCACCATTTTCTTGATAGCGAGAAAACGTAATAAGCTTGAACTTAAATTGTTATCTTGATTTAACCAGTTTGCGTCAGGAATAAAAAAGTTTTTCTGGGCCCCTGTGGCGGGTTTCTTTTTCCCACACACACGTTAATGGAAGCTTTCACAGCGGGTGGCCGGCACTTCCGAGCATGTCACCGTACACGCGTGGCTCAACCGAGCATGCATACAAATATTCCGGAGTTTCCTATGGCGTGTTTAGACGCTCTCCGATCCGTGGTGCAAAAAAAAATTGCGTGTATACACGGTCTCCGTTAAAGAAAGTAAGCACACTCATAGAAACAGTTCTGCTTACACGGTCAATGTTGTTCCTCCGTTTTAGGTCTAGTGCATGTGAGTGCAAGATAGAAATCCTATAAATGTCTTGGAGGATTCATACATGTATCAGTGTTGATGTTTGGCCTTTCCTGTTTTTTTAATCACAAGAATATTTCATGAAGAAAAGATGTCCCACTGTCTCGGACTGAAAAAGAAACTGAAGAATACATAATCTGGATTATTCAGAAATCCTTATAAATGTCTTTGAAGATTCATACATGTATCAGTGTTGATGTTTGGCCTTTCCTGTTTTTTTAATCACAAGAATATTTCATCAAGAAAAGATGTCCCACTGTGGCGGACTGAAAGAGAAACTATTTAAGCATACCATAATCTGGATTATTCATTTGAAACGTTGAAGTTTGATACACAGATCAGTATACATGTAGATGGATTATACTAATCTATCAGAGACCTTAGTCTATGATTCGGACAACATCTCCTTTGCTGCATGGGATATTCTTTCCATGTCTGAAGTTTGATACCTTTGCAGTGTGCTCCCAAAGCTATTAAGTGGTTGAACTATTATTCGGGATTATTTTGTGAGTGGGAAAGTATCAGTGTCCATCACAGCAAGACAGAAATAAAATTATTTTGATTGTACAGTGTTGAGTCTTATCCCATGAACACAACTGTAGGGTGTCTATCAAGCAGTTATGACCAAGTGTCAAATATTTATTTCAAATTTAATTCATAAATGCTCTTTATCATTATTAAACACCAATGATCAGTTATTGTTTTAAGGGAAGGTACAATAATGGAAATAATAACCTACATGTATATACTACTCAAAACAATTTAGGGAACACCAGAATAATCTCAGTTAAAGCAAGATCATTTATTTCAGATAAACACAATGTTTCACAGAATTGATGAGAAACAACTGCACAATGAAACAGATGATAAAGGATGCATGTAGTGATTACACATTTCATGACATGACTACTGAAAGAGAGAGGGGGGTTGCAAATGAAAATCCCGGTTCATGGAACATTTCAAACCTATTTGATGTTAAAAATCCCGTGTTCCCTAAATTGTTCATCTTTTTTTTCTTTTTTTTTTTTTGCCAACAGGGAAATATGTGATACAATTATTTCAGTGCAAGTTCTGTCCCGTCTGTCACAGAAATGTCCCGTCTGTCACAGAAATGTCCCGTCTGTCACAGAAATGTCCCGTCTGTCTCAGAAATGTCCTGTCTGTCACAGAAATGTCCCGTCTGTCACAGAAATGTCCCGTCTGTCACAGAAGTGTTCCGTCTGTCACAGAAATGTCCCGTCTGTCTCAGAAATGTCCCGTCTGTCACAGAAATGTCCCGTCTGTCACAGAAATGTCCCGTCTGTCACAGAAATGTTCAGTCTGTCACAGAAATGTCCCGTCTGTCACAGAAATGTCCCGTCTGTCACAGAAATGTCCCGTCTGTCACAGAAATGTCCCGTCTGTCACAGAAATGTCCCGTCTGTCACAGAAATGTCCCGTCTGTTACAGTAAAACATGTTTATGATCCCTTTAATACTTTTCACAGCAAATCTAATGGGATGCAGTATGGTATGGCAAAACGGGCATAATTGAGGTCATCACAGCAGTACCCATTTTAATGAATTCTATGAATCCGATCAACAAACTTCAAACCTTATTTCAGAGATGAAGCAGACATGTTCAAAGTACTCTGAGAACTAATTATGATAATTTTTTGTTATAAAATTTGGCCAGAATTATTTGGCAATCATCACATTGCTCTGACAAGTTTGAGATAGTGTCCCATCTGTCACAATACTTAAAAGCTGTCCCCTGAAATCTTTTTATGATATGTTTATGTTGTAACACAACTGTCTCTTATGTATGTAAACTAGAACAAAAATAACGAGAAGTACGTTTGTTGGGTTACAAACGTAAGGTGTTTGGGTTTGGTTTTGGTAAAAATTTGGAAAGTAAAACATTTTAAAATCGTTGATGTAAAAATACAGGAAGTTTTTTTGGAGCTTTTGCTTGTCCACGGATGATATGGATAAGGAAGAAAATTAATTTATTTTCTTTTTACATTAAATAATCATCTTTATTGAATGGTTATTTAAATTTAGTAATCATCAAGCATATATTGAATGAATTTTGGGAAAATTAACCGTGCCAAGTGTCATTCAAGCTAGCCTTTAAGATACATCATCATATCGGGAGTGATTTGTGTATCATGTAATAGCCAGTGATCTATGGGAAAATTGTGCGCTGATATTAAATGTACAACAAATAGGTGTGTGAGATTTATTTTAATACTATCAGTGTTGCACGTATAAATATGAATTTAACCTTAACCTTCCCAAATCCTCCAAAATCCTCTTTGCCAAAGTGAAGGATTTTGAAGGATTGAGGTTACATGCTACATGCTCTTTGCTAAAGTGAAGGATTTTGGAGGATTGAGGTTATTAGGCATACTTGCCTTTCCATGGTACATGTACAAATGTATGTGTACACCCATGTTTGTTGTAGTGATTACAAGGTCAGTGCTTGGGTCAGTGGACACTGTTTATTGCTCCATGCATGCAGGGAGGGTCCCTGGCCATGTACATGTATCACAGATTAGAAACACATGTGTGCATACATGTCATGTGATTGCTTTACTACTGAAGGATTTTGGAGGATTCAAGTTATGTGTAAACAAATGGGCCGCGGGAGTTAGGGTTAATGTACATGTATATGTACTTGTAAAATTATTGCACGTTGTGATTTTAAATAAACCTGTCCATGTAGACGTCAGTGATGTCCATGGTTTTTGAGGCATCTACATATGACACCAAATCTACATGTACTTATAACAAATGTTATTTTTGGTTAACAAGTCGGAAAGTAAAACAGTTTAAAAGCGTTTCTGTACAGATTTTAGTAAGTTTTTCGGAACTTATTACTTGCTGCAGATGGGAGCCGTTAATGGATAAAGAAAACAAAAAACTAATAAAATAAATGCGGTTATCTAATCTCGAACTCGGGACCTTCTGGTTAGCAGTCAGACGCATTCTCCACTGGACCAGTTTCTAAACATGTACTAGTGACTGCATTCTATTATTTTGTCACGTTACGTCATTTCATTCCAGATTTATAGTGCTTTTAAACTTTTAAACCATTTTATCGGCAGAGATGAAGTATCTGGCTTTGGTTTTTGTTAAAAAGTCGGAAAGTAAAACATTTTAAAAGCGTAAAATTTGATTAATTGTCCATGGATGATATCCATGAATGGATAAAGAAGAAAATAAACAGTAATGAAATTATTACGATGTTCACAGCGGATCTCAAACTCAGAACATTATGATTAACTGATTATGATTTCACCACTGGACCACCGAGCTTCCATAACGTGAAAAGTCTTAAATCCAGCCAATTATTGTGCCATGTTACAAGTCTGTAAGTAAGTAAGTGCAATAAAAATAGCTTTCCGAAACGTATTACTTGCCGCGGATGAGAGCCGTGAACGGATAAAAAAGAAAATAAAGAATAGCAATGAAGTTAGTATGATGATGTTCACGGCGGATTTCGAACTCATCACATTCTAATTAGCAGTCAGACGCAATAACCACTGGACCACCAAGGTTCCTTAACATAGAATTGTAAATCCAATCAATTTTGTGCCAAGTTACAACTCTGAACGTCAGTGAGTTATAGTGCTTATACGTTTCCATTGTTTTAGCCCATTAGAAAGGAACGGATGGACTTTTTATGAAGTTTAGGTGCATCTACCTATCAATAATAAGTCTGAACCTCATTTCGTTAGGGAGTTATAGGGCTGTTTCATTTTCATTGTTTTTGTCCATAATAATGGAACCAATGAAGTTTGTATGGATTTTATGATTTTAGATATATCTACATATCGGGACAAATATTTATGCAAAAGTACAAGTCTCTAAATCATTTTGTTCGGGTGTTATAGGACTTTTAAATTTTTTTCCATTGTTTTAGCCCATGATAATGGAACTGGTCACGCTTCAATGATTTTTTTATGACTTAAGATACATCATCATATCAAGACTAATGTTTTTGCTCCATAGTGCAAGTCTGTAAATCCATTTGTTTGGGAGTTATTGGGCTTTGAAATTTGCCATTGTTTTAGCCCATTAAACCGGAACCGATGGATTTTATTTCAATTTAAGGTACATAACATATCATAATTAATGTTTTTACCAAGTTACAAGTCTGAACATCATTTCGTTAGGGAATTATAGGGCTTTTTAATTTTCATTGTTTTAGCCCATAATAGCGAAACTGATTAGGTTTGTATGGGTTTTATGATTTTGTATATTTCTACATATCGGGACAAATGTTTGTGCAAAATTTCAAGTCTCTACGCCATTCCATTTGGATGTTATTATGGTTTTTACATTTCCATTGTTTTAGCCCATTAAACCTGAATGGATTTATTTTTTTATGAATTTTGGGTACATCTACATATCATAAAAATGTTTGTACCAAGTTAAAAGTCTGAACATAATTTCGTTAGGGAGTTATAGGGCTTTTTAATTTTCCATTGTTTTAGCCCATTATAGCGGAACAGGTCACGTTTCAATGATTTTTTATGATTTAAGGTACATCATATCGGGACCAATGTTTTTGCTCTATAGTGCAAGTCTGTAAATCCATTCGTTTGGGAGTTATTGGGCTTTAGAAGTTTCCATTGTTTTAGCCCATAAAAGCAGAACTGATTAAGTTTGAATGGATTTTATGATTTTAGATATATCTGCATATCAGGACAAATATTTGTACAAAATTACAAGTCTCTAATGCCATTCCATTTGGGAGTTATGGTGGTTTTTACATTTCCATTGTTTTAGCCCATTAAAACGGAACGGGTAGGATCAGTTTTATTATTTTTTAATTTTAGGTAATCTACATATCATAATAAAATGTTTGTTGCAAGTTAGAAGTCTGTACATTGTTTCATTCGGGAGTTGTCAACAATTGAAAGTTGACCTGTCAACTTTCAATTGTTTTAGCCCATAGAGCTGGAACTGATGATGTTTTTATTATTTTTAAGGTTTTAGATTCATCTACATATTAAGACCAATGTTTGTCCCAATTTTCAAGTTGATACATTAATCCGTTCATCAATGAGTAAATTCCCCGAGAACGTAAGGGAGGAAAAAAAAATTAAAAAAAAAAAATAATATAAAAAACTCGAACAAAAACAAGAGGTGTTTGGGTTGTACCCAAACATCTAATTATTCACATGAGAACAGATAGCTTTTTGCAGATATATCTAAGTTGTGTGAAAATGGGATGTAAAAAAATTTCCCATCTGTCACGCTGGACTAATTATGCTCCTGTGTATTTGGTAAATAATTATGTTTCAAAGTTTACATTTAATTTTGAACTATGAGTATTATACTTGAACATGAGGCGTTTCATTTAGGTTTATCTCCTGCAAGTTTTCAGTAGATAAACTTCAGAGGTGAAAAAGAGCTACGTTTTGTCCCGTCTGTCATGCTGGAATTGGCCAAATGTAAAGCCCATCCATCTTCAGTATATTGTTAATTTAGATTGATTGAGTTCTTCATATAGCTTAGCATTTGGCTTTATTAGCCGTATTTTACTTATAACCCTCAGCCCTGTCAAGACTTCATTTCTGAATGTCAAAGTCCCTTTTCCGTTGGTAAGATGTAAATCTTCTTTCCCCACCAAGAAATTGATTGAATGTTTTTGTTATTAGTTCAGTTTGCAATGACACCATGTGGGTTAAATATCAACTACATGTATCTCTAAATGAGAATGAGCATCTTATTAGAACATGGTCTGATTAGACCATAGGTCTTCTCATGTTTTTTTACTTGAATCTGTTTCATGTGTTTGTTGTTGATGTTATTTTTGTTTTTGTTTATGCTTTTTTGTTAATTATGTGTTGATTGCTTTACCTACATGTATGAGGGCAGAGTTGGTTGTTGTGTTTGATTAGCCCATATGCGCTGAAATGGCAGCAATTGAGCTGTATACTCCCCAGGGAGCTGAGATGGTTTCAGGAATGATTTATGTGCCTGATGAACAGGGGTAATAATATAATGCGCCTTGAACACCAGTTTGGTGGATACGTGCACCATATAAGCCCACATTATTATCATTATTATTTTATTTAATATTATTTTATTTAATATATTTAGTGCATTGGATTTGTGTTCTGATGGCTGAGTTGTCAGAATGTGGGTTCGAATCCCAACCACGACCATGGTGCTTGTGTCTTTGAGCAAGACACTTTACCATAATTTCTTCTCTCCACCCAGGGGTAAATGGGTACCTGTGAGGGCAGAGTTGGTTGTTGTGTTTGATTAGCCCTATATGCGCTGTAATGGCAGCAATTGAGCTGTATACTCCCCAGGGAGCTGAGATGGTTTCAGGAATTATTTATGAGCCTGATGAGCAGGGGTAATAATATAATGCGCCTTGAGCACCAGTTTGGTGGATACGTACGCTATATAAGTCCACATTATTATTATTATTATATAGCATACATATAACCAATTTCTGAAATAATTATTTTGCGTTTAGTACAGTCTGGGTATAATACTGTGAGAAAACTGATGAGTAAAATATATACATGTAAGTAAGGAAATTATGCCTTTAAGAGTGGGACCAATACCTCAAAAATGTAACGTGAGTAACCATAGAATTGTCCATATGAATTTTGGAAGCAGTACTCTTTCTGTTAAACCTATTGGCAATAATTAAGACCTCAGACAAAACACTTTCTATTGAAGATTGATACCATCAGCAACTAGACACCAAACAAAGATTTACATTTAAAAAAAATTGCTATTTGGTTTATTTTTTTTAACCAGTTCGCGTCGGAGGCCATGTATACATGCAAATTTGTTTTTGGACAGCGGATTGGAGAGCGTCTAAACACACCGCAGGATTCTCGGGAATATTTGTATAGATTCCCGGTCGACGTGGCAACGAGCCATAAACATACGGTGGAAGAGGCGGTCTCCCCGGTCACGCTCTGGTGAGCACCATTGTTCGTGTTTGTGCGGAAAAACTTTTTTATTCCCGGTGCGAACTGGTTAATGACCAGATCTATACCTTATCTATTACCGTAAAATATTACCAATTAGGAATGCTATTTTTAGATAAGGTATATTTATAAACTAATAAATGGTAACTCATGTACATGTATACTCTTGACATTTTCTTCAGATTGTGCATGAGAAGGTATATGACGAGGTCCTGGAGAAGTTGAAGAGAGCCTATAGTCAAATCAGAATTGGTGACCCATTAGATGGTAGGTTTCCTGTCAGTTTGTTTCTTTTTGAGTTTTCTCCTGAAAAAAAGAGCAAAAAGTGATGTTTTTGTGCACCGTTTGAAAGCTCTTGACATGTTGCACAATATTCAATAAGTCAATTCTGTTCCATGCAATACATCATTATTCAGTGCACTGTCGTACTTAGCGCAAACCCAAATGTAAAGGAAAAGGTGACATCAAGTCCTGGGATTTGCAAAGGTTGAACACAATTAAACTTGATGGAAACATTTGCAGAGAATTGATGATGAATTTATTTTTTCTGTGCCTTCGGAGTTTAACACAAAGTGATAATAATAAATCAAGATTATTAAATGAAATCAAAGGGCCATCCATTATTATTATTACTCCTGGTCATGATGTAGATTGAAATCATTCCAGAAACCATCTAGAGTCCCCATCCTTCCCATCCCAGTAACCCATTTATGTTCCATCCATGTCGTTAATGGATCCATTCCACAACCTCGGTGATTTTCACAAGGTTGGGGGAAGTTTCTGATCAATATTTCAGCCTTAGAACTGCATTTTTGAAATAAATTATTCTTTTATTACAAACTACAAGAAAATCTACATTAACCCTAACCATGTTCAATTCCACAAGATGCTACAAATTTATATGTAAACAAATTGTTGCATCTTGTTGACAATATGTAAACAAAATTGTTGCATCTTGTTGCCCTAAGCAGAAAACAAAAGAACCATTGTTCTAGCTGGTGGATCTTGTTGCATTGAGCAGAAACAGACTCGCGAATCTCAAGTGTAGACGTCACCTTTCACTTCGCATTTGGGTTTCTGTGAATTATGAAAGTGCTGTGAATAATGATATAACATAAGGAACAGAAGTAACTTGCAAGTTACTTAATAATTTAACAACATGTCAAGACCATTACCCCTAACCCCCTACAGACATTTTCTTAGACACCCTGCTGATTGCAACAAAATGCAACAACAGATAAAAGTTATACACATTTCAGCTTCTGGGAATCATTTGCTTTCAAATTTATGATGAATTTGTTCTATTCATATTCAAATTCGCATGAAGTATGAACTAGTCATCAGAGTTTATAGTGCCATCATTTATAAGATTTCATTTTCAAGGTTTTAGTATATAATAATAATAATAATAATAATAATAATAATAATAATAATAATAATAATAATAATAATAATAATAATAATAATAATAATAATAATAATAATAATAATAATAATAATAATAATAATAATAATAATAATAATAATAATAATAATAATAATAATAATAATAATAATAATAATAATAATAATAATAATAATAATAATAATAATAATAATAATAATAATAATAATAATAATAATAATAATAATAATAATAATAATAATAATAATAATAATAATAATAATAATAATAATAATAATAATAATAATAATAATAATAATAATAATAATAATAATAATAATAATAATAATAATAAATCAAGATTATTAAATGACATCAAAGGGCCATCTATTATTGTTATTATTATTTATTGAAACCATTCCAGAAACCATCTTGAGTCCCTACCAATCAAACAAAATATCTGATCTGCCTTTCCAATCACAGGAGCCAATTTCTGCTCCATCCATGCCAGGATTCAAACTCATCAATTTTCACAAAGTTGGGGGAGGATTGTGATAAAAATTTCATGCTTAGAAGTTAAAACTGAATTTTTGAAATAAATCATTCTTTTATAACAAACAAAGGAAAGTTATAGAAACGTCATAACCATAGTCCTATACCAGGCATATGGCAGTATTTCTTGGCTGGTCAATATTTACTTAAAAGTAAAATTGATAGGCAAGGCTTATTTTTGGTAATTAACCAATTACGGCATTACCAAATTCATATCTAATTTAAGCTTCCTTGATGTGAAGTTGGTTGCATGTATCAGTCATCCTGAGAAATGATTCATATGCAAGTTTTCATTCATTGAGTGAACTGATCGATCGTTGAGGTTGAAAAACTGTTTAAAACATGAATTTCCACAATTATCTCAAAACTGTGGACCCTCTCAGCTGAAACTTTCTTAAGTAAGTTTCATATATATATACGTCTTGATTTAAATTAAAGGGACAAATCATCACGATCAGAACAGACTTTTAAAAGAGCATGGAATCGGTGTCCTAATTTAAAATGAACACATTGACAGAAAATTACTGGCTCATCTATGCAGCAGCAATGGTATGACCTTTGGGGGTATTATTTTCAGTCACTGAGTTAATCTAAAACTAGCACTAGCTCCGATTCCATCCCCTGTTGATTGTGACGTTGATTGTCCCTTTAACTATAGATGCATTATCAAAAGGTTTTTCTGGCTTTGTGGCTTTGCATGTTATCATTTGTAGGTTATGCAATGACGCCATGTGAATATTAACATGGTGTCAACACAATCATACTGCTATCTGAAGACGATCAGAGTATACTGAATGAAACATTCAGTTGTGACCATCAGTTCTTTTTTGAACTAATTACTACTCAATTGAGAATTTCTACATGGTGTCACTGCAAACAGTCTTTACTTATCCTTTTTTTTTCATGCAAAGCTACAAATATCACATGCTACAGAGGTTTGATCGTTGGTGGTAGTTGCTTTATAAAAATATGGCGACTTGTAAACAGGTTGAAGGGGCAATTAACCATTCCAATCCCCTATGTCCTGTCTGATCTTCCCATTTTCCTGTTCCTCATCCTTTCTCCATTGTAATAACAGAAAGCAGTCTTGGCTTTGAGTCGAGTGAACCTTGAAATATTTTAATGATTACATTTTGTTTACAGAGAATTCTCTCTATGGACCTATGCACTCGCAGCAAGGCATCGAGATCTATAAAAATGCCATCAAGAATGCCCTGGCCCAGGGAGGAAAGATAGAAGTCGGAGGAAAGGTACAAACTTTAGCCAAAGTGCAAATACCCATGTATTGTGGGCACCCAAGAGACTGGTGTAGTGTCCATATACTAGACAGGTGCATACACAATACATGTTTATATAAATATGCTGTATAGATCAAATTTGTTGGCACAGGCTTACTTTATTAAGAAGGTTCTGCTTAAAGGTACTTATTGCTTCTACGAGTGTGGTTTCTTTCAAAGTATACATTAACCCTCCTATGCCCAGGCTGAAATTTGGCCCAGTAAGCACCGCACCCACAGACAGTCACTTGAGTATTTTTGGTTGCATTGCCAATTGTTCACACATGTGTATAAGAGTGCTGGAGATAGTGGCAAAGTCAAACACACTTGTGTATGTCTTACAAGTTATATGCAGAGTTACACAGAGCTGTGTATGTACTGCATAAGTTACAGTCGAGTGGTTTTGGTTTGACCTCCTACCATAGCCACATGTCCTTGCATTTATTTGAGTGCACTGCACTGCACAAAGTCAATGGGTTGGGAGTGACATACAAATTTTGAGTGTCTTTGATTGTTAAACCTATAGGAGGATTAAACAACTAACCTGTGACAATTTCAGCTCAATACATAGTTTCATGTCATGAGTAAAAGTGTGTAAGAGTATTCATAATTTTTACAGAAAACACTTGGAGCAAAAAGATGCCATCTGGCAACATTTAGAAAATGTGCGTTGTATTATTTTGTGTTTTCTATGATTTATACAATCATGTAGCTTTATTAACTTCACATCAAGTTGGTTTGCTAATTTGGTAATTTTGTAATCAAGTAATTACTAATTTTGTACCTGCCGTTTATAACATCATACTCACAATTGCAGGTGTAGATTTAACATTGAAGGTAATACCCACACAAAAATAATACATTTAAGGTACAGTGCACTTTTGATTAAACAAAATAATAATCTGATTGAAAAATTAAGGAAGTAATGAATTAATGAAAGCTTTATTGGGTATAAAACTAATGGTGATGTTGATACAAATATCACTGTTAATAAGTCTTGCCAGGACTTTCATAAAAATGACCTGGCCCCATAGAGCAATAGATAATTGGCATATCGTCCATACCGCACTCGTGAAATGACGCACCTACCTTTGGCTTAGCATTTCTCGGAAAACTTACAAAATTATGGCGTATTACTGGTTGCATAAACTTATCTAAGTCGTGCTTGTTACAGAAATAAAAATTATAGTGAAATTGTATGATTTACTGGAAAGTTAGTGCTTGTGAAAGTGGAAAAAGTTGTTTAACCACTGATTTTACTAGATACAAAGAGATTTACATGACCTCAATTTTGTTTTCACGAACATCTGTGATTTTATTGTTCTATGCCATCAACAAGCATTTGCAATGATTTTTTAAACAAATACTGATCCTCAAAATGGACACATTCCTTATAGAAGAAGCGAACGAAGACTACTTAATTCGTTGGTGTTTATTTCGATGGTAGTGGAAAATTATTGAGAAAATGAAACATTAATATCATGGTTATGAAAAGAAATCTTTTATTTGACAAAAATGTTAACAGCATTTTTACACATTTCAAAGTTTTAAAGTACTTTTTGCAAAAATTTTTACCACCTTCCATTTTAGGCCCCTATTGGTCTTTCAAGAATATTGATTAAAAGTTGTGCGTCTCAAAAAACGGCGCTCAAGACATCCACGCGTATGATCATGCATTGTAATTCAGCATTTTACAAGAGAATCCTTCACTGAAACAAACTGAAACACCAAACTGCTAATTTCATTTGTAAGTTACCGTCCAGTTGGTTAGCTCAGTTGGTAGAGTGCTCATACAGTATTCGAGAGGTTGCGGGTTCGAGTCCGGCATCGGCCAATTTTTCTTTGCTCGCTTCCCGTTTATATAATATTTCAGGTCAGTTTCTTCATATATATATATATATATATATATATATATATATATATATATATATATATATATATATATATATTTATTTATTCTGTGTACAACAACGTAAAGGGCTTGTGTCCCGTTGTGTGATCCCCGCTACTGCCGTTACCCAGGTTGTTTGCATCTGACCGGGACTTGATCCCTGGCTACTCGGCAGATATGGTTTGCCTCTGACCTGGCCCCATAGAGCAATAGATAATTGGCATAAGTGGACCGCCCACCAACATAGGGGCTGGTTAACTCAGTTGGTAGAGCGCTCGAACGGTATTCGAGAGGTCGCGGGTTCGAGTCCGGCATCAGCCAATTTTTCTTTGCTCGCTACCCGTTTATAAAATTTCAGGTCAGTTTCTCCATATAAATCTACTTTGTGTACAACCACATAAAAGGCTTGTGTCCCGTTAATTGTGTGATCCCCGCTACTGCCGTTACCTGGGTTGTTTGCATCTTACCGGGGCTTGATCCTTGGCTACTCGGCAGATATGGTTTGGCCTCTGACCTGGCCCCATAGAGCAATAGATAATTGGCATAAGTGGACCGCCCACCAACATAGGGGCTGGTTAGCTCAGTTGGTAGAGCGCTCGTACGGTAATCGAGAGGTCGCGGGTTCGAGTCCGGCATCAGCCAATTTTTCTTTGCTCGCCCATTATATATAAATATAAATATAAATATATATATATATATATATATATATATAGTTGTCTGATGATCGCATAAGCGTGAAACTCAGAGTTACAACTACCGTTCCAGCAAGTCTTCATTCCTATATATATATATATATTATATATATATTATATATTATATATATATATATATATATATATATATATATATATATATATATATATATATATATATATATATATATATTATATATTATATATATATATATATATATAAATAATGTGAGTCTGTTGGAGTGTCGTGGCCGAGCGGTCTAGCTTACCGGACTCAAGTTCTGGTGTTAGCAGCAGAATGTGGGTTCGAATCCCGGCCGTGACACTTGTGTCCTTGAGCAAGACACTTAACCATAATTGCTTCTCTCCACCCAGGGGTTAAATGGGTACCTGTGAGGGCAGAGTTGGTTGATTAGCCCTACATGTACATGCGCTGTAATGGCAGCAATTGAGCTGTATACTCCCCAGGGAGCTGAGATGGTTTCAGGAATGAGCCTTATGAGCAGGGGTAATAATATAATGTGCCTTGAGCACCACTCAGTTGGTGGATACGTGCGCTATATAAGTCCACACATTATTATTATTATTATTATTATTATATACAGTCTTTGCCTTGATAACAAATAGAAATACATACAAATAGAACTTTTGTTCTTCATTTTCATCAAGTATGCATACTTCTGGTCTCATTTTGACACAAAAATTAGTATGTTGTACTTTTAATCTCTGCCACAATAAAAAGTACAACATTTAAAATGAAATTGAAATGAGCTTTTCATAATTGCAACTTACACAAAATCTGGTAAGTTTTTCTAAGACAAACTTTAGTCATTTAAATCAATTATTCATGCACCTAATGGTATTTCACGCACAGTATGCAGTGTACTATACAAAATAATGCACTCTTAAGAACAGTACTTTTCTGTGAAGACTCTCCAAATTTGATACTTAAATTTCATTATCTGATTTCGGGGTCGTTGCTGTATGTGTATCTGTCAGTGCAGAGTCAGATGGGAACACTATATAAAAACCAAAGTACATTAAAATAGAGTAAAGAACATCATCCCAGAGGACAGCACTGGACTCAAATGGACTATTATCCACTCAGATTAATTCGGTTCATTGCTAGAAGCACATCTATGTCCAAGTCTCTTATTCACGAAGTGTGACTTCTAATAGTGAAAGCAAATTAAAAACAGAGCATAGCACTCTTAGCTTGAACTCCTCGCAGACCACACAAGTGAAGCCAAAGATTCATCCACAGACTCGTATGTGCTGTAATAATGATGACTGTGGGCACTTCTACATATATACACATCAAGATGTGACTTCATAGAACATCAACAAATTATAACAGAGTAGTAACCGAGGCTTCACCTCCCCATAATCAACTCAACTAATGTCAAAGATGCAGAGAAAGTTGTTCATAAATTTGGTCAATGCTGAATGTATTAGCCATGTTTTGCAGCTTTGCATGGTGAAAAGGATAAGGCCAAAAAAAGCTCTCCGGTTTCTGGTTATCGGTCGGTTTCAAAAGCGGTGCAGTGATGTGCTTTTTGTTTTCCCGGCCAGGGAAGTACGTGATACATTGTATACGCGGGGACCAAATTTTCCATATACAAAGTATGGTGGCTAAGAGAGGCCTCACAAATCGTGCAAACGTTCATACCCCTATGTGAAAGTCATTTAAAGCACAGCATGACAGAATTCCAATCGATCCAGCAATTTTGGCTGCAATTGGACATTATTTCATAGCAAAATAAAAAATAAAATTAAAAATGCTGATGTGCGGGTCTGAAGCGACACGCGGAGACCAGAAACCAGGTACTTTTTGGGGGGGGGGGGGGGGGGGCCAAAGTAAAGACTGTTTGTGGTGACACCATGTGAAATTCTAAATTGAGTAGTAATTACTTCTGAAAAGAACTGGTGGTTACAACTTGATGTTTCGATCAATGTGCTCTTATCGCCATCTTATCAATGATGTACTTAAAGTAACGAGAGTAAACTAAAATGGAAAGAATACTTTAGAAACTTCTAGCCCCTTCCGATCCTCTGTAGTTCCAATTTAGGAAAGAGCTGTGCTCAAAGTATGCAAAATACCAGCTGTAATGTCATGTAATTTACATAATTGTTTGCATTGTATTTTGTATCTGATTAGACAAATGAAGTCTAAACAATTTGAATATATACTGCTTTTTTTTATATAACTGCTTTTAGGCATAGTCATGCCTTTATATTCCATATTAATAATAATAATAATAATGTGTGGATTTATATAGCGCACGTATCCACCAACTAAGTGGTGCTCAAGGCGCATTATATTATTATCCCTGCTCATAAGGCTCATAAGGCTCATAAATCATTCCTGAAACCATCTCAGCTCCCTGGGGAGTATACAGCTCAATTGCTGCCATTTCTAGCGCATATAGAGCAAACCAACTCTGCCCTCACAGGTACCCATTTAACCCCTGGGTGGAGAGAAGCAATTATGATTAAGTGTCTTGCTCAAGGACACAAGTGTCACGGCCGTGATTCGAACCCACATTATGTTGCTAACACCAGAACTTGAATCCGGTAAGCTAGACCGCTCGGCCACGACACCCCATATTAACCCTAGGCGTGTCGTGGCCAAGCGGTCTAGCTTACCGGACTCAAGTTCTGGTGTTAGCAGCAGAATGTGGGTTCGAATCCCGGCCGTGACATTTGTGTCCTTGAGCAAGACACTTAACCATAATTGCTTCTCTCCACCCAGGGGTTAAATGGGTACCTGTGAGGGCAGAATTGGTTGATTAGCCCTATATGTGCTGTAATGGCAGCAGTTGAGCTATATACTCCCCAGGGAGCTGAGATGGTTTCAGGAATGATTTATGAGCCTCATGAGCAGGGGTAATAATATAATGCGCCTTGAGCACCACTCAGTTGGTGGATATGTGCGCTATGTAAGTCCACACATTATTATTAGGCCATTTGCTTACACATATATACATGTAACCTGAATCCTCCAAAATCCTTCAGTAGTAAAGCAAGCACATGACATGTATGCACACATGTGTTTCTAATCTGTGATACATGTACATGGCCAGGGACCCTCTCTGCATGCATGGAGCAATAAACAGTGTCCACTGACCCAAGCACTGACCTTGCAATCACTACAACAAACATGGATGTACATGTACCATGGAAAGGCACATGCATGTATGCCTAATAACCTCAATCCTCCAAAATCCTTCACTTTAGCAAAGAGCATGTAGCATGTAACCGCAATCCTTCAAAATCCTTCACTTTAGCAAAGAAGATTTTGGAGGATTTGGGAAGGTTAGGGTTAGGCAAGTTATTATTATACCAAGTGACTTACGGGTAATTAGGCTCATTATGGCCAAGGTTAGGGTTAATGACTATAACCTTTCGCAAAGACGCCCTGTTATTTGAAATATAAATATAAACTGTTGATGGTAATTAACATCTCAAAGGACTGTTCCCAGCAGCAGGACACTGACCAGAATAAGCAGGTCTTGTTCTATGCACTAGTAGTCAAAGCAAGCAATTTACCTGCATAGACACGCAAGGTAATTACGTCAGATGGAGGTGATAATGGAGGTCCATTGAGGCTGAAATAAGTAAATATTCAAATCTCAATGTGTGCATGAGAACTGAATGATGTGCATTTTAGGCCAATATGGTCTGATTTTTTTTCTTATTGTTTTTCAAATAAAATCTATAAAAATTAAAAATTAAATTTAAATATTTTAATTAATTATTTGTTATTATTATTATTGCTTTAATCAGTAAAAAAAATGACAAGGTAATTACGTCAGATGGAGGCGATAATGGAGGTCCATTGAGGCTGAAATAAGTAATAACCTCAGTCCTTCAAAATCCTTCACTTTAGCAAAGAGCATGTAGCATGTAACCTCAATCCTTCAAAATCCTTCACTTTAGCAAAGAGGATTTTGGAGGATTTGGGAAGGTTAGGGTTAAACAAAAGTTTGTTTGTGGTTACAAGCTAACCTACATGTAATTATTATCCAAAAGCAAACTTGATGTGAAGTAAGGAAAGAAACCAATCACTCTGTCTGAAGTGCTCTCATTTCAGAGAAAAAAAAGGGAAAAAAATGAATAGCAGTTACCCATTAGTTACCCAGTATGGCACCTTTTTGTTCCGAAGGTACAAATACTTTTTTACACTTAATTCATGATGTAGCCTCTGCATTGAGCTGCATTTTTCACAGGAAATAGAATTATTAATTCACGTTGGTGCTGGAATTGGCAAATCATTTGCTATTCCAATCACATTCTGGCAATGCAAGCTATATTGTTATGGCATGTGTGTATTGAGGGATCTTAATTTACTACTGAGAGTTATTGAAGAGCCATGATATTGTCCTGATTCTTGTTTTGTCTGGGTTGTTGTGGTTAAAGGGAAGGTACAGCATTGGTAATGTTGGCCAAACTGCTTCTATGAGTATGCTTACTCTCTTTGAATCAAGATATACATTGAAGGGAAGGCACACCATTGGTAATGTTGGCAAAATTGCTTCCATGAGTATGCTTACTCTCTTTGAATCAAGATATACATTGAAGGGAAGGCACACCATTGGTAATGTTGGCAAAATTGCTTCCATGAGTATGCTTTTACTCTCTTTGAATCAAGATATACATTGAAGGGAAGGCACACCATTGGTAATGTTGGAAAAATTGCTTCTATAAGTATTCTTACTTTCTTTATTAATTAACCAACCAAACTGAAAGTTTCCGCTGATAATATAGTGTCATTCACAAGAAAATAATGAAAATGCATTTATCCTTTTTGTATTCATTCTAATGTGGAATTTAGGAAAGAGTACAATTCAAACTGCAGAAAGTAATTTCACCTTCTTAAAAATAAAAGATTAATACCATTCTCAGCTTTACGCTAAGTAAGTTTAACATTAAAATTCATCAGTACTGCTATTAATGATGTAGTAATCCTACATCTTTAACATGCCACATCAATCACATGTCATATTTCGGTTGTTTATGTTTTAGGAAATTAGCATTAATGGGGGCTTGCACTTGAGTAAAAACTGTACGAATTGCTGAGAACTAGCATTCATCTTTCAACTTGACTTTATAAACACCAGTGCAGATCATGGCAGTTACATATTGTATATATGCTTGTTTTCAGTGTATGTACATTTTGTTTCATTTAAATGTTGACACTTTGTTTCCCCGGATATTCATGTCAAAACATGTTTTGGCATGAAAATCTTCCTCATGTGACTATCTTGAACTGGACAATGAACTATTCCCAATCTTTCTCATTCTCTCTAGCGTCTTTAAGTGACAAACTGTCACATTGTACAAATAGCTATTTGATTTGTCAAACACAGATAATAGTGCATTCACATTATGCCTTAATTCAATTCTATTCAGCATTTATTTCCATATTGCAACACAGTCAGATATTATACAAATAATGAATGTTTATGAGTGCAATGGTGAGAATATTTTCATGAGTTGAATGGAACATTCCATCTTTCAACGAATGAAAATATTCTCTCCATTGCACGAATGCAAAACATTCATTATTTGTTTTATATAACATCCAAGTAGATCTTTGTCATTTGATTGGAGGATAAAACTAGAAGAATAAACAAAATATACAAGATTGTATTCTGGCATCCACTACTTTATTTTTCGGCTTATGACGCACGGTTTGTTCGAATGGTTTGTTCGAATGGTTGTGTCTTGTCAAAAGAGGGCGTTTTGTACTGCTGTGTATATAACACATGATGTGGTCTAGCGTGCAATAGATCAAATGGGATGAAACAAAAATGCACGGTGAATGGAACCAAAATGCACGGTTGATGACGTAGGCCATGCAACGGTTTGATTAATGAATGCCGCGTGACCTACAATCCTCCAATCAAATGACAAGGATCTACTTGGGTGTTATGTAAATACATAAACAGTGAAATAAATAAACAGTGGATATTTTCACTCTAAGAGTAATTTGTACATTAAAAGTAAAGCACAATTAAATAATAATAATAATAATAATAATAATACATGATTCTTGTAAAGCGCACATATCCCAGCAACTATATCAAGGCGCTGTACATTATTACCAGCTGCTTATCAGGCTCATACGTAAATCATTCCTGAAACCATCTCAGCTCCCTGGGGAGTATACATATATACAGCTCAATTGCTGCCATTTCGGCGCATAGGGCTAATCAAACACAACAACCAACTCTGCCCTCACAGGTACCCAATTACTCCTGGGTGGAGAAAAGCAATTATGGTAAAGTGTCTTGCTCAAGAACAGAAGCATCATAGTCGCAGCCAGGATTCGAACCCACATTCTGACGACTCAGCCATCAGAACACAAATCCAATGCACTAAACTGCTCGACCAATCAAATAATATAATACGTAAGTAAATATGGAGGCATATTTGAAATGATAGGTTTGCAGAATACTGAAGGCTTGTGTAGAAATGTCTGTGAAAGGGGACAATGTAAAAGACAAATGAGTGGACAAACAGACAAAGAAAAGGAAAAAAAGGACAAGAAAACAGACATAATATATAAAAAATACATGACTTGTAATTACAAAAAGAGTGGAAAGTATCAATCTAAAAATTACATTCTAGCATTTCTCTGAATTGAGCAGAAAAAAAACCCCCACAGTTTGACAGTAAACATTTCCTTCGGTTGTTAAGAGATGTGAAAACTGAGGCAAATGAAAAAGCACACGTACATGTAAATTTGCCTTTATGTGGGCATATGGCTACAAACACCTGATGATGATGACTTAATTTCACCTCATTGTTTAAATTCAGGTATAACCTTCAGACTAAGTAAGCCATAGTTGTATATAAGGGGATGAAAGATAATGATTTCCTGTTGTGAGCAATCTTTCTATTGTTTGGCTTTGTTCGATTTCAAGAACGGAGTTAATGAGCTCCCTAATCAACGTGTTTGTTCATTGAATGAAAGTACAAATTAGAGGGGAGTCCGTTGTTTCATTCTAGCCTCAAGGAAACATAATGATCATTTGGATATCAGACTAGAGTTGGACGATGGCTCTTCATGATGGAATTGTGTATGTAGCACTTCATAGATTGTACCAGTCCTACCTAATGTATAATTGGCCATAATGAGCCTAATTACCCGTAAGTCATGGTATAATAATAACTTGCTTAACCCTAACCTTCCCAAATCCTCCAAAATTCTCTTTGCTAAAGTGAAGGATTTTGAAGGATTGAGGTTACATGCTACATGCTCTTTGCTAAAGTGAAGGATTTTGGAGGATTGAGGTTATTAGGCATACTTGCCTTTCCATGGTACATGTACATGTACATCCATGTTTGTTTTAGTGATTGCAAGGTCAGTGCTTGGGTCAGTGGACACTGTTTATTGCTCCATGCATGCAGGGAGGGTCCCTGACCATGTACATGTATCACAGATTAGAAACACATGTGTGCATACATGTCATATGCTTGTTTTACTACTGAAGGATTTTGGAGGATTCAGGTTATATGTAAGCAAATGGGCCTAGGGAGTTAGGGCTATAATAACCTTCTTGAATCTGCCAAAATCAAACATCACACAGTAACTGTTAGACGTGGATGGAATTGAGACACCTGGCCCCATGTTAATTATCCCTGGCTGGGGTATACGGTACTGAGTCCATCAACATACGAGCCGTGGAGTTTGATGGGATTGGGGTTGTTTGGGTTAATGGAGGTTGTGAATAATGAGATGAGAATACTATATATTTACGAGAAACGTCCTGCTTTTTGTAGACTCATCACAACCACTTGATCTGTTGACCACTTCCATACCTGAGCAGAACCTTCTTCTGTTCGTAAGTCGATACGTAATATGTGAGCACATTGGTAGTACGTGCATTCTTTTCACTTTTTCCGGTACCAAAGTTGGTATTGTGTGTAATTTAACCTAAATTCCTTAACGATTTTAACATTCAAAAGTGATTCTTGAGGCAGAAATTGACCATGTTAATAAGATTTTGAGTCTTTACAACACATATACACTGAGCAAAAATATAAACGCCCCATGTAAATTATTTATGTAACATGTAATGGGCGACCCTAAATGAGCTGATATTGTCTTATAATTGTACAAAATGGTTATTTATCGTGTTCTAACGGACAGTAATCTGTAGCATATTGAACAACAAAATGAATTTTGTATGATTTTGCAACCCCTAAGGCTAATAAAAGTTTCAAAGTGCCACATGGGGCGTTTATAATTTTGTTCAGTATATGTTAAATGCAAGTCCAAAGCTTTCTCATTTCGTGAGAAGGGCAGTCGAATCCATTTCTAATGGGCTTCTGATGATCGTTGGAGCTAGCATGTGAGAAGTGGGCGTGGTTTATGTTGGAATTATGTCACACTTACCAACAGGATAATGTTGGCTTCCAATTTCCTTGATTAGTTACCAGCCAAACTTTCATACATTTTTTTATGGCTTTGGCTGGTTGACTGTTTTATTTTACTTATCAATTATATTTGCAATAAGATTTTTGCCTTAGGAAACTCACTCATTGGCAATCGCAATCGGATCTTCATATTCCTAGAAATCAGTAGGCATAGCATAGTGCATTCACGAAATTAAAATTTGTTCAGTATTATTAGTATCTTTCTAGTTATGAAACCAATGATTCCTGAAAAGTGTCTATGAAACACTGCAGCTTGCAACTCTGAAAAAACATTCAGTATTCAATTCAATTCAATATTTATTTCACTTTATCACAACGTTGAACATTAATTAATATAATATTAATGGAGAGCAGTAATGATGATAAAGTGGTGGACGCCCTCAAAAAGCAAGCTTGTCGAGTGAGGGCCCCACTTTAATTATGTGTAGTACAATGAGAAAATAGAAATAGGAATAATCTTCATGCATTTATTTGCATCTTTCTCCTACATGTAGGTGATAAATAGGCAATTATATTTCCAAAATATCCCTTATTTTTGAGTAATTGATTGTTATTTGTATTCACCTTTCTACCAGGTTATTGATAGACCAGGCAACTACGTAGAACCAACAATCATTAGTGGACTCTCTCATGATGCTCCAGTTGTCCAATCTGAAGCCTTTGCTCCTGTGTTGTATGTCCTCAAGACCAGTGTAAGTCCACTTGTCCACTCACCTCCAATTCTGATACTATACTGCCTCTCTCTTCCCTACGGTGGATGGTAACCAAAGAAAACAAATTCACAGGTGAAAAACAAAACTCACAGGTGATCACACTGAATGATGGTTGAAGTAGAGTGAAGAAGTCGGCCTGCCCACAAGGCATTTGCTTTGTGCGTTGTTTACAAAGGCCACTGACATCGTCACCGAACACCTTTACGGATACGTAGTTTGCACAAATCAGCTTTGCATTATTTACAGCCCTCATGGGGTTTCAAAACTGTTGCCCGTAGTACCTTTGGGATGTTTTGTTGAGTATTCAATGAATAATACTTTTGAGTTACTTTGAAAAAATTGCTGTCACTCACCGCTGCCCTTTTGTATGTTTTCTGAATGTGATTATTTTGCTATAAGCCTTGATTGATGTTTCATATCTGTCATCAGATCGTGAACAGCTCAAAATGCTGAAACTTTCATTGTAGTTTATCATTGATGGATAATGCATGCATTGTAATACAATCCATGGAAACTTGAAAAGTCATCTGGGTTAGTGTTGAATACACCCCCCCCCCCAAAAAAATTTTTTTTTTTAAATAAAAAATTTAAAAAATACAAACATATACATGTATGTATATCATAAGACTAGCCAGCCAGGATTTAATACAAAAAGGAAGGTACTACCAATAAGGGGAACACAATTTGATTAAGCATGGCGATAAAAAAGGGAGGGGAATGTTCCCCCTTCTCCCAAACCCTGGGATCCACCAATGAGACTATGGGTAGCTACTCTGTACTTATTATAGTACTCTTTGTCTTATTGGTGAACATTTTGACAAGTTTTGATAGATCCCAACTAGAGTTCAACTTCGCTTTTAATCTCAACACAGAACATACGTATGACTGAAAATAATACCCCACATAATAAGGTCATATTACCGTTGCTGTTGCATAAATGAGCCAGTAATTTTCAGTCACTGTGTTCATCTTAAACGAGGACACTGATTCCTTGAGTCTGCTATGATTGTCACAATATTATCCCTTTAACAGCCGGTGAAGGCAGTGTTCAAAAGCATTGCATCAAAAAAATATTTTTACAGAAATAAAATATTTTACACAATGTTTTTTTTAAGTAGAGCACCTCAAATGGAATAATTTCTCTGGATGTTCAGAATCTTTATACTTAGCCACTTCTGATTAAGTTAGTATTGCAGTGCGTTGTAGCACTTTCCTAAAATAAACCGGGGCTTAAAAAGTTGTAAGGCGATTTAAAATGGTGTTTCCATTTGCCTGTAGCAACATCAACGTGTGGTGATCTTATGATACTGATAGCACCTATTTGAATTACATCAATCCCCATCGTGACTTATATTCAGATAAACTATAAACAGACAGAAATAGTCCCTGAAGTATGCTATAATAACAGCAACTAGTTTATATGTGGGATGGCATAAATAATGACTCGGACCGAGCTGTTGTCAGTTAAATCATTCCTATCGGAAGGCCAAGTTTTGATAGCTGCTCTTAACAATAAATATCTACCTCTATCATCAGCAGGGAGCGTTTCTCTTTTCTGTATCCAATTCAGGGTTTCATTTCTCTTGATTTGTCTTGCGTATCTATTCAACTGTAATTCTCCTTTCTTTCCCGAGATTCCTATGGGAAATTGGGGGACAGGTTTCAGATTGATTCTCAGATAACGTACTTTGTACATTTCCTGTGTATTATGTGGGCAATGAAAGCTTGTTTTGATGGAAGTTTTTTTCAGTTTGGTGAGTATCTTGTGACGGGCATGTCCTGGTCTGAACTCAAAAAAAACTCTCCAGAGTGTGGTAGTCTGGTTACAGGTATCTATAAATGGATTCGTCCCTATCCATATTAGATTATTGCACAACTTTAAATTCCTTGAGAATTGATTTAGATTCTGTAGCTTCAACACATAAGACCTGAAGGTTGGTATGGTGGGAAGTAATAATAGAGTAGGTTTGCAGTAACACCATGTAATAATCTCTGTTCAGTTCTGAGAAGAATCTGTGGGTTAACTCAACACCCATCACCTGCCTATATAGATAAAATGAACTTCTTGCCAGTAGATAAAGTAGAGAGCCTACGTCTGTTAAACGTAACTTAAGTATCACTGTACCAAGAACGTTTCATCTTTCTGATTAATTTACAGTTGGGAGAAATTCATTCACGACAGGGGCGTAAATGCTGGGTTGAGGGGGGAGGGCTTATTCCACCCAGATTTTGCCCAGGATCATACCCCACTTAAAACAAAATCTGTGAGCAAACTTTTCTGGAGCAGTAGTTGTAATACTGTCATTTATATAATGCCGTTTCTCAAATGTTTCAAAGATAACACATGCTACTAACAAAATGAAAACTTTCACAGGCTGGTTGTTGAAAAGTACGTCTTGATTCAAATAAAGTAAATATACTCATAGAAGCAGTTTTGCCAACATTATCAATGTTGTACCTTCCCTTGAGTGTCGTGGCCGAGCGGTCTAGCGCACCGAACTCAAGTTCTGGTGTTGCCAGCAAGCAGGGTGTGGGTTCGAGCCCCGGTCGTGACATTTGTGTCCTTGAGCAAGATACTTAACCATAATTGCTTCGTCCTTCGGATGGGACGTAAAGCCGTAGGTCCCGTGTGTTGTGTAATGCACGTAAAAAAGAATGCGCCTTGAGCACCACTTAGTTGGTGGATACGTGCGCTATATAAGTCCACACATTATTATTATTATTATTATTAATGTATATCTTGATTCAAAGAGAGAATAAGCATACTCCAAAGAAATGCCAAGTCACCGCTGCCTTTTCATAGCTGCAAAGAAACTCTTGCTAACCATTTTAGCCAGTTCTTCATTTCCAAAGTAACGAACATCCGTAATAGTCTGTCTTTGCCCGATTGCGAATCGGCATTGTTGCAGTCGACATGTCAGCCGTCTATCAAGCTATCTACACTTGGTAGCACCTCCTTGGACGAAATCAAAAGACTGATTTCAAAAGCACCCGCTAAATCAAGCAAGCTTGATCTGGTTCCAACATCTACTCTAAAGCAATGTGTGGATGCCATTGCGCCTGCAATCACCAGTATTGTTACTCAGAACATGGAGACAGGGGTTGTACCATCTTCTCTGAAATCAGCGTTGGTTCAGCCGCTCCTGAAAAATAGCAAATTGGATCCTGATGTCTTGAACAATTATCGTCCAGTCTCAAATCTGCCTTACCTCTCTAATTTACTGGAGCGTGTGGTATTCAACAGACTGTCATCATTTCTACGAATGAATGGTCTTCTGGATAAACGGCAGTCAGCGTATCGCTCTAATCACAGCGTCGAAACCCTACTTACCCACTTGTCACGCCACATTCTACAACAAATGGACATTGGAAATGTTACAGCCACTGTGTCACTAGACTTGTCTTCAGCCTTTGATACAACCTTTGATACAGTATCATACAATACTAATCAATCGCTTGTCATCACTTGGAATTAGCGGGACTGCCTTGGAATGGTTCAAGTCGTATCTTAGTGACCGTTCTCAATCAGTCTGCATTAAAGGTGCTCAATCTGTACCAGTGCCTGTCGCCTGTGGTGTTCCACAGGGGTCAGTTGGTGGACCGTTGCTGTTCTCCATATATACTAGCCCACTTGGAAAGATAATCCAGCTCTTTGGTATTCACTATCATTGTTATGCTGATGACATCCAGCTTTTCACATCATTCGGTCCAAGTCCATCGAGTGCAGCAGTTGCCATGGAGAAACTTGAGGCCTGTGTCAAACACATTAAAGGATGGATGAGCACAAACTGCCTTAAGCTGAACGATGACAAGTCTGTGTTCATGTTGTTTGGCAGTAAAACCAACCTAGCTAAGCTGGATATAACATCAGTGCATATTGGTTCTATTTCCGTTCCTGCTTCTTCGACTGCTCGTAACCTTGGGGTCGTTTTTGATAGTCAAATGGCATTTAACTCTCACATTTCCAATGTGTCAAAGCTGGTTAGGTTTCACTTGAGAAATATCGCCTTCATTCGCGAATACCTAACTCAATCAGCAACAGAGCAACTTGTACATGCACTGATATCATCCAGACTTGACTATTGCAATTCACTTTTGTACAACTCGCCTCAGTACCAACTAAACAGGCTTCAACAGCTTCAGAACTCAGCTGCCCGACTGGTAACACTGACCAAAAGATTCGAGCACATCACTCCAGTGTTAAAGTCACTTCATTGGTTGCCTGTACAAAGTCGTATAACCTTCAAGATTTTATTGCTTACATATCATGTACTCCATGGATCTGCACCTGAATACCTCATTGAGGTGCTACCAAGATACAATCCTGCTCGCAACCTTCGCTCCTCACAATCCATCTCACTTGTTATTCCTCGTGTATATCGCTCATGGGGATCTCGGGCCATACATGTGGAGTGTCGTGGCCGAGCGGTCTAGCTTACCGGACTCAAGTTCTGGTGTTAGCAGCAGAATGTGGGTTCGAATCCCAGCCGTGACACTTGTGTCCTTGAGCAAGACACTTAACCATAATTGCTTCTCTCCACCCAGGGGTTAAATGGGTACCTGTGAGGGCAGAGTTGGTTGATTAGCCCTATATGCGCTGTAATGGCAGCAATTGAGCTGTACATGTATACTCCCCAGGGAGCTGAGATGGTTTCAGGAATGATTTATGAGCCTTATGAGCAGGGGTAATGATATAATGCGCCTTGAGCACCACTTAGTTGGTGGATACGTGTGCTATATAAGTCCACACATTATTATTATTATTATCATTCTGCACCTACATTATGGAACAGTTTACCGGCACAATTGCAACTGGCTACATCTCTAGACACTTTCAAGAAACATTTGAAGACTCACTTATTTGGTGTTGGGTTTTTGTAAATGATTGGTGGTTGTGGTAATGTCTTTTTAATGAATTGAATTTTTTGTGTTTTCATTAATTTTTAATGACCAGTATAAGCTTTTGCTTTTTTAACGGCTGTGTAATCTATATATATATATATATATATATATATATACATGTATATATATATATATATGTGTGTCTTTATTTACCTCCTTTATTTACCTCCTTAAAACCAATTTATTTTTCTCTATATTTTATGTGTATTAGTGTAAAGCGCCTTGAGCGTCAATTTGACGGAGATGGCGCTATATAAGATTTTTATTATTATTACTCATAGAAGCAGTTTTGTCAACATTACCAATGTTGTATCTTTCATGTTGTGTTTTCAGAGAATGCCTAACCAGTGTTTCTGAAGCACGATGAATGTTTTTACTTGCTCAACAGAGCAATGCACTGGCATCAAGATTACATTAAAATCCCCTGTTGCCACAACGATCATTATCAGACAGCTCATGCATGTGACACCCCTTGGATGTACAAACTCAGAAGTGGCACTGGAGAATGGAGCACTTGCAAATTAAGTCTTATGTGCATTGAGAAGTGGATCTTACTGGAGCGCAAGGCTTCAAGCGAAGAATAGTTGGCGCAGAAAAAGCCAGGCACCTGATCTACCAATGTTGTCAACAATTCCTGAGGGTTGATAATGTTACTGTCCTACACCGTACATGTAGATTCTAATACCCCCATCTGTATAGTCATCTTAGTTTTCAAAGATGACAGGGGCAGAGATGTATTGTAGCCACTGCATTGGATGCCTGATGTTTCCATGTTATATTTTCATGCGGGTGAGGGTACAGCTGTTCAGGGTACAGCTGTTCAGTGTGGGACCTTCCCCCCAAGCCTTCCCCCCAAGCCTTCCCCCCCAAGCCTTCCCCCCCAAGCCTTCCCCCCCAAGCCTTCCCCCCCAAGCCTTCCCCCCCAAGCCTTCCCCCAAGCCTTCCCCCCCAAGCCTTCCTGCCTTCCCAAGCCTTCCCAAGCCTTCCCCAAGCCTTCCCAAGCCTTCCCCAAGCCTTCCCCAAGCCTTCCCCAAGCCTTCCCAAGCCTTCCCCTGCCTTCCCAAGCCTTCCCCTGCCTTCCCCCAAGCCTTCCCCCCCAAGCCTTCCCCCCCAAGCCTTCCCCCCAAGCCTTCCCCCCAAGCCTTCCCCCCAAGCCTTCCCCCCAAGCCTTCCCCCCAAGCCTTCCCCCCAAGCCTTCCCCCCAAGCCTTCCCCCCCCAAGCCGTCCCCCCCCAAGCCTTCCCCCCCAAGCCTTCCCCCCCCAAGCCTTCCCCCAAGCCTCCCCCCCCCCCCCAAGCAGTGATGTCACTGACCAATATGACCATTAACCCTACTACTATTGCTACATTTTCGTGGGAAGTTGCTATAGAGGTCAAAATCAGTCAACTGCTCCGTTTTGACTGTTGACCCAAATGTGCACACAGGGGCATTTTTGACTGGTTTTATACTGTCATTTTGACCACCTTGACCAATACCAGACAATGCTTTTACCAGTCAAATACGGTCGACTCATTTTGACCTGTAAATGTACTTACTACACGTAAGGTTTGACACTGTTTGACTTTTAAGTGCACTAGATATACCTTGGCAAGTATATCAACATTTTTACTGATTTTGACCCTTGTAGTAGTACATGTAGGAGGGTTAACCCCAAGCACATGACATGTATACACACGTGTTTCTAATCTGTGATACATGGCCAGGGACCCTCCCTGCATGCATGGAGCAATGATAAACAGCGTCCACTGACCCAAGCACTGACCTTGCAATCACTACAACAAACATGGATTTACATGTACCATGGAAAGGCAAGTATGCCTAATAACCTCAATCCTCCAAAATCCTTCACTTTAGCAAAGAGCATGTAGCATGTAACCTCAATCCTTCAAAATCATTCACTTTAGCAAAGAGGATGTACAGTAGCATGTAACCTCAATCCTTCAAAATCCTTCACTTTGGCAAAGAGGATTTTGGAGGATTTGGGAAGGTTAGGGTTAATCGTAACCTTTTGGCTGCACCACTGATTCCTATGGGTCTCTGTTGTAGGGACATAATTAACGGCAGGATACACTTTTGTTAATTTGTCTGTAAATACATCCAAAAGCATCCATACATTGTAAGAATCAAGAGACATGTACAGAAGTCAACCTGTCAAAATGCAGCTTTTTAAATTTTGCTGTTAGAAACAAACTAAAATATTGAAAATAATGTCAATTTTTTGTATTCATTCTAACATGTAACTTTCATCCCATGAAGTCAAAAATTAAGTAGTGAAATGATTTTTACTAATCTGACTAAAATGATAATAGAGTGTGTAGATACCATCATTTACACCAAGTAAGTTTTATGTAAAACAGTGTGATCATTTGTCTCCCGGCTACATTAGTGACATGCTAATTTCATACCATCCTCGTCCCAGTCTGATGTCTTCAACTATAAACTCCTTTTGAAAGTTCCTAGAACGCATTCTTCACATGATGATCCTACAAGTTTTATTTCCTCTGCGGCCAACCTATGGAACCATCTCCCCAAGGCAACTTCATTCACGTTAATCCTTGCAAATGCCAGCTGAAGTCACATCGCTTCAAATCCGCATACAATTAATCTGTTGCACTTTTGTCATCTCCTTTTAATAATGTGAATGCTGCCTTGTTCTTTTCATAAGCGCCTTGGCATATATTGATGGCACTCTACAAATGCAGGATTGGATTGGATTGGATTGGATTGGATTGGATTGGATTGGATTGGATTGGATTGGATTGGATCATTTGTGTTCTTTTTTTAAGAATATCAAAAGTGCCTAATTAACCCTCCTACTTCTGGTACCTTTTTCATACAAGTTGATCCACCATTTGAAACCATTCGCATTTGTGGTTTTGAATGGTGAAATAACTGTGTACAGTATTGATTCCCCCAAATGGTTTTGAATGGTAGTACAGCTAATACAAAACCTTGTTTGGATACTTCTAAGTGGTGAATCAATGGACCCTCTATGCATTTGAATGGATTTGAATGGTAGTAAAGCTTGCTACCAACACTGTTCAAATGGTATCACCATGTGTGTACAAAACCAATGGGCATTTTGGTAAGTGGACATTTTGAATGGTTTCAAATGGTCAAACAGTAGGAGGGTTAAGGAGTAGATGCCATTAGGGGGTAGCTTAAGGGTTACTTAGACACTTAGCCTAGTCATTTAGTGGTTACTTTTGCAGACAGCCAAACATGCCTTGTGTCTAATCAATAAACCCAAGGGATATCCTGGCATCTTAGCTGTGGTTTTGAAAATGGCGCAGGAGTATATTCAAAATAATTTTACCAAATTGATGTTTTGAGTTGTAGTACTAAACCTGTATGTACCTTGTACTGAATTTAACCAGAATTAGGTCTATGTAACAACTTGAACTACAAATGATGCTTCCTTGAAAATATGTTCACACTTTTGTCAAGGTTTTATTTGAGCATAAATTCTGAAGGCCTGCGTGTAAGTTTCTCTTCAACGATTGAGATGATTTGAAATGGATGATTTACGGCCATGGAACATTTATTTGATAATCCTCAGTCTCTGTGAGCGCAATCATGTCCCAAGGATCAAGAGATTGATTTTTCTCAGTAGATCACAAGTAATTTGAACTGGCAGGTCTCAGAGATATTGAAAATGATTTTTTTTTATCAATGTCATCACTTTTTTTCATTTTTTTCATCAATGCATCCTACATTTTTTATCAATGCTACTCACGTTTTTTAATAGTTTTAGATTAACTCAGTGACTCAAAATAACACCCCACATGATAAGGTCATAATTACAGTTGCTGTGGCATAAATGATCCAGTAATTTTCAGTCACTGTGTTCATCTTAAACTAGGACACCAATTCCATGCCCTGTTGAAAAGTCTGCTCTGATCGTGGCGATACTGCCCCTTTAATGTCACTTACATATACGTTTTTTATCAATTTATTTATTTATAACTTTACAGAAAGTTACTCATTTTTTTTTTTTTTTATTTATTTTTGATGTCACTCACGTTTTTATCATTGTAGCTTATACAGTTATCATTCATGATTTTTCTTAATGGTGTTGCTCACGTTTTTATTAGAGAGAATCTTGTTTTTCCTATTTTTGCAAAGTTATTACCAATCTCACTATTTTTATGAAGCAACATGACTCATAATTGTAGAAATGTTTATGCCATTGTCCATGTTCAGTTTGTTCTTTTTTTATTTATCAAATGTTGTCTGTAGCTGTTCTATGATAAAAAATATATACAAATCTCTTCAGCTGTTTTTAAATGATATTTACAGTTATGATGGGGTGTCGTGGCAGAGCGGTCTGGTGTATTGGACTTACCGTATGTTCTGATGGTTGAGTCGTTAGAATGTGGGTTCGAATCCCAGCTGCGAGCATGATACTTGTGTCCTTTAGCAAGACACTTAACTGTAATTGCTTTTCTTCACCCAGGTGTATAAATGGGTACCTGTGAGGGTAGATGTGGTAATTGTGCTTCATTAGCCCTGTAGTGCCACAAATGGTTGCACATAATGGGCTGAGAAAGATTATAGGAATGATATTGGCCCAGTGAACAGGGAAAATAAGTTATGAGCGCCATGAGCACCCTTGGGTGGATATGTTGCGCGTTATAAATGTCTGTATTATTATTATTATGATTGTTGATTTTGTGCGTATTTTTGAAACTTTAAAGGGGGTTAGCTGTTGAGGGAAGTGTTGATGTGTTCTACTCGTCATCATCAGGAGAGTAAGTAGGGACATGTGTTTGGAGGGCATGTAAAATGCTATCAATCTGCTGTCATATCTGTAGGACGTACTGCGGAGTAACCTCAAATATCAGCAGTAATTTTCCATGGTGGGAGAACAGGGGAAAAAATGAATCGTTGAAATAAAACCCTCCTATTTTTGTCCTTTTTTGTTAGAGCTTGGAGGAGGCAATTACATGGAACAATGAAGTGAAACAAGGCCTGTCAAGCAGTCTGTTTACCAAGAATCCAGGGAACCTCTTCCGTTGGCTAGGGTGAGTCAAGTATCCTTTTACAGAAAACGCTTGCAGCAAAAGATTGCTGTCAGGCAGTTTTTGTAAATGTGAACATTTGTTCTTGTTTTTTCTCTGAATTGAGAGCACTTTGGACTGACTATTTATCAGGATTGTTTGTACCTTATTGGTACCAATTTCAGCTTTCGGATAAAAATTCTGTAATTTTGTAATCTGGTTATTACCAATGTTGTACATGATCAGAGCATAATTTCAACAGGGCATGGAATCGGTGTCCTAGTTTTAAGATTAAGACAGTGACTGAAAATTACTGGATCATTTATGCAGCAGCAATGATAAAAATTACCTTATCATGTCGGGTATTTTTTCAGTCACTCAGTTAATGAAAAACTAGCACTCTGATTCCAGCACTAGCACTCTGACGATATCTTTCCTGTAAAGGGAAGGTACCTCATTGGTAATTATCAGATAATCAAATTAACCCTCCTACGACAAGGGTCAAAATCAGTCAGAATGTTGATATACTTGCTAAGGTATATCTCGTGCACTTAAAAGTCAAACACTGTCAAACCTTATGTGTAGTAAGTACATTTACAGGTCAAAATGAGTCGACCGTTTTTGACTGGTAATAAGCATTGTATGGTATTGTTCAGGGTGGTCAAAATGACAGTAAAAACCAGTCATAAATCTCCCTGTGTGCACATTTGGGTCAAAACAGTCAGTTAATAATAATAATAATAATAATGTGTGGACTTATATAGTGCACGTATCCACCAACTAAGTGGTGCTCAAGGCGCATTATATCATTACCCCTGCTCATAAGGCTCATAAGGCTCATAAATCATTCTTGAAACCATCTCAGCTCCCTGGGGAGTATACAGCTCAATTGCTGCCATTACAGTGCATGTACATGTAGGGCAAATCAACCAACTCTGCCCTCACAGGTACTCAGTTAACCCCTGGGTGGAAAGAAGCAATTATGGTTAAGTGTCTTGCTCAAGGACACAAGTGTCACGGCCGGGATTCGAAGCCACATTCTGCTGCTAACACCAGAACTTGAGTCCGGTAAGCTAGACCGCTCGGCTACGACACAGTTGACTGGTTTTGAGCTCTATAGCTACTTCCCACTAAAGTGCAGCTATAGTAGGAGGGTTAACTATTTATATGATCTAAAAACTTACTTAATGTGCAGTTGGTACACATATCAATCATCCTGATGATCATGTGATATCATATGACTGTGTGCTTTCATCTCAGAGAAAATAGCAAATGTTTTGTTGAATTAACAACAAAATTCCCACCTGGCAACTTTTTGTGAAACATTAACCCTAACCCCCTAGGTATTCTGGCTAGGAACCTTCCTAAATTCTCCAAAATCCATCAATGCCCTTATCTTTAAAATGCACCATGCATGTTGTGATTATTTGCTTGGTGGATTATGGAGGATTATTGCTTATTTTAATGCACATACATGTGGAGGATTTTGGAGGATTCAGGCAAGTGGTCACAAGTAATAAAAACTGGAGGATTTTGAAGGATTCAGGGTCTTTGAGGTTTTAACACTTTACTACTGAAGGATTTTGGAGGATTCAGGTTATGTTTAAGCAAATTGGCCTAGGGAGTTAGGGTTAAGTCTTGATTCTAGGTTGCACTTGTTTTGTTTTCAAGTGTGAGTACATTTCTCTTTGGGAGACTCATTGACACATTGAGTTTACGTACTGATCTCTTGGTACTTCCCTGGTGTAATATATGGGGTGGGGGGGGGGGGGGGAACCACTGTACCCTGTACAGGAACTAGCTAGCCAGACACTTGAACTGGATTTGGTTGCAAAGTACATGTACACTGTACATGTAGTATGAACTCAGTGTAACTATACACTCATCTCTTGACCTTTGAATTCGGTTTGTTCATCTCGAGGAGATTAACTAACATGTTATGTATTGTTTATGATGCTTTACTTTTACCATAAGGTTCAATCAGAGATGCATTTTGGAGGATTTTGGAGGATTGAGGTTATTACTTATTTCAGCCTCAATCTGACGTAATTACCTTGCGTATTTATGTAGGTAAATTGCTTGCTTTGACTAATTGGTCTAGTGTATAGAACAAGACCTGCTTATTCTGGTCAGTGTCCTGCTGCTGGGAACAGTCCTTTGAGATGTTAATTACCGTCAACGGTTTATATTTATATTTCAAATAACAGGGCGTCTTTGCGAAAGGTTATAGTCATTAACCCTAACCTTGGCCATAATGAGCCTAATTACCCGTAAGTCACTTGGTATAATAATAACTTGCCGAACCCTAACCTTCCCAAATCATCCAAAATCCTCTTTGCTAAAGTGAAGGATTTTGAAGGATTGTGGTTACATGCTACATGCTCTTTGCTGAAGTGAAGGATTTTGGAGGATTGAGGTTATTAGGCATACTTGCCATTACATGTACATGTACATCCAGGTTTGTTGTAGTGATTGCAAGGTCAGTGCTTGGGTCAGTGGACACTGTTTATTGCTCCATGCATGCAGGGAGGGTCCCTGGCCATGTACATGTATTACAGATAAGAAACACATGTGTGCATACATGTTATGTGCTTGCTTTACTACTGAAGCATTTTGGAGGATTCAGGTTATGTGTAAGCAAGTGGGCCTAGGGAGTTAGGAAGGATTCAGGTTATGTGTAAGCAAGTGGGCCTAGGGAGTTAGGGTTAAAACACACACAGAGCTGCAAATAATTGCAATTCTTTCCTCTAAAATAAGGGAACAAATTTGGTTTAAAATGCCTATTACAGGTGGTTTGTAACATGTAATGTCACAGCTCCTTGAGCGATAGTTTTATTATTAATCACCCATGTTTTTCATTATTTTAGTGGCAATTTCAAGAAGAAAACACAAATGTTTTAAAATGACACATTTCTAAAAAAAAAAGTAATCGTGACAAGCATGGTTTACAGTAACTATTTACCAAAATTAATTTATGGTGGGTCCTGTCATAGATAATGTTGGAATTTTTTTACTGTTAAACCAAGCTTCTGATAACAATTATCAAAGTATTTATTTTCCTTTCAAAATAGAAATAGAAACTGTTTAAAAAAATTGTTTTGTCCCTTCCCTTTATAAGTAAGGTACAACATTGGTCATTACCATTTAAACACTTATATGTATTTGGTTTTAGTTACTAAATTATTATGAGAAATGAGTTCTTTTTAACTGCTTTTATCTTTCAGAAAAAAATTACCATTTAAAAAAAAATTGCTCCTTTTGTGATGAAATATGCATATGTTAGTTTTAAGATACACATGTATAACATATATTTCTTGAAGACTAGAGGTTTGAGATGAAGCAATCGTTTAACACAGGACTCTCTGCATTGGGAATTAGAGGTCAGAGTTTCCCATTTTCCCTGAAGATTATCCATAAAGCTCTGATATAAAGTTCCAAAATGGTAAACCTCATTTCAAACAGCTATCTCTTTTGCATCACTTCTCAGATTTCCTAGCGAAGCCACCCAGTTCTAATTTTAGACTGCTATATTACATATACGTCCGTGATCTCATTTTCCTTTGCCATTTTTCCCAAGCTTGCAGTCGTCTTTTTTCTCAGTGAAGCAGTTTGTTGATTCAGTCTGTCGTAATGCAACCTTTTCCCCAAGGTTTTCAAAGTCTTGTGGAAGAATGGTACATGACATATTTCTCAAACACCATTGACAGTATGGTGTTCTGATAGAATCTGCACTCATGGCTCTTAGAGCTAAATTGCAAAAGGTCGAAACTTTTAAGGTTTGAGTTGCAAGTTTGCGCTTCCAAAAATTTAATGTTAAAGAAAAGGTATGTCAATGGAAATGATAGCAAAACTGATTCTTTGAGTATGCTCACTCTCTTTGAATTGACATATGTTAAACAACCAACGTGTGAAAGTCATGAGAAAACTGCAAAATAAATGTTATTGGCCTTACATTTTGAACCAAGCAGGTTCTCAGTCTCAAAGGCAAAGTGAGACAGAATATAAACAACATACATAAGATTAAGAAGACCGGACAAAAGGGAGAAAAGTGTGAAATAAATTATACATGTGTGCATATTTTTAATGATTTCTCAGAAATTAATTATCTTCAGGGGGAATAATTTTTCAGGATCATTGATTGGTGTATTTGCCAAACTTCACATCAAGTAAGCATTCGGATAATACATTATAACTCAGTAATTTTGTAATTGGGTAATTTTCTATGTTACCTTGACTACCATCCCTTTAAGAGATTGCTTTTACTGAATATTTACTCCAATCAGAGCCCTCGAAGGCTTAAATAAACCGATGGTGTAATAAGAAGCAATCAGTACAAAGGTACATAGCCTCAAAACACCTAATCAATACAAATAGGAAGGTAGATATCAGCAACCACTTTTAATAATAGAGCCTGTTTTCATTCCGGCATTTCCAAGGGTAATGGAATCTACACTTTAAGGAATCCACTCCCCTCCTTCCCTCAAAGTAGATCATAATGGGTAGTATTCCCAATTGGTTCTTTGTGTACAGGTCATTAAATCTAGGGGATACCAGTAATTTCCCATTTGGGTAGATTCGCAATTTCCTCGAGGACTGAAAACCAGGGTACATAATCTTGTGTTGTCCTTGAGCACATTTTAATCAGGGGAGTTCCATGCACCCGAAGGTGTTAACCTAATTGATTTGAGGGATGATATCACAGTGGTCATCAGTGTCCGGTCCAGACTGTCCATGCCAGTAGCCAAAAAAACAGTTTGTCAGCAAACTGGACTGAACTAGAATGAAATGAACTGATATCGGTATATATTTTCCATTAACAAATCATTTCAAGGGAGAACATACTTTTGTTATCTAACTAATTACAAAATTACTGAATTATAATCTAAACTTGATGTCAAGTTGGCGATATCAAACATTCTTAGATATTTGTCTGACCGATATTCTGTCATGTTTTGTATTAGAATGTATTAGAAATTTGAAATGGATCTCGGCCAAGATTTAATTTTCAAATTAGAATGAATGCAAATATCTGAATGCATTTTAACTGTTTTGTTTCCGTTAGTGATACAAGGCAATGAACTGAAACTTTCACAGGTTGAATTATCTGCAAAAATGAACCAGTAATTTTCAGTCGCTGTGATCATCTTATATCAGGACACAGATTTCCTGCCCTGTTGAAAGTCTGATTGTGATGATAGTGTCCCGTTAATATAATCTTATTTTGTTTTAGGTTTCAGGAACAGTTGAACAGGAATATACAGGATGAGCTTATAAAACAAAATTCTGTGCTGAATTGATGAGGAGTTTCAGCAGAGATGATGGCTATAGTTAAAAAGTGATTGCAAAACGTTCCTGTACAATGTGACTTTACGCTCTAAAAAACGAAGTGCTGAATATAGCACCTCTAGTGCAGTCACTATACAAGCTCCTAAAAAGTGCTAAAATTAGCACTTGAGGTGCTATATTCAGCACTTCGAGTGTACTTTGTATATGCATGGAGGAAGGAAACCCCCTCCATGGTATATGCACTCTAAAAACGAAGTGCTGAATATAGCACCTTAAGTGCTAATTTTAGCACTTTTTAGGAGCTTGTATAGTGACTGCACTCGAGGTGCTATATTCATCACTTCGTTTTTTAGAGTGTAAACACATGGCTGGTGACCGAATGTAACCGTGTGATGAGCACATGGGGCTTTACTGTATGTCCTATTTGTGCAGTTATTAAACCGAATCAATGTCCTCTAAGGCGCTGAACTCTTGAGTCCTTCGCAGGCTCATACAGTACATTTCTTCCTTAAATGAGTCATTTTATTTCCATTTGGTTTCATCTTCTTGATCTACATTATATACAGAAAGACAATGATTACAATGACAGATCAATATAACATGGGATAGTGACAGGATGATCTAATGACTGAAATACAATGCCAAGCATATCTAAAGAGACAACTGGAATGTTGCTTCTCTGCAGTAGTAATGTCAATTTTATTGATTTAATTTTGCCCTAAGTAACCCTAACCACCCCAAATCATGCAAAATCCTCCAAGGGGCACTTTTGGGGAAAAATTCAGCACTGTTGGAAACTGGTACTTTCACCTCTTCAAATGGGACAAAATTACTACCTGGCAAAAAGTACAGGCCATAAGTGCTGAACATGAAAGATTAACGAAAATGCATGGTGCATTTTGAAGATAAGGGCATGTTTCCAAAAGTGCACTGATGGATTTTGGAGGATTCAGGAAGGTTCCTAGCCAGAATACCTAGGCGGTTAGGGTTAATGCAGTGTATGAAACACTGTATACGCAGTGCTTTCTATCTGTCTGAAAAAATCCACAGGCGACTCAGGTGGGATTCAAACCCACGACCTTCTGCTTACTAGTGCATGAGAAGATTTTGGTTATGTGCATTTCTCCTCAATCAGGCAACTTACTTGTTTTTCCCCCTTTATGGGGGAGAAAGTAGGGGAGAGGGTTGCTGAAGGAGAAGTGGCTCAAAATTAAAAATTAAAAAAAAAATAAAAAAAATGAATAAAGTTTCGTCAAGTTTGATTTCTCATTGTAAATTTTAAATTTATATCTCGGGATTGGTGAGGGGAAGGTTACAAATTACCTCTGATGTCATCCCCTGGCTATCAGGAATTGCATCCTGTCTTCTGTTGGCATCATATCTCTTTATTTGATGTTATGCAAGTTACGAGAAAGAAACGGGAAATTTCTTTCACTGAAACCTCCACTACCTCGAAAAGCAAAAAGCCAATAAAGCTGTCAATTCTTCCCAGACTGAAAAAAGAAGACCTAAATGTTTTTGGGTGTACCTACATGTATACTCTCCAGGTAGCAGAAGTTATTGATTTATTTTTGACCTAGTAATAAGCTTTATTAAAAAGTCTGTAAAGGCATATTGGACAACACGGTTCTTGTATATGTATTTAATTCAATTCATCAACATTTATTTCCATAGCACAATAATGTAAATCAATAGTAGGACAAAATGGCAAATGGGGATGTCTTAAAGGGACAGAATCGTCACGATCAACAGGGCATGGAATCGGAAGGCTTGTTTTAGATTAACTCAGTGACTACCATAATACCCCACATGATAAGGTCATATTGCTGCTGCATAAATAAGCCAGTAATTTTCTGTCACTGTGTTAAACTAGAACATCGATTCCATGCCCTGTTGAAAGTCTGCTCTGATCGTGACAATAATGCCCCTTTAATATGACTTATATAACAATATTAAGTTAAACAAATTCAAGGTTAGGTATAGGAATGGCCTATGGTAACTCAATAACTAAATGATTGAATTTCAATGTAAAACTTACTTTGCAAAATAGTAGTTGGCCTTATATTTCAAACGTCATTAAAGAGAAAATATCGTCATGATCAACAGGGCATGGAATTAGAGTGCTAGTTTTAGATTAACTCAGTGACTAATAAATAATATTCCACATGATAAGGTCATATGAGCCAGTAATTTTCAGTCACTGTGTTCATCTTAAACTAGAGCACCGATTCCATGCCCTGTTGAAAGTCTGCTCTGATTGTGACGATACTATCCCTTTAATGACACAACATATTAAACTGAAACTTTTACAGGTTGATTAAATGTATGATTAAGAGAGAGTAAGCATACTCATAGAAGCAGTTTTGCCAACATTACCAATGTTGTACCTTCCCTTCAATGTATATCTTGATTCAAAGAGAGTAAGCATACTCATAGAAGCAGTTTGGCCAACATTACCAATGTTGTACCTTCCCTTTAATGTATATCTTGATTCAAAGAGAGTAAGCATACTCATAGAAGCAGTTTTGCCAACATTACCAATGTTGTACCTTCCCTTTAATGTATATCTTGATTCAAAGAGAGTAAGCATACTCATAGAAGCAGTTTTGCCAACATTACCAATGTTGTACCTTCCCTTCAATGTATATCTTGATTCAAAGAGAGTAAGCATACTCATAGAAGCAGTTTTGCCAACATTACCAATGTTGTACCTTCCCTTTAATGTACAGTACTGATCGAAATTAAGTGTGGCTAACGCGTTAGCGAACGCGTTCGATTTAACGCGTTAAGCATTTCATTGATTAATTGTTAATTCCATGGGGAGTCTTCCTAACGCACGCCTAACGCGTTAACCCTAACGCGTTAGCGAATGCGTTAACCCTAACGCGTTAGCAAACGCGTTAGCGAACGCGTTAGCGAACGCGTTAAAGATCATAGTAGCCGGAGTATAGGAGATAATACAACTGAGACCAAAGTGATCACGATCTGGGGACAGCAACCGTAGCACCGTTTTGGATATTCATTGGACTCGGAAATACTTCCGAAACTTAAAATTTCAAGAGATATTTAAAGCTCTGGCCAAGTATAATGATATGAGACTGCTACTATCGATGTAATAATTTCTTTTCTCATAATTCTTATTCATAAATCAAGGGATTACGCTCAGTATTTCAAGGCGAACAATGAAATAAATATGTTGAAGATAATGAAGTCGGCGTACAAAGAGATTTCTTATAACCAGCTAAACTGATGTCAGCGAATCAATAGATTCTTTTAGTCGGCGCACAAAGAGAAACCAATTCGGCCCATAAAGAGATTTCTTGTTACTAGGCTACAAAGACTCAGTCGGCGTACAAAGGGCTAGTAAAGTCGGTGCTCACAAAGGACAAAAGTATTTATTAAAGTCAGCTACACATTGAGAGTTAGGGCCTATGTTGGCGTACAAAGATATTATTTTAGTTGACTATTCCATGGGGAGCCTTCCTAACGCCTAACGCGTTAGCGAACGCGTTAGCGAACGCGTTAGCGAACGCGTTAGCGAACGCATTAAAGATCATAGCAGCCGGAGTATAGGAGAATACAACGGAGAGACCAAAGTGATCACGATCTGGGGACAGCAACCGTAGCGCCGTTTTGGATATTCATTGGACTCGGAAATACTTTCGAAACTTAAAATTTCAAGAGATATTTAAAGCTCTGGCCAAAGTATAATAATTCTTATTCATAAATCAAGGGATTACGCTCAGTATTTCAAAGCGAACAATGAAATAAATATGTTGAAGATAATGAAGTCGACGTACAAAGAGATTTCTTATAACCAGCTAAAATGATGTCAGCGAATCAATAGATTCTTTTAGTCGGCGCACAAAGAGAAACTAAGTCGGCCCACAAAGAGATTTCTTGTTACTAGGCTACAAAGACCCAGTCGGCGTACAAAGGGCTAGTAAAGTCGGTGCTCACAAAGGACAAAAGTATTTATTAAAGTCAGCTACACATTGAGAGTTAGGGCCTATGTTGGCGTACAAAGATATTATTTTAGTTGACTATTCCATGGGGAGCCTTCCTAACGCCTAACGCGTTAGCGAACGCATTAAAGATCATAGTAGCCGGAGTATAGGAGAATACAACGGAGACCAAAGTAATCACGATCTGGGGACAGCAACCGTAGCGCCGTTTTTGATATTCATTGGACTCGAAATACTTTCGAAACTTAAAATTTCAAGAGATATTTAAAGCTCTGGCCAAAGTATAATAAAATGAGACTGCTACTATCGATGTAATAATTTCTTTTCTCATAATTCTTATTCATAAATCAAGGGATTACGCTCAGTATTTCAAGGCGAACAATGAAATAAATATGTTGAAGATAATGAAGTCGGCGTACAAAGAGATTTCTTATAACCAGCTAAAATGATGTCAGCGAATTAATAGATTATTTCTGTCGGCGCACAAGAGAAACTAAGTCGGCCCACAAAGAGATTTCTTGTTACTAGGCTACAAAGACTCAGTCGGCGTACAAAGGGCTAGTAAAGTCGGTGCTCACAACGGGACAAAAGTATTTATTAAAGTCAGCTACACATTGAGAGTTAGGGCCTATGTTGGCGTACAAAGATATTATTTTAGTTGACTATTCCATGGGAGCCTTCCTAACGCCTAACGCGTTAGCGAACGCGTTAGCGAACGCGTTAGCGAACGCGTTAAGAACGCATTAAAGATCATAGTAGCCGGAGTATAGGAGAATACAACGGAGACCAAAGTAATCACGATCTGGGGACATGGGCGTCAACAGCTTATGAAAAGTGGGGGGGACATGAGCCCCAATTAGTGATCTGTGTCCTGGGGAGTTATCTAAGGGGGTGTCCCCTTGCCCTTAGAGATTGTTTGCATAATTAAGGGTGCTTAGGTGCTAAATGGTGCTATATTTTGTTAAATAATTGTATATTTCTTGAAGAAAAAATATTGAAATTTATACTATTTGTTCAAACTAATCATGCTACAAAAAACTGACCCCCCCCCCCTGGATCCGCGATCATCCACTCCTGAATTAAAGGTCCTAGTTCTATTATAATTCCACGAATAATTCAGATTATATCTACTTTTTGCCTATCCCAACATTTGTGTTAGTATTTCACATGCTCATCTGAGTCATCTCAATGTTAAACTGATGAATGTTGTCTTTCACCAAAACTGAAGCTCTACATCAAGTTACCATCATTTTATTTTCAGTCTTTTCAGATCGAAAAATGGCTGTTTTCACTAATATCGAGTTTGATTCTATTTGAGTCAGCAATTGATACAAAAAATCGAGCATATGCCTGTCATTTTTTTATATTATTGTTCTGAAAAGTGGGGGGGGGGGGGACAAACGATATGATATCCCCCCACTTTCAAAAGTGGGGGGGACATGTTCCCCCCGTCCCCCACCTGTTGACGCCCATGTCTGGGGACAGCAACCGTAGCGCCGTTTTTGATATTCATTGGACTCGGAAATACTTTCGAAACTTAAAATTTCAAGAGATATTTAAAGCTCTGGCCAAAGTATAATAAAATGAGACTGCTACTATCGATGTAATAATTTCTTTTCTCATAATTCTTATTCATAAATCAAGGGATTACGCTCAGTATTTCAAGGCGAACAATGAAATAAATATGTTGAAGATAATTGAAGTCGGCGTACAAAGAGATTTCTTATAACCAGCTAAAATGATGTCAGCGAATTAATAGATTATTTCTGTCGGCGCACAAAGAGAAACTAAGTCGGCCCACAAAGAGATTTCTTGTTACTAGGCTACAAAGACTCAGTCGGCGTACAAAGGGCTAGTAAAGTCGGTGCTCACAACGGGACAAAAGTATTTATTAAAGTCAGCTACACATTGAGAGTTAGGGCCTATGTTGGCGTACAAAGATATTATTTTAGTTGACTATTCCATGGGGAGCCTTCCTAACGCCTAACGCGTTAGCGAACGCGTTAGCGAACGCGTTAGCGAACGCGTTAGCGAACGCATTAAAGATCATAGTAGCCGGAGTATAGGAGAATACAACGGAGACCAAAGTAATCACGATCTGGGGACATGGGCGTCAACAGCTTATGAAAAGTGGGGGGGACATGAGCCCCAATTAGTGATCTGTGTCCTGGGGAGTTATCTAAGGGGAGGGGGTGTCCCCTTGCCCTTAGAGATTGTTTGCATAATTAAGGGTGCTTAGGTGCTAAATGGTGCTATATTTTGTTAAATAATTGTATATTTCTTGAAGAAAAAATATTGAAATTTATACTATTTGTTCAAACTAATCATGCTACAAAAAACTGACCCCCCCCTGGATCCGCGATCATCCACTCCTGAATTAAAGGTCCTAGTTCTATTATAATTCCACGAATAATTCAGATTATATCTACTTTTTGCCTATCCCAACATTTGTGTTAGTATTTCACATGCTCATCTGAGTCATCTCAATGTTAAACTGATGAATGTTGTCTTTCACCAAAACTGAAGCTCTACATCAAGTTACCAGCATTTTATTTTCAGTCTTTTCAGATCGAAAAATGGCTGTTTTCACTAATATCGAGTTTGATTCTATTTGAGTCAGCAATTGATACAAAAAATCGAGCATATGCCTGTCATTTTTTTATATTATTGTTCTGAAAAGTGGGGGGGGGACAAACGATATGATATCCCCCCACTTTCAAAAGTGGGGGGGACATGTACCCCCCGTCCCCCACCTGTTGACGCCCATGTCTGGGGACAGCAACCGTAGCGCCGTTTTTGATATTCATTGGACTCGGAAATACTTTCGAAACTTAAAATTTCAAGAGATATTTAAAGCTCTGGCCAAAGTATAATAAAATGAGACTGCTACTATCGATGTAATAATTTCTTTTCTCATAATTCTTATTCATAAATCAAGGGATTACGCTCAGTATTTCAAGGCGAACAATGAAATAAATATGTTGAAGATAATGAAGTCGGCGTACAAAGAGATTTCTTATAACCAGCTAAAATGATGTCAGCGAATTAATAGATTATTTCTGTCGGCGCACAAAGAGAAACTAAGTCGGCCCACAAAGAGATTTCTTATAACCAGCTAAAATTACGTCAGCGAATTAATAGATTCTTTTAGTCGGCGCACAAAGAGATTTCTTCTTACTAGGCTACAAAGACTCAGTCGGCGTACAAAGGGCTAGTAAAGTCGGCGCTCACAAAGGACAAAAGTATTTATTAAAGTCAGCTACACATTTGAGAGTTAGGGCCTATGTCGGCGTACAAAGATATTATTTTAGTTGACTATTCCATGGGGAGCCTTCCTAACGCCTAACGCGTTAACCCTACCGCCTAACGCGTTAACCCTAACGCCTAACGCGTTAACCCTAACGCCTAACGCGTTAACCCTAACGCCTAACGCGTTAACCCTAACGCCTAACGCGTTAACCCCAACGCGTTAAAGATCATAGTAGCCGGAGTATAGGAGAATACAACGGAGACCAAAGTGATCACGATCTGGGGACAGCAACCGTAGCGCCGTTTTGGATATTCATTGGACTCGGAAATACTTTCGAAACTTAAAATGTCAAGAGATATTTAAGCTCTGGCCAAAGTATAATAAAATGAGACTGCTACTATCGATGTAATAATTTCTTTTCTCATAATTCTTATTCATAAATCAAGGGATTACGCTCAGTATTTCAAGGCGAACAATGAAATAAATATGTTGAAGATAATGAAGTCGGCGTACAAAGAGATTTCTTATAACCAGCTAAAATGATGTCGGCGAATTAATACATTCTTTTAGTCGGCGCACAAAGAGAAACTAAGTCGGCCCACAAAGAGATTTCTTGTTACTAGGCTACAAAGACTCAGTCGGCGTACAAAGGGCTAGTAAAGTCGGCGCTCACAAAGGACAAAAGTATTTATTAAAGTCAGCTACACATTGAGAGTTAGGGCCTATGTCGGCGTACAAAGATATTATTTTAGTTGACTACAATGAGAATTAAGACTACAGTATACAAAGGGTTAGAGACATTTACTCCACAGATTTATAACCACTGACATGTTGTGGCCTGCTAGTGTAAAACATGAAAATGTACTTAACGCAATATCGTGATAAGCTGAACGCGTTAAAGACAGAGATTACGCGAGAGTCCGCGAGATCACTACCTCATGGTCTGGTAGTGTAAAACATTAAAATGTACTGAACGTAATATCGCGATAAGCTGAACGCGTTAAAGACGGAGATTACGCGAGAGTCCGTGAGATCACTGGGTTTGGTCTGGAGCTTGTGGATGACGTCGACCGGCCGATTTGTCAATCTGTTGTCGTATGCCGATCGTGTACAACGAGCTATCAGAAAACAAAGGTTTCTTTAAGTCGGCTGTACAAAGAAAACAACCTGCATCAATCGGGTTTATATTTCAGCTACAAAGACATTTAATTTGGCAAACAAAAAGAACAAGATAACTTACATAGCGGCTATCTAATTTATTTATTTATATTTATTTACATTTACATTTATTTATTTACATTTACATTTATTTATATTTATTTATTTATTTATATTTATTTATATGGTGGAGACTCCACCATTATTTTTTTTAATTATTTATATTTATTTATTTATTTATTTATTTATTTTTTACTTATTAACAGTGACATTTCACAATTAACAGTCATAATTAATTTTGTTATTTACATTTACATTTACATTGATTTACATTTACATTTATTTACATTTACATTTATTTATATTTATTTACATACATTTATTATTTAATTTATTTATTTTAATTTTTTTTAATTTTCATAGTTATGTTTTTATTATTTATATTTATTTATTTATTTTTTACTTACTAACAGTGACATTTCACAATTAACAGTCATAATTAATTTTGTTATTTACATTTACATTGATTTACATTTATTTACATTTACATTTATTTATATTTATTTATATACATTTATTATTTAATTTATTTATTTTTAATTTTTTTTATTTTCATAGTTATGTTTTTATTATTTATATTTATTTATTTATTTTTTACTTACTAACAGTGACATTTCACAATTAACAGTCATAATTAATTTTGTTATTTACATTTATATTTATTTATATATTTATTTATATTTATTTATTTATTAATTTTTATTTATATACATTATTTATATTTATTTATTTATATATATTTATTAATTAATTAATTAATTAATTTTTTAAAATTATTTTGTTATTTATTTATTTATTTTTAATTTTGTTTTATCATTTTTATTGTTATTATTTTTTTATTGATATACATAACAGCAAAAGAAACGTCACCCCCTAAATTTTGATAAGTCTGAGAACGTGTTTAGCTTATGTGTCCTCTAACGTCATGCATGATGAATTTTGAGGTCAACCAAATTTGCCACATTGTGTTCGTGTTACACTCCATGCTCATAATATTCTTCATTAAACAAATTATATTAATTATAAAATGAAAATAATAAATATTTTTAGGGGTGACGTTTCTTTTGCTGTTATGTATATATATATATATTTTTTTTACTAACAGTGACATTTCACAATTAACAGTAATAATTCATTTTGTTGAGGCAAAATCCCTAAATATGAGGACCTCGAAACTACGGTACGTTAGGTGAGTATGGTGTATTTGAATAAGTGTGGTTTGTATAAGAACCGCTAACGCTTCGAGCAGTGTACTTCATCCGACTTCTGGACTCACCACCATCGGTTCTTATCAGAACTACACATAGGCCTGCATCTTCACAGAAGATATTATTTCACATGGTGTAACCAGCAATTTTAGTCATCATTATCCATCACATCATGCATTCCATGCAAAGCTTCAAATCATACTGACAAGACAATATCCTTCTCATATTTCTACTCTTAATTCCAGGGAATATTAATACCTTCATCATTTTTGAATTAACAATTTTATACCTCTTATTTTTAATTCTAAAATCCTTTGTGCTAGAAAAACAACATGATAATTCTAATAACTATCTCGCACATGCTGTTGTTGCTAATTTGGTAAATATTGTTAATTGAGCTATAGCATGTTTTAACATTTCATTTGATTTAACACGTTTTTATAATTTTGTTTTACATTGTTAATAACGCTTTATTTACTTCAAGTTTATTCAGTTACTGTTGAGACAATAAAACGTCATTTTCCCTTGGCTGATGAGTGCGGAGTCTGCACTTCTGCATTTGATAAATGTGGAAGATCCAATAATGGCGTTCTCAAATAACACTGCAAAGAGGATCGAAACAGACTTTATTTTGTTTATTGTTCGGCGACCACGATGTGCCTGGATCCAATTTAAACAGGCAACAATGTCTCCCCATTTTAATAATTTCTTACCAGAGCTAATATTAATCTCTGAAAACAGCAAACAAACAAACAAAAATAATTTCAAAATGAAGTCTGTCCCAAGGGTAAGCCGTAATGTTCAATTTCTTGAACTTGGGCAAATGTTAATAAATGTTAGTACCGGCCAAGTTGATGATGGTCCTTCTGTATTTGACATGGATGAGTTACCCTGTTTGCATTCAGTGGGTAAAGCTGGGAGGATATTTTTAACTGTAAAAACTGAAGTACGCTCAACAAAAAGGTAAGTTTTAATTTAATACTTGTGAAATTTTCATGTACGTAGGACGACCGTTTGTATTTTTAGTATTTTACCAACAAAAAACAACTTCCAGTCAGTTTGTGAATTAGTGGTGCAGCTACTATATGTACACGAGGTATACGGCTGAGCGTAAAATCAACACTTCGGGGAAATTTAGATTTTTGGTTTCTGAGCGCTCCCTCCAACCAGATTAATGCAAGAAAGGGCACGTATTTATAAACAAGTAATTAATTAAATACTTGTGAAATGTTCATATTGATAAGACGACTTTTTATATTTTTAATATTTTTCTGAAAAAAAACATTCAAATCAGTTTGCAGCATGGGTCGATGGTTGATAGGGGTCGATTTAGATTTTTTTTTTCAGGTTTAATTTTACAGATTGATTCAATTGAAGACGACAAATCTATGAATTAGTAATTAATTAAAGACTTGTGAACTTTTTAGATTTATAGGACGACATTTTATGTTTTTAAAACATTTCTGAAAACCTATTTGAATCAGTTTGCAGTAACGGCCTTGTGTAGAATTCATCAAAAAAAATCAACACTATACCGGTCGATTTTTATTTTCAGGGCTACTTTTTACAGATGGATTAAATTGAAGACGATGAATCCATTGTTGAGTAATTAATTTAATACCTGTGAAATTGTCAGATTTTAGTACTACTGTTTATATTTTTTATATTTTAGTGAAATCTCCGTTCGAATAATGTTGTGGGATGTAGTTACCTAGTTTGAAGATGCACATACGACTGTGCGTAAAATCAACACTTTGGGTCGATTTGGATTTTGGGTTTCCTAGGGCTCCATTTTACGGATTGATTCGATTAAATGCGATGAAGCTATGAACGAGTAATTAATTTAATACTTATGTAATTTTCACACTTATAGGACGCCTGTTTATATTTTTAATAATTCAGCGAAAAACCCGTTCGAATCAGTTTGTGGCATGTAGTGGTATGAATGTGTATTACGGCTGTGTAAGAGTACTCAAAATCCACGCTAGTTTAGGTTGATTTGTATTTTACAATACTGAGGGTTTCATTTTACGGATTGATTCAATTAAAGCGACGACCCATTAATGAGTTATTAATATAATACTTATGAAATGTTAAGATTTACAGGACGTCTGTTCGAATCAGTTTGTGGCATGCAGTAGTTATGTTTGAATATGTGCATATAACACTTTGGGTTTCTGATTCGATTAAAAGCGATGCAGCTATTAACAAGTAATTAATTTAATACTTGTGAAATTTTCATGTTGACTGGACGACATTTTACATTTTTAATACTTTTCTGAAAAACCCATTCGAGTCAGTTTGCAGTAGTATGAATGTGACGGCCTTATGTAAAATTAATAAATTTGATTTCGGGTTTGGTTTCTCATGGCAACTTTTTACAGAATGATTTAAGACAATGAATCTATGAATGAGTAATTAATTTAATACTTTATAGGACGATCGTTTATATTTTTAATATTTTACTGAAAAACAACTTGCAGCCAGTTTGTGTAATAACGTAGTTGTGCAGCCATGGCGTACGTGAGGTATACGGCTGAGCGTAAAGCAACAATATCTGATAAACAAGTAATTAACAAAATACTTGTGGAATGTGCATATTCTTAGGAGAAAAACTGGGAGGATATTTTTAACTGTAATAAATATCACCATGAGACAGGCCAGATCTATTTTTTCTTCTTTTTTTATTCCTTTTTATTCCTACATTCATGTTTATGTATTGTCAAAATGGTACACATAGGCTTTGTTTTCATTGCATGCACGTAACCTAACAGTAATATGCAGTTAGACTTGTAACCCTAACCCTAACCCTAGCCCTAGCCCTAGCCCTAACCCTAACCCTAACCCTAGCCCTAACGTAGTTTGCGTATTTCGTATACATGTACAGTAGTAGTATAGTGTAGATGTACAGTGGAGATTACTATGTACAATGTACATGTACTAATACTATGTACTTGTACAAGCATGCCAGCCTAGCTGTCAGTTTGCAGTAGTATGAATGTGACGGCCTTATGTAAAATTAATAAATTTGATTTCGGGTTTGGTTTCTCATGGCAACTTTTTACAGAATGATTTAAGACAATGAATCTATGAATGAGTAATTAATTTAATACTTTATAGGACGATCGTTTATATTTTTAATATTTTACTGAAAAACAACTTGCAGCCAGTTTGTGTAATAACGTAGTTGTGCAGCTATGGCGTACGTGAGGTATACGGCTGAGCGTAAAGCAACAATATCTGATAAACAAGTAATTAACAAAATACTTGTGGAATGTACATATTCTTAGGAGAAAAACTGGGAGGATATTTTTAACTGTAATAAATATCACCATGAGACAGGCCAGATCTATTTTTTCTTCTTTTTTTTATTCCTTTTTATTCCTACATTCATGTTTATGTATTGTCAAAATGGTACACATAGGCTTTGTTTTCATTGCATGCACGTAACCTAACAGTAATATGCAGTTAGACTTGTAACCCTAACCCTAACCCTAGCCCTAGCACTAACCCTAACCCTAACCCTAGCCCTAGCCCTAGCCCTAACGTAGTTTGCGTATTTCGTATACATGTACAGTAGTAGTATAGTGTAGATGTACAGTGGAGATTACTATGTACAATGTACATGTACTAATACTATGTACATGTACTTGTACAAGCATGCCAGCCTAGCTGTCAGTTTGCAGTAGTATGAATGTGACGGCCTTATGTAAAATTAATAAATTTGATTTCGGGTTTGGTTTCTCATGGCAACTTTTTACTGAATGATTTAAGACAATGAATCTATGAATGAGTAATTAATTTAATACTTTATAGGACGATCGTTTATATTTTTAATATTTTACTGAAAAACAACTTGCAGCCAGTTTGTGTAATAACGTAGTTGTGCAGCTATGGCGTACGTGAGGTATACGGCTGAGCGTAAAGCAACAATATCTGATAAACAAGTAATTAACAAAATACTTGTGGAATGTACATATTCTTAGGAGAAAAACTGGGAGGATATTTTTAACTGTAATAAATATCACCATGAGACAGGCCAGATCTATTTTTTCTTCTTTTTTTATTCCTTTTTATTCCTACATTCATGTTTATGTATTGTCAAAATGGTACACATAGGCTTTGTTTTCATTGCATGCACGTAACCTAACAGTAATATGCAGTTAGACTTGTAACCCTAACCCTAACCCTAGCCCTAGCACTAACCCTAACCCTAACCCTAGCCCTAGCCCTAGCCCTAGCCCTAACGTAGTTTGCGTATTTCGTATACATGTACAGTAGTAGTATAGTGTAGATGTACAGTGGAGATTACTATGTACAATGTACATGTACTAATACTATGTACATGTACTTGTACAAGCATGCCAGCCTAGCTGTCAGTTTGCAGTAGTATGAATGTGACGGCCTTATGTAAAATTAATAAATTTGATTTCGGGTTTGGTTTCTCATGGCAACTTTTTACTGAATGATTTAAGACAATGAATCTATGAATGAGTAATTAATTTAATACTTTATAGGACGATCGTTTATATTTTTAATATTTTACTGAAAAACAACTTGCAGCCAGTTTGTGTAATAACGTAGTTGTGCAGCTATGGCGTACGTGAGGTATACGGCTGAGCGTAAAGCAACAATATCTGATAAACAAGTAATTAACAAATACTTGTGGAATGTGCATATTCTTACGAGAAAAACTGGGAGGATATTTTTTACTGTAATAAATATCACCATGAGACAGGCCAGATCTATTTTTTCTTCTTTTTTTATTCCTTTTTATTCCTACATTCATGTTTATGTATTGTCAAAATGGTACACATAGGCTTTGTTTTCATTGCATGCACGTAACCTAACAGTAATATGCAGTTAGACTTGTAACCCTAACCCTAGCCCTAGCACTAACCCTAACCCTAACCCTAACCCTAGCCCTAGCCCTAGCCCTAACGTAGTTTGCGTATTTCGTATACATGTACAGTAGTAGTATAGTGTAGATGTACAGTGGAGATTACTATGTACAATGTACATGTACTAATACTATGTACATGTACCAGGCTAAGCATGCCAGCCTAGCTGTCAGTTTGCAGTAGTATGAATGTGACGGCCTTATGTAAAATTAATAAATTTGATTTCGGGTTTGGTTTCTCATGGCAACTTTTTACTGAATGATTTAAGACAATGAATCTATGAATGAGTAATTAATTTAATACTTTATAGGACGATCGTTTATATTTTTAATATTTTACTGAAAAACAACTTGCAGCCAGTTTGTGTAATAACGTAGTTGTGCAGCTATGGCGTACGTGAGGTATACGGCTGAGCGTAAAGCAACAATATCTGATAAACAAGTAATTAACAAATACTTGTGGAATGTACATATTCTTACGAGAAAAACTGGGAGGATATTTTTTACTGTAATAAATATCACCATGAGACAGGCCAGATCTATTTTTTCTTCTTTTTTTATTCCTTTTTATTCCTACATTCATGTTTATGTATTGTCAAAATGGTACACATAGGCTTTGTTTTCATTGCATGCACGTAACCTAACAGTAATATGCAGTTAGACTTGTAACCCTAACCCTAGCCCTAACCCTAGCCCTAACCCTAACCCTAACCCTAACCCTAGCCCTAGCCCTAACCCTAACCCTAATCCTAACCCTAACGTAGTTTGCGTATTTCGTATACATGTACAGTAGTAGTATAGTGTAGATGTACAGTGGAGATTACTATGTACAATGTACATGTACTAATACTATGCACATGCAGCGCTGCTACTACCACCAGAGTTATACTCCATGGCTAGCTGCATGCTACACATAAATAGGCTGGCCCCTTTTTTGGAATTGGCACAGTCAATAAGCCTTGCATTCAAGGAATCAAACACTGACGTTTGTAACGCGATAAGGTACACAATTTGGCGAAGAGGCGTGGCAAACGAAATACGCGCTATACAATGTGATACTTTTGCCAACCAGAACAACGTGTATACAATGTGATAAACTATTGGCCCAACTTGGCATATGGAGTTAGTACAACGTTTGTAATACACACTGTGCTGTAGCTGTACACACACGAGATAGGCTAGGCCAGGACAGCTACCTAAACATAATAATACGTATACAGCTCAGCATGTAGTCATATATATTGTACATGTATATATGTATACGAAATACGTTAACTACTGCAAACGGATTCGAATGTTTTTCATAAGTATTAAAAATATAAAACGTCGTCCTATAAATATGAAAGTTACACACGTATTTAATCAATTATTTGTTCATCTATGCATTGTCTCCGCCTCCATCAATCTAGTAGTGGAAATCCTCAGAAACCCGAAATTCAAATTGACATGGCCGTATGTAGATTATATGCTCAGTCGTAGCTGCACCGCTATTATTACACAAACTTTAATACTGAAGTTGTTTTTCGGTAAAATATTAAAAATATAAATTGTCGTCCTATGTACCTGAAAGTTTCATAAGTATTAAATTAATTACTAATTAATAACTTCATCGCTTTTAATGGAATCAATCCGTAAAATGGAGCCTTAAGAAACCCAAAATCCAAATCGACCTGAAGTGTTTTGAGTACATTTACGGAATACGCACAATCATGTGCGCATCTTCAAAATGGCCACCTACATCCCACAAACTGATTCGAACGGAGGTTTCTCTAAAATATTAAAAACAGTAGCCCTTATATAAATCGGACAATTTCACAGGTATTATATTAATTACTTATTCATAGATTCATCGTCTTCACTTGAATTAATCCGTAAAAGTAGCCCTGAGAAACCCGAACTCAAATTCGAGCGGTATAGTGTTGATTTAAAAAAATATTTAGGGCCGTTATTATCCGCACATTTATACTAATGCAAACTGATTTGAATAGGTTTTTCAGAAAAGTATTAAAAATATAAAATGTCGTCCTATCAATCTGAATATTTAATTAATTACATGTTTATAAATGTATTGTCTTTTCTTGCATTAATTTAGTAGAGGGAGCCATCAAAAAGTCCAAATCTAAATTAACTAGTAGTACTGGAATTGATTTTCCGCTCGTTTTTTGGTAAAATATTAAAAATATAAAGGGACGTCCTATAAATCTTAAATTACACAAGCGTTAAATTAATTGCTCGTTAAAAGCTTCATCGAATTTAATCGAATCAATCCGTAAAATGGAGCCCTAGGAAACCCAAAATCCAAATCGACCCAAAGTGTTGATTTATGCACAGTCGTATGTGCATCTTCAAACTAGGTAACTACATCCCACAAAATGATTCGAACGGAGATTTCACTAAAATATAAAAAAATATGAACAGTAGTCCTAAAAATCTGACAATTTCACAGGTATTAAATGAATAAGTCATCAATGGATTCATCGTCTTCAATTTAATCCATCTGTAAAAAGTAGTCCTGGGAAACCCAAAAAAATCGACCGGTATAGTCCTATAGTGTTGATTTTTGATCAATTCTACACAAGCTGTTATCTGCACATTACTGCAAACAGATTCAAATAGGTTTTCAGAAATGTTTTAAAAATATAAAATGTCGTCCTATAAGTCTTTAATTAATTACTAATTCGTAGATTCGTCGTCTTCAATTGAATCAATCTGTAAAATTAAACCTGAGAAAATCAAAATCGACCCGTATCATTTTTACATAAGGCCGTCAATATCCGCACATTCATACTGCTGCAAACTGATTTGAATGTTTTTCCAGAAAAATATTAAAAATATAAAATGTCGCCTTATCAATATAAAATTTTTACAAGTATTTAATTAATTACTTGTTTATAAATGCATTGCCTTTTCTTGCATTAATCTGGTTGGAGGGAGCGCTCAGAAACCAAAAATCTAAATTTACCAGAAGTGTTGATTTTACGCTCAGCCGTATACCTCGTGTACATAGTAGCTGCACCACTAATACACAAACTGACTGGAAGTTGTTTTTTCGTTGGTAAAATATTACAAACATAAACGATCGTCCTATCAAGTAGTGAATTAATTACTCATTCATAGACTCATTGTCTTAAATCATTCTGTAAAAAGTTGCCATGGGAAACCAAACCCGAAATCAAATTGATTAATTTTACATAAGGCCGTCACATTCATACTACTGCAAACTGACTCGAATGGGTTTTTCAGAAAAGTATTAAAAATATAAAATGCCGTCCAGTCAACATGAAAATTTCACAGGTATTAAATTAATTACTAATTAGCCCTGCGGTGTGTGTGGTAAAGCAATTAAATCCGGTCCCATGAGACTCACATTTGTTTATAGTAGGTCGTAAAATCGTTAATTACCTGGGTTAATTAACTGATTTCCCGAATTTTATAAATCTCAACTTGTTTCAGAGGGTCTAGAGACGTTTTTTATCATTGATAAAATTTGACTTTCACTTTTAATATTTTTATTTGTCAAAATAATTTGTTCATTGAAGCAACGTATTCTCAGGAGACCTGTTTTTTACAGTAGTTTTTTTTAAATCGCCATTTACCTGGGGTAATTCCTTGTTGCACATTTTTCTACACTACTACCCATAGAATACAAGCTCTTGCTATATATAGAACCCCCTGGCCCATTCATAAAAGCCAACTACAACCGAATGTCATGAATTACTAAGAAGTACCGCCATCCTCCGACCCCCCCCCCCCCAACAGCCATATCCCAATATCCACCCCAACCTGGAAGTTCTAATTGGCTTAAAATACCATAGACCTGTCAAAGATCAATCACAAACCCCTTTGAGAGGCACTCTGAGCCGCTTTCAGGCTTGTTTTATAGATGTTATCTGCCCTTCACCGCTGTTCAAAATGCTCTGCAGGCGACATGCGGTTTGGGCGCATGCGCGAGAATTTTGAAGGGTCATACAAAAATGCATATTAATAACGTGACCTTTACTCTTTTTTTCCGTCGCGGAGTTCATTGCAAAAAACGCCTGTTATACTGAAAATTAATTTCAAAGAGAATTTTTAACCAATAGGATTAGAAAGAATATGTCGTCTGCAAATATTGAACTAACATTACAGCAATATGGGCAAACGCGAGAATTTCCTTGAAGTTTTTTTGTGCACAACTCTGGCCCTTGACAAGAGCGCGCACGCTGAAAAAGGTAATATTTAAAAGCGGATTTTCTTCCTGAAGATGAATTTAATGGTGACCGACTTTAATGGTGACCGACTTTAACGGTGACCGCAGTGACCCAGTTCTCTGAGCTCTCAGTATGTTTTTTTTTTCATTGGTATGAAGGGAGAACTTACGGAGAATTGAATTTGTTGACCAATTAATTAAGGAGTAATTAAAAAATGATTAATTTAACTACTGTAAACAACAGTAGGGCTAACTCACCGCAGGGTTTTAAAAGCTGCATCGCTTTTAATCGAATCAGAAACCCAAAGTGTTATATGCACATATTCGAACAGACGTCCTATAAATCTTAACATTTCATAAGTATTATATTAATAACGCATTAATGGGTCGTCGCTTTAATTGAATCAATCCGTAAAATGAAACCCTCAGTATTGTAAAATACAAATCAACCTAAATTAGCGTGGATTTTGAGTACTCTTACACAGCCGTAATACACATTCATACCACTACATGCCACAAACTGATTCGAACGGGTTTTTCGCTGAATTATTAAAAATATAAACAGGCGTCCTATAAGTGTGAAAATTACATAAGTATTAAATTAATTACTCGTTCATAGCTTCATCGCATTTAATCGAATCAATCCGTAAAATGGAGCCCTAGGAAACCCAAAATCCAAATCGACCCAAAGTGTTGATTTACGCACAGTCGTATGTGCATCTTCAAACTAGGTAACTGCATCCCACAAAATGATTCGAACGGAGATTTCACTAAAATATAAAAAATATAAACAGTAGTACTAAAATCTGACAATTTCACAGGTATTAAATTAATTACTCAACAATGGATTCATCGTCTTCAATTTAATCCATCTGTAAAAAGTAGCCCTGAAAATAAAAATCGACCGGTATAGTGTTTTTTTTTAATGAATTCTACACAAGGCCGTTACTGCAAACTGATTCAAATAGGTTTTCAGAAATGTTTTAAAAATATAAAATGTCGTCCTATAAATCTAAAAAGTTCACAAGTCTTTAATTAATTACTAATTCATAGATTTGTCGTCTTCAATTGAATCAATCTGTAAAATTAAACCTGAAAAAAAAAATCTAAATCGACCCATATCAACCATCGACCCATGCTGCAAACTGATTTGAATGTTTTTTCAGAAAATATTAAAATATAAAAAGTCGTCTTATCAATATGAACATTTCACAAGTATTTAATTAATTACTTGTTTATAAATGCATTGCCCTTTCTTGCATTAATCTGGTTGGAGGGAGCGCTCAGAAACCAAACATCTAAATTTCCCCGAAGTGTTGATTTTACGCTCAGCCGTATACCTCGTGTACATAATAGCTGCACCACTAATTCACAAACTGACTGGAAGTTGTTTTTTGTTGGTAAAATACTAAAAATACAAACGGTCGTCCTACGTACATGAAAATTTCACAAGTATTAAATTAAAACTTACCTTTTTGTTGAGCGTACTTCAGTTTTTACAGTTAAAAATATCCTCCCAGCTTTACCCACTGAATGCAAACAGGGTAACTCATCCATGTCAAATACAGCAGGACCATCATCAACTTGGCCGGTACTAACATTTATTAACATTTGCCCAAGTTCAAGAAATTGAACATTACGGCTTACCCTTGGGACAGACTTCATTTTGAAATTATTTTTGTTTGTTTGTTTGCTGTTTTCAGAGATTAATATTAGCTCTGGTAAGAAATTATTAAATGGGGAGACATTGTTGCCTGTTTAAATTGGATCCAGGCACATCGTGGTCGCCGAACAATAAACAAAATAAAGTCTGTTTCGATCCTCTTGCAGTGTTATTTGAGAACGCCATTATTGGATCTTCCACATTTATCAAATGCAGAAGTGCAGACTCTCACTCATCAGCCAAGGAAAATGACGTTTTATGTCTCAACAGTAACTGAATAAACTTGAAGTAAATAAAGCGTTATTAACAATGTAAAACAAAATTATAAAAACGTGTTAAATCAAATGAAATGTTAAAACATGCTATAGCTCAATTAACAATATTTACCAAATTAGCAACAACAGCATGTGCGAGATAGTTATTAGAATTATCATGTTGTTTTTCTAGCACAAGGATTTTTAGAATTAAAAATAAGAGGTATAAAACTGTTAATTCAAAAATGATGAAGGTATTAATATTCCCTGGAATTAAGAGTAGAAATATGAGAAGGATATTGTCTTGTCAGTATGATTTGAAGCTTTGCATGGAATGCATGATGTGATGGATAATGATGACTAAAATTGCTGGTTACACCATGTGAAATAATATCTTCTGTGAAGATACAGGCCTATGTGTAGTTCTGATAAGAACCGATGGTGGTGAGTCCAGAAGTCGGATGAAGTACACTGCTCGAAGCGTTAGCGGTTCTTATACAAACCACACTTATTCAAATACACCATACTCACCTAACGTACCGTAGTTTCGAGGTCCTCATATTTAGGGATTTTGCCTCAACAAAATGAATTATTACTGTTAATTGTGAAATGTCACTGTTAGTAAGTAAAACAAATATATATATATACATAACAGCAAAAGAAACGTCACCCCTAAAAATATTTATTATTTTCATTTTATAATTAATATAATTTGTTTAATGAAGAATATTATGAGCATGGAGTGTAACACGAACACAATGTGGCAAATTTGGTTGACCTCAAAATTCATCATGCATAATAATAATAATAATAATGTATAGATTTATATAGCGCACGTATCCACCAACTAAGTGGCGCTCAAGGCGCATTATATTATTATCCCTGCTCATAAGGCTCATAAGGCTCATAAATCATTCCTGAAACCATCTCAGCTCCCTGGGGAGTATACAGCTCAATTGCTGCCATTTCTAGCGCATAGAGAGCAAACCATCTCTGCCTTCACAGGTACCCATTTAACCCCTGGGTGGAGAGAAGCAATTATGGTTAAGTGTCTTGCTCAAGGACACAGGTGTCACGGCCGGGGCTCGAACCCACACTCTGCTGCTGGCAACACCAGAACTTGAGTTCAGTGCGCTAGACCGCTCGGCCAGATAATCCACTTTACGTGCATTATACAACACACGGGACCCATGGCTTTACGTCCCATCCGGAAGGACGAAGCAATTATGGTTAAGTACCTTGCTCAAGGATACAAGTGTCACGACCGGGGCTCGAACCCACACCCTGCTGCTGGCAACACCAGAACTTGAGTTCGGTGCTCTAGACCGCTCGGCCACATGACGTTAGAGGACACATAAGTTAAACACGTTCTCAGACTTATCAAAATTTAGGGGGTGACGTTTCTTTTGCTGTTATGTATATCAATAAAAAATAATAACAACAATAAAAATGATAAAACAAAATTACAAAATAAATAAATAATTAACAAAATAATTTAAAAAAATTAATTAATTAATTAATTAATAAATATATATAAATAAATAAATATAAATAATGTAAATAAATAATAAAAAAATTAATAAATAAATATAAATAAATATATAAATAAATATAAATGTAAATAACAAAATTAATTATGACTGTTAATTGTGAAATGTCACTGTTAGTAAGTAAAAAATAAATAAATAAATATAAATAATAAAAACATAACTATGAAAATTAAAAAAAATTAAAATAAATAAATTAAATAATAAATGTATGTAAATAAATATAAATAAATGTAAATGTAAATAAATGTAAATGTAAATGTAAATCAATGTAAATGTAAATGTAAATAACAAAATTAATTATGACTGTTAATTGTGAAATGTCACTGTTAATAAGTAAAAAATAAATAAATAAATAAATAAATAAATATAAATAATTAAAAAAAATAATGGTGGAGTCTCCACCATATAAATAAATATAAATAAATAAATAAATATAAATAAATGTAAATGTAAATAGATAAATGTAAAATAATGTAAATAAATAAATGTAAATGTAAATAAATATAAATAAATAAATTAGATAGCCGCTATGTAAGTTATCTTGTTCTTTTTGTTTGCCAAATTAAATGTCTTTGTAGCTGAAATATAAACCCGATTGATGCAGGTTGTTTTCTTTGTACAGCCGACTTAAAGAAACCTTTGTTTTCTGATAGCTCGTTGTACACGATCGGCATACGACAACAGATTGACAAATCGGCCGGTCGACGTCATCCACAAGCTCCAGACCAAACCCAGTGATCTCACGGACTCTCACGTAATCTCCGTCTTTAACGCGTTCAGCTTATCGCGATATTGCGTTCAGTACATTTTAATGTTTTACACTACCAGACCATGAGGTAGTGATCTCGTGACTCTCGCGTAATCTCTGTCTTTAACGCGTTCAGCTTATCACGATATTGGTGTTAAGTACATATTCATGTTTTACACTAGCAGGCCACAACATGTCAGTGGTTATAAATCTGTGGAGTAAATGTCTCTAACCCTTTGTATACTGTAGTCTTAATTCTCATTGTAGTCAACTAAAATAATATCTTTGTACGCCGACATAGGCCCTAACTCTCAATGTGTAGCTGACTTTAATAAATACTTTTGTCCTTTGTGAGCGCCGACTTTACTAGCCCTTTGTACGCCGACTGAGTCTTTGTAGCCTAGTAACAAGAAATCTCTTTGTGGGCCGACTTAGTTTCTCTTTGTGCGCCGACTAAAAGAATGTATTAATTCGCCGACATCATTTTAGCTGGTTATAAGAAATCTCTTTGTACGCCGACTTAATTATCTTCAATATATTTATTTCATTGTTCGCCTTGAAATACTGAGCGTAATCCCTTGATTTATGAATAAGAATTATGAGAAAAGAAATTATTACATCGATAGTAGCAGTCTCATTTTATTATACTTTGGCCAGAGCTTAAATATCTCTTGACATTTTAAGTTTCGAAAGTATTTCCGAGTCCAATGAATATCCAAAACGGCGCTACGGTTGCTGTCCCCAGATCGTGATCACTTTGGTCTCCGTTGTATTCTCCTATACTCCGGCTACTATGATCTTTAACGCGTTGGGGTTAACGCGTTAGGCGTTAGGGTTAACGCGTTAGGCGTTAGGGTTAACGCGTTAGGCGTTAGGGTTAACGCGTTAGGCGTTAGGGTTAACGCGTTAGGCGGTAGGGTTAACGCGTTAGGCGTTAGGAAGGCTCCCCATGGAATAGTCAACTAAAATAATATCTTTGTACGCCGACATAGGCCCTAACTCTCAAATGTGTAGCTGACTTTAATAAATACTTTTGTCCTTTGTGAGCGCCGACTTTACTAGCCCTTTGTACGCCGACTGAGTCTTTGTAGCCTAGTAAGAAGAAATCTCTTTGTGCGCCGACTAAAAGAATCTATTAATTCGCTGACGTAATTTTAGCTGGTTATAAGAAATCTCTTTGTACGCCGACTTCATTATCTTCAACATATTTATTTCATTGTTCGCCTTGAAATACTGAGCGTAATCCCTTGATTTATGAATAAGAATTATTATACTTTGGCCAGAGCTTTAAATATCTCTTGAAATTTTAAGTTTCGAAAGTATTTCCGAGTCCAATGAATATCCAAAACGGCGCTACGGTTGCTGTCCCCAGATCGTGATTACTTTGGTCTCCGTTGTATTCTCCTATACTCCGGCTACTATGATCTTTAATGCGTTCGCTAACGCGTTCGCTAACGCGTTCGCTAACGCGTTCGCTAACGCGTTCGCTAACGCGTTCGCTAACGCGTTCGCTAACGCGTTCGCTAACGCGTTCGCTAACGCGTTCGCTAACGCGTTAGGCAGGCTCCCCATGGAATAGTCAACTAAAATAATATCTTTGTACGCAGACATAGGCCCTAACTCTCAATGTGTAGCTGACTTTAATAAATACTTTTGTCCTTTGTGAGCACCGACTTTACTAGCCCTTTGTACGCCGACTGAGTCTTTGTAGCCTAGTAACAAGAAATCTCTTTATGGGCCGACTTGGTTTCTCTTTGTGCGCCGACTAAAAGAATCTATTGATTCGCTGACATCATTTTAGCTGGTTATAAGAAATCTCTTTGTACGCCGACTTCATTATCTTCAACATATTTATTTCATTGTTCGCCTTGAAATACTGAGCGTAATCCCTTGACTTATGAATAAGAATTATGAGAAAAGAAATTATTACATCGATAGTAGCAGTCTCATATCATTATACTTGGCCAGAGCTTTAAATATCTCTTGAAATTTTAAGTTTCGGAAGTATTTCCGAGTCCAACGAATATCCAAAACGGTGCTACGGTTGCTGTCCCCAGATCGTGATCACTTTGGTCTCAGTTGTATTATCTCCTATACTCCGGCTACTATGATCTTTAACGCGTTCGCTAACGCGTTCGCTAACGCGTTTGCTAACGCGTTAGGGTTAACGCATTCGCTAACGCGTTAGGGTTAACGCGTTAGGCGTGCGTTAGGAAGACTCCCCATGGAATTAACAATTAATCAATGAAATGCTTAACGCGTTAAATCGAACGCGTTCGCTAACGCGTTAGCCACACTTAATTTCGATCAGTACTGTATATCTTGATTCAAAGAGAGTAAGCATACTCATAGAAGCAGTTTTGCCAACATTACCAATGTTGTACCTTCCCTTTAATGTATATCTTGATTCAAAGAGAGTAAGCATACTCATAGAAGCAGTTTTGCCAACATTACCAATGTTGTACCTTCCCTTTAATGTATATCTTGATTCAAAGAGAGTAAGCATACTCAAAGAAGTAGTTTTGCCAACATTACCAATGTTGTACCTTCCCTTTAATGTATATCTTGATTCAAAGAGAGTAAGCATACTCATAGAAGCAGTTTTGCCAACATTACCAATGTTGTACCTTCCCTTTAATGTATATCTTGATTCAAAGAGAGTAAGCATACTCATAGAAGCAGTTTTGCCAACATTACCAATGTTGTACCTTCCCTTTAATGTATATCTTGATTCAAAGAGAGTAAGCATACTCATAGAAGCAGTTTTGCCAACATTACCAATGTTGTACCTTCCCTTTAATGTATATCTTGATTCAAAGAGAGTAAGCATACTCATAGAAGCAGTTTTGCCAACATTACCAATGTTGTACCTTCCCTTCAATGTATATCTTGATTCAAAGAGAGTAAGCATACTCAAAGAGGCAGTTTTTCCAACATTACCAATGTTGTACCTTCCCTTTAACTCTTTCTGGACGGCGCGCCCTTTTAGAAGCCCAACACGCACACGACATAGGCCCGACGTCATCACCTGACAACATCGTTGTGTTTTGACTTGTTTTGACAACAGAATACGCAAATAACCAATAAGAATTCGAGGTCATGTACTGATTACTGATGATGTTTATGACTACGAGAACTGACGAAACATTCCGATCCGAGCTCAGGTTGTGTCAAGTTTTTGTTTACGTTAATTACACATGACCCTATGCGGTTTACCACACACGTTGATTGACAAAATGGCGGCCTCCATGGAACTCGCAACAAGATGCGAAACACACGCTATTTTCATGGAATTATAAAGTGGGAAGTACTGATGGAGGTGATTATGCTGATGATGTTGACTTTGAACACCCTGACAGTGATGGAAGTTTTGATTTTTAGGGAAAAAACGACCGTAAAAGCTGTTAATCTGAGGTCATATGTACCAAGTACAATAGCGATATAGCGATACGGTATGTTGTATCAATGTTGTAAATTATGATTTTTGTTACATAAACAGTGGGTTTCAAACCATTATGGGTAATATTATTATGCCCTGACATATTCTAACATAAATAAACCACCTTTGTTTATCATATAATGCATGTTTCCAGTACCTTGTTGATTTATTGATATTTATTCTACGGAACGATAAACATAAATTTACATTTGGATGGCTGCAATGCATTATGGGTATTCCCAACATGACACCCATCTCAATATTCACACTCAGAAAGTCATATCCTTTATTTTGATACCTTACTCTCAATTGGCAAAATATGAAAAATATTATTAATAATTTCCACACTTGACCTTGATTGTTTACATTATTGCATAACAGAAAACAACATACAGTATGTTGTATCAAGGTTGTATTTTATGATTTTTTATATATATATACAGGATGTTATTATGCATTATGGGTAATATTATTATGCCCTGATGTATTCTGACATAAACCTTATTTGTTTGTGGTACAATGCATATTTACAGACTTTCAATCAATAACTTGGTAGATTTAACGACTATTCCCTAGGGAGCGATAAACAATATTTTATATTTGTATGGCCGTAATGCATCCTGGGTAATCCCAAGATGATCCTCATCTCAATATTCACACTCAGTAAGTCATAACCTTTATTTTGATACCTTACTCTCTTCAATTGGAAAAAATAAATAAATAATTATTAATAATTTCCACACTTGACCTTGATTGTTTACAGTATCAAATTACAATAATGTAAACAATTCCGTCCATACACGTGCAATAATTCCGGCTAGAAAGAGTTAATGTACATGTATATCTTGATTCAAAGAGAGTAAGCGTACTCATAGAAGCAGTTTTGCCAACTTTACCAATGGTGTGCCTTTCCTTCAATGTATATCTTGATTCAAAGAGAGTAAGCATACTCATAGAAGCAGTTCTGCCAACATTACCAATGTTGTGCCTTCCCTTTAATGTACATCTTGATTCAAAGAGAGTAAGCATACTCATAGAAGCAGTTTTGACAACATTACCAATGTTGTACCTTCCCTTCAATGTATATTATCTTGATTCAAAGAGAGTAAACATACTCATAGAAGCAGTTTTGCCAACATTACCAATGTTGTACCTTCCCTTCAATGTATATCTTGATTCAAAGAGAGTAAGCATACTCATAGAAGCAGTTTGGCCAACATTACCAATGGTGTGCCTTTCCTTCAATGTATATCTTGATTCAAAGAGAGTAAGCATACTCATAGAAGCAGTTTGGCCAACATTACCAATGTTGTACCTTCCCTTCAATGTATATTATCTTCATTCAAAGAGAGTAAGCATACTCATAGAAGCAGTTTGGCCAACATTACCAATGGTGTGCCTTTCCTTCAATGTATATCTTGATTCAAAGAGAGTAAGCATACTCACAGAAGCAGTTTGGCCAACTTTACCAATGTTGTACCTTCCCTTCAATGTATATTATCTTGATTCAAAGAGAGTAAGCATACTCATAGAAGCAGTTTGGCCAACATTACCAATGGTGTGCCTTTCCTTCAATGTATATCTTGATTCAAAGAGAGTAAGCATACTCACAGAAGCAGTTTGGCCAACTTTACCAATGTTGTACCTTCCCTTCAATGTATATTATCTTGATTCAAAGAGAGTAAGCATACTCATAGAAGCAGTTTGGCCAACATTACCAATGGTGTGCCTTTCCTTCAATGTATATCTTGATTCAAAGAGAGTAAGCATACTCACAGAAGCAGTTTGGCCAACTTTACCAATGTTGTACCTTCCCTTTAATGTACATGTATATCTTGATTCAAAGAGAGTAAGCATACTCATAGAAGCAGTTTTGCCAACTTTACCAATGTTGTACCTTCCCTTCAATATATATCTTGATTCAAAGAGAGTAAGCATACTCATAGAAGCAGTTTTGCCAACATTACCAATGTTGTACCTTCCCTTTAATGTACATGTACATGTATATCTTGATTCAAAGAGAGTAAGCGTACTCATCATAGAAGCAGTTTTGCCAACTTTACCAATGTTGTACCTTCCCTTTAATGTACATCTTGATTCAAAGAGAGTAAGCATACTCATAGAAGCAGTTTTGCCAACATTACCAATGTTGTACCTTCCCTTCAATGTATATTATCTTGATTCAAAGAGAGTAAACATACTCATAGAAGCAGTTTTGCCAACATTACCAATGTTGTACCTTCCCTTCAATGTATATCTTGATTCAAAGAGAGTAAGCATACTCATAGAAGCAGTTTTGCCAACATTACCAATGCTATATCTTTCCTTTAAACAAATTTGTATAAATATCATATAGATTTGGCTATAGCATGCACAGTCACGATGGTGTGCTTGCTGCCTTGGGAAATACTTCATGCTACAAAAAAAAACCCTTGTGGGTTTTTTGGTCCACATGAAATGTTTTATCGTCAAGTAAGTGCTATCCATCTTCCTTTAGGATATATACTGTGTATAATACACATCAGAAGGAAATGAACCTTAACGTATGTGCTGTTCTCTTCTTGTCCCCAGGAAATCAGGTCCATTACTTATCTATTTTGCCTTGAGCAAATGAACCCTGTTAATAAATAAACTCATCTGTCAACTGATTCATACCATTTTTACATGTTCTTAATATCAAGCTATCAACTCAACTTAACCCATCTACTTCCCTCTGTCATATAGACCCAAAGGCTCCGATTGCGGCGTTGTGAATGTCAACATTCCCACGAGCGGTTCGGAAATCGGTGGTGCATTCGGTAAGGAGTCTTTAAAATATTCAGCCCAAATCTAATCTCTGTCCAAATTGAGTAGGATATCCATGAAGTGAAGTCATTTGGCATCTTCATATTGGGAGCAAGTTAGGGGGAAACACAGTGACATGAATTGCCTTATAGCAATGATAATATATGCTTTTTGTGAGGCAGTACTCTTTATACAGTGCCTGGTAATTAAGGATGCGAAACGGTAGATAATTCGGCTAAGTGCCAAGAGTCAAGTGTTATAATTACATGTAGGTCAGGGAAATGCAGGGTATGTGTGTGTTGAAAGAAGGCCCTGGCTTCCTTTGAGATTCGCCTTGAAGCGTTGCACTATATGCAACTCACTAATCATCATCAATCTCTTGGTATTTCACCAATTCCATCAATTACTGAGAAATTTTGCTTTTAGCTTCTGGCCACAGAACAGTGCTTGTACCTCAGTAATTGAAAATGAAGGAGGGGATATTTACATGTACTTTTCAACAGATTAATCTGTATGGAAAGACAGGTATAATCGTGGCTCCTTATTATTGCAAACTAAACAGGTGTGAAATGTGTAGAGTACTGATTCACTTACCATACACCGTAATAACAATCTGAACCTTCTCTGAGAAAACACCATGTTAAGAACATAAGTTAAATTCAAGGTTGGTGAAATGGTACTTTTCTCACCTTTCAAATCCCACTTAAAAGGACTAGGATCATCACGATCAGAACAGACTTTCAACAGGCCATTGAATCGGTGTCCTAGTTCAAGATGAACACAGTGACTGAAAATTACTGGCTCATTTATGCAGCAGCAACGGTAGTATGACCTTATCATGTGGAGCATTGTTTTCAGTGATCTAAAGCTAGCACTCTGATTCAATGCCTTGTTGATCATGACAGTATTATCTCATTTAACCTGAGCCCACATACGGATTGGGTTTTCAGTTTCTTTTTGAGATATTGGGTGTTTTATTTCCCCCAAAGAAAAATTACCCAAGGTTTTTCCTCCAGGCTCTTCAAAAACTAATTTTCTTTCTTGTCTTCTTCCAACTAAAAACTGGACCAGGAGAAAGAACAGAGAGAATTATTTATTTGGTTACCCTGGATTTATGAAATGCTACTTCTGTGACAAGAAACAACCGTGCATCGTTTTTTAAACAGTTACTTTGTGATTGTTATTTACCAAGTGGATGTTTCCACAAGAGATCATCACGCTTGAAAACAATGTATGTAATCATGTATGAAATGGCCAATTTGTTGCTAAAATACTATCATTATAACTGTCATCAGTAGATGACACACCTCCTAAATCTCAGTTCAGTTTGTGGTAATACCATGTGGGTTACATGTAAATCACAACTATCGCTAAGTGAGATTGTATGTGGATTTGATAACAACTGTATAGGTCTTCTGTACGTTTAGACTAGCCAGCTCTAGTCATAATCAGGAGATACACTCCACTGTGCAAAGCTTCACATCTGTGGTCATTTCCTTTACAGGTGGTGAGAAGCACACTGGGGGAGGTCGTGAGTCGGGCAGTGACTCTTGGAAGCAGTATATGAGACGCTCTACATGGTAAGTCTTTATATCTCTGTCCCTGTTCATGCCAAACATAAGGTCACTGAATTTGTGACTGAACTGTCACTTCGGATGAAGTTACAAATCAAGTGGCTTTGGATGTTACCACGAAAGATGAAGGTAACTACATGTAGTTGCTAATTCAAGTGAATTTCAGGTTCCCCTCCTGTCAGTAAATTGGGTGCCATTATTTGTTTCCCAACAGAGCAAACTGGCTAAATCCATTAAAAGGTTTGTGGTCTAAATCGATTAAGATTTTCGTTATTGTTTTGTTTGCTTTTAAATCTTCAAAAGCCGACAGTATGCTTAGAGGGTGAAAAACAAATTGAGCTTGCCTAATGGGCAACCATTATCAATTCACTAGATTGCCCCAGGGAAATTTACATTTCCCTACGAAACTTCGCAACCCTTAAATTGGCACACTGTGTTGTACTTAATCATGTTAATTTGTTCAATATGCTCATTTCATTTTCAGTCAGACTAAAGTTAAATATGTATTGGTCTGTGTTTTACCATCTAGAATTTGTTTGTTTTCATTTGAACATTGATAATTTCCTTTTATAAAGGAAAACAAATACTTTGAAATTCGATTTTTTTTTTACAAACTGCCAAAATTTTATGACAGAAACCACCATTAACCCTCCTACTTCTGGTACCTTTTTCATACAAGTTGATCCACAATTTGAAACCATTCGCTTTTGTGGTTTTGAATGGTGAAATAACTGTGTACAGTATTGATTCCCCCAAGTGGTTTTGAATGGTAGGTCAGCTAATACAAAACCTTGTTTGGATCTTTCCAAATGGTAGTACAGCTAATACAAAACCTTGTTTGGATACTTCTAAGTGGTGAATCAATGGACCCTCTATGAATCAATGGACCCTCTATGCATTTGAATGGATTTGAATGGTAGTAAAGCTTGCTACCAACACTGTTCAAATGGTATCACCTGGTGTGTACAAAACCAATGGGCATTTTGGTAAGTGGAAATTTTGAATGGTTTCAAATGGTCAAACAGTAGGAGGGTTAATTAAATAATGTTGGTACATATTTACTGTATAACCATGCATCTCGAAACAAATATTTTAAAGCATTTGATAAAAAAAATATTAAAAAAAATAAAAAATCAGAAAAACTTAAAATAGACCAAAACACAGACGATACATCTTTAAAGGGAAGGTACAACTTTGGTATTTTCAGGAAACATAAATGATCACAGTTGTACATAAAACTTGCCTGGTGTAAAGTTGATTAACCCTAACCCCCTAGGTATTCTGGCTAGGAACCTTCCTGAATCCTCCAAAATCCATCAGTGCACTTTTGGAAACATGCCCTTATCTTCAAAATGCAACCATGCATCTTTCATATTCAGCACTTATGGCCTGTACTTCTTGCCAGGTCGTAATTTTTCCCCATTTGAAGAGGTGAAAGTACCAGTTCCAACAGTGCTGAATTTTTCCCCAAAAGTGCCCCTTGGAGGATTTTGCAGGATTTGGGGTGGTTAGGGTTAAGGTATCAATCATCCATTGAAAATTAATACAACTGTTTCCCAATTAAGGTTACATCATTATAATAACAAAATTTCATGTTAGAAATTGTTCATTTCGCTGATCATAAATTCTGAATGAATTTTCACTATTTATTGTTAATGACAAAAATATAATAAGCATCAACCTATACATATCGCAGAACCCACTGCTATATAGGATTCTAACCGGCCAATCGTCATCGGGCAAGGTCGGTGATCGAGGGGTTAAGACATCTGTACAAGTAATCAGGAGGTCGTGGGTTCGAATCCCGCCCAAGTCGCCTGTGAAGTATTTTCACACATACTCGGAAAGCACTGAGTATGTTGGGCAATTTAAATCAAAAGCTAAAACGTTTACTAGGCCTAACGTTTACAGGTTTGTCTGTTGTATATCTTGATTCAGAAAAAGTAAGCTGGCCAGTCAGCATTACCAATGTTTCACCTTCTCTTGAATAAGAAGTATATTTTGACACGGGCATAGCCAGAAGTACCCATAAATATTCGGGGGGGGGGGGGGGGAGGGGGGGGAGATACTAAAACAAAATACTGCACTGTGTATGTTAGTTTTGGGGTTTTGCATTTGTTTTCTTCCTTGGTGATGGCAACAGGGGGTGTGGCACCCTTCGGAACCCCCCTGGCTACGCCTATTTATTTTGATACAACTGTCTTGTACATGCTAAGATTACATATTAGTTCACTCATGGGTTGCTAATGAGGTTTTGTATCCTTGTCAAGGACTCGGCATGTATGACTCTGCAGTTTGTAGGCTAGATGTGTCCTCTAGATGAATCTCAATTATATGGGATTATTTACCCGTTTATTTGATCCTGTACGTGTTTGATGCTGACTAATACAAAGATCTTACTCATTTTCTTGGCTTATACCCCGGGCATGCATAGAGGTAGTATTTGTCTTGTGGGTAAAAGGTGTATTCAACAGTAACCATCTGGGGAGGCCTACACGTACATGTACGTGACTAAAAGCGAGTTGACACAAATGTTCAAATATCTGGTCATTTCATAGCAATGATTTGAGTTGAAATGAGTCATTGAAGATCATGTTGAGATGAGTGGAGTTGAGCTTAGTCATTGGTGGTTCCAAAGGGTGGCAAAGGGAGAGGGGATGTGCCCCTCCCTATTTTTATCACTGTGCATGTGCAAATTATCTCTGTTGTGTTCCCCCATTTTTTTGCCAAAGCCCCTGCCCCTATTTTGAGACCCTGGATCCACCCCTGAGCTGAATCGAGTAATTTTTCAAGTTTGATTCCATTTGAGTCAGCCTTAAGAGGTTTAGAACTTTTTAACAAATTTTCTTATTTGTCTGACTGGAATTATTGCAACATTGTAACATCCTTAACAGGTGCAGCCGTAGATCACTCGCAGCTCCCCTGGGGAGATCATCAAAAGTTGTCCAGATGCAAGGGTTGAATAATTTGATTATATTAATTCATTTGATGGGTATCCACGTTGAAGTTTGCCTTCAAACACTGTTGTGAAATGTCACATTTGCCCCTAAGCTCAACCAAATGCTGTTAATAAATATTGTTAAAAATGTCAACGACACAAGGGATAATCTTTTTCCCCATAAGAAAATCTATAAAAAAACGGGTCAGTGTCCCTCTGGGAAAGACTTGATGGAATATAATCACTCAATCTTGGGCCTAGTACGCCTACTTCTGTACTATGAGGATACTGTGACATATGATGGCCGTATCTGATATAACTATAGTGGCTCAATAGCGATACATGACTACTCAGTCATACTGAAAATTGATAAGACAAAAATTGAAATGACAAAAAAATACAGAAGAATGAACTAACTTTTGGATTTTGTATAATAGACTTTTGGCAATTCTCCAAGAGTGCAGGTTTATCATGGGCTGTATACAGTACTTCTGAAAGCAGATATTGACTGATCTCTACTTTTATCTTCTCATCAAACTTATGATTTAAACATTTTATTTTTCATTAAACAGTTAAGAAGATAAAGGAATTCTATTCAATGTTAAAAATAATGAAAGTAAATGTATTATTTCTTTTATAAACAGAAGTTTATATTACTGTTACAGTGAAAAAGGACACAAACACCAAGGTTGTTATCAGGATTCGAACCCACATTCTGACGACTCGGCCACCAGAACACAAATCCATAGCATTGTAGTCTTAAAAAGGATTTGAATCATCAAAACACAAGTCTGATGCATTAATCAACTCCGCCCTGTCTGGGCACAATAATTTCACAAAATAATTTGACACCGTGCATGAATTAAGATGAACCCTAACTCCCTAAGCATTTTTACTAGAAACCTTACTCAACCTATCAAATCCCAACACCATGGTTGACTGTTGCTGGTTTAAACTGTTGGATTTTGATTGAGTGGGGACACATGGCCCAAAGTAAAGTTTGAAACTGGAGTCACACAGTACTCAACCCATCATAATCCAACAATTGTTTTCATGCTAAAAAAACTTAACTATACAAAAACTAAAACACCCTATGGAATAAATGGTAGGTTCTAGTTGTATGATGTTAGACACAATGCCAAGCATACCTAAGTACAATATTTGCCTTTATCAGTTGTTTATTACAGCAGGTTGCATACACACACTCTCTCCACTCAAAGTCCAACAATGTTGCATGCTAGTAGAACCACCGTCCTCACTCAATCAAAATCCAACACTGTTACTGCACACATACAGTACTCATCCAGCCATATTCCAACACTTTACACATGCCATATCAGAACGGTACACAGTACTCAACCCATCAAACTCCAACAATCCCTGGTGTTGGAGTTTGGCTGGATGGGGATCGTTAGGGTTAATAAATGTAAGTGAAACAACATATTGTTGATGCAACAATTCATTGGTAGTCAAATAATTGCATCTATAAGATTATCTAAATTAATTTTCCATATAATAAAACCCACAATTTTCTGTAATTGTAATTTGAAAGATAAAAATTTACAATGTACATGCATTTAAAAAATATTTATGTACATTCACCATCAATCAGTGAAAAAATTAGCATAATATATGCCTATATATTTTTGTAATCAGAAATGTTGGTATTTGTGTACATCTTTTAAAGTATATATGCACCATATAGGAGAATTCATGTCTCAGTGTATTTCCTGTACGAGTATAAATGAAATCTGCTATATCCTGAGGCGGTGATGATGAAGATAAAAAGTAGAAAGTACTCGCTGTCACAATTACTAAGGTAACAGCTGAGTTACAGCTAGAATGAAATTGAACATATATCCTGAGGCAGTGATGATGAAGATAAAAAGTAGAAAGAACTCGCTGTCAAAATTACTCAGGTAACAACTGAGTTACAGCTAGAATGAAATTTTACATTTTTTTATAATGTCTGATTGCAAAGTAACCTTTTTTATTCGATTACGATATCGAGAACCTTTTTAAGTTATCGAGATATCGGCAAAAAATATATATCGTGATTAAAAAAATCGCCATTGTGAGTCAAGTCAAAATTAGAACAGTCTTTTCAGCTTTTGGACGTGAGAAACAAAGGCAACTACTTCAGAAGTACATATACACGCTCTAGAAACGAATTTGTGATTTATTGTGACGCTGTGGTTATCGGCTCTAAAGTAATCATGCATGAATGAAAAATATAATCGCGATATTATCGAACATCGCGATATATGTTTCCCGATATATCGTGGATGAAGAAAAGAAAAGATATCGCCCAAGCTTATTGCAAAGTGTGGGTTAGGGATGGTACATGAAGGTATATACACTCACTGGCCAAAAGTATTGCAACATGAATTTGTACGAGACATTGCCTAGACGGATGGCCGCAATTATCAGGTCACGTGGTTACCCGACAAAGTATTGAAGGACTTTGTTTCCAAGCAAGAACAGTAAAAAAGAACATTGACTTCAAAACACAGGCACTTTCAAGAAGTCTTAAGTAGTGTAAATAAAATAAAATAAATTATTGTAACACAGTTCTCCAAACTGAACTTTGGTGTGAATTTCAATGTTGCAATACTTATGGCCAGTGAGTGTAGAAGCTATATATGGAATGCCATGTCGGAGCAGTTTAGTGCATCGGACTTGTGTTCTGTTGGCCGAGTCATCAGAATGTAGGTTCAAATCCTGGCCGCGACTGTGGTGCTTGTGTCCCTGAGCTTAAATTAACTTAACTTTAATTGCTTCTCTTCACCCATGTGTATAAATGGGGACCGGTGAGGTCCCCATTTGTATTTAGGGCAAGTGCCAATAAACTTGCCTTACCATGAATCAATAACCATAGCTTTTGATATCCCAGACTGCAATGGTTGTTTTCTTTTGCTACAGAAATTTACAGATTACTCAACAGGTACTGGATCCACTTAACCATCTTAGAAAATCTGCCCCCAGACTCTGCTATGACTAGTGACTCGCAATCGAGTAATACTTTTAGTGACTCTGAGTTGAGTCACAATGTACAATGACTCGGATTCAACCCTTTGGACTCGGACTCAAACTCAAACTCGGGCTTGACCCTGGACTCAGACCCTGGACTCAGACCCTGGACTCAGACCCTGGACTCAGACCCTGGACTCAGAGGTTTATGCCTTGCACTTGGAGGCAAAATGACCTGTTCTACATTCACCTATTTTTAAACCCATTGGGGATTACTCGATGTGAACAAATTCCCTTGTAACAAAAATTACTGAAGCTCAGGCTCGACCCATCTCAAGGTTTGAGGATTCGAATACAAGTCTGCCTGCTCCTTGTTTTTAATCAAATTTGAATCTTTAGAAACAATGACCAGTTGACAGTATTATCCTGTATGTAATGGTAATTAATGATCAAGTGTATAAGCAGTGTCACATTGATTGATGCTGTTGTTTGTCCAATCTATTTATTCCCTTCCCAGTACCATCAACTACGGGGATGACCTCCCTCTTGCCCAGGGCATAAAGTTCCAGTGAACATCTGAAGTCTTATAATGACTTAGCGATGGAGGACAGTTTGTCAGCTTTTTATCAAGTGGGCTGACCTATCATGAAGAGATACACATTTAATGACAGGCATTGTCAGAATGAGTAATTTCACAAACAGAAGTAAAAAAAATATTCATTGAGATTAAAAAAAAAAAAAAAAACAGAAATGGTATTCAGTGGTAAAATCGACTTTGAATGGTCCTTTTTTAAATATTTGTTAGGTTTCTTTTTGTCATGGAGTAATTGTTAGAGTTTGGAATAGGATCAATGCTCTGTAAAGTTGAGCAAAACTCGCATATTAATCTCTTTTAGCAAATGCCTCCTAACTTGACAAGGTTGCCTTTTTATGATAGACAATTAAATTCATAAATGATTTATTAAAAATAGTAAGAGAATGCAGATTCATTTAATTGTGTTTTTGGACCTTGGACCTTAGTATTGATGTTGCTTTGCTTGTTACCACAAAAGACCAACATAGCAAATCACACTTTCATTACTGCACAGTTAATAAAAAAAATAAAAAATATATAAAAAAAACTGCTCGGCCCTTTATTTTCAGTTTCCGCGACCTTTGGTCTTCATCCTGCGGTAGGTATCGCGCAACAAACTTGTATTGATTTATTCCCATTCATAAATCCCCATCTTGATTTCAAAATTTCATTCCCTTAATATAACATGCTTGGAATGTTTCCCATGCATTTCGTTATTATGAAAGATTCCTAAGATGTTGTTTTTAAAGGACAGATGCCTCTTTTACCTGTAACCATAGACAAAAACTTTAAATTGGGGAACTGCCTGATACAATCATGTATTCAGTAATAATGTCTTGAACTGAGACTACAAGTGAATAGTTAAGAGAGAAAATATTGACAGTAAAATAATTAAGCTAGTCTATTTTCAAGCTATAATAGCAAACACAAAGGTCAAGAAATCATTTAGGTTGTAACAGTTTACAAATTGATTTTTTTAAAGTTATGATTAGTATTCATTTGCCACGATTTAATATTGTAATGTTTACATTCTTTTTGCTATTGCTTTATGTTTGAAATAGTGTAAACTTCGCTATGTATGTGTATTTGCTTTCTAGAGTTCCAATGAGATTCATCCCATCATTGTTTGAATATTAGAGAAATATAGACCTTAATGTGATTTGAAGCTTTGCATGGTGGATTGGATAAGAAATATAAGGGTTACGGGTAACACCATCTGTAATAAACTTTCATTGGAACAAGTGTGGTTCTGAGAAGAAAAGAAACGTTTCGAACATTGCGCTGTGTTCGTTTTCAGCATGATGCTAGACCGTCGGCTGATCTGTGGCTTAAATACTGCTGGCTGGGATCACATGGTGTTTATGACGCATGGTGTTTATGACGTATGGTGTTACCCGTAAACCTAATATTTATATAAAAAGTAGTTTTTGCAAACTGCTTACCAGCCAAAAGGATCTGTAGTATAAACGAAAAAATGGTATTTAGGTTACTCACGTTTTCTGACATTGCTGGCTCTCTATCTCAGAGATCCTCGTATGGTCGAAAGTGAGACCACTGTTTGTAGAAATAACTAGTATTGTATTCTTTTAATCCTTTCATGAACAAAGAATATTTTCTCCCCCTTCGGCCTATATAAAATATGGGTATATTTTTAAATAGAAATATACAGTTAAACTGCTATTCTGAAATAATTATGCTGGCGAATGATCACTGGTTGTATACTATGTTTATGAATAACAATGAAGGCTGTAACTGAATTGTATACTGTTTATTTACATGTAGGTACCGCTGGTAATATTCAAATTGTATACGGCCTGTGCAGTTTTGTAATGAGATATGTATGCTTTGATGTTATTGTTTGAAACTGAAATGGTTAGATATGATATACCGTACCGGTAGTTTGGCCAACCTGGTGTGTGTAAAACAAAGCCAAAGTATGCAATATTTTAAACATGTATGAGCATGTATGAGCATGTATGAGCATGTATGAACATGTATGAACATGTATGAACATTGCACATGTTTGTTTCAGATATTTGTTTGGTACTGGTAAACCTGTCTATTCCAAATATATGAAGGATTGATGATTACTTTCTTGTCCGGGAGACATTTACGAAAATATATTGATGGGGGCAGTTAAACAGTATAATGTTGTACCTACCTTGTGAGTATAACAAAACTATACTAACTGGTAGATAATATAGGTTTTCCCGTCCAAAGTAGTCAATTTAGCAGCTAATTTCAACGCAGCGTAAATCAATTTCGCGTCAATCAATTTCGCGCGGAACTGGTTGACGTTGCTGCTCAAAATCATCATTCAGTTTGCTAAAACGATCATTCGATTTCATTTAATCCTATGATTTAATGAACATCCACTAACAATTACCAATACCACACCAACAGCATTTAATTTCGCTTAAGCTTCCCGTGGGCGTACAGTTAAACATTCAAATTCGTTTGTGGGCAAGAATTTATGACATTTGTGCAATGAAATTCACACTGTTTTACTTGGTTTTCTATATTTGAATTTCAAAGTGCATGTATAGTAATTGGTTCACTCATTGGTAAGAGCATGCACGGATTACCGCACGGGCAAACTGGGCACGTGCCCCGGGCCCAGGAGCCAATAGGGGCCCTTGGTTTAAAAAAAAAGAAAAAAAAAAGCATAGTACTAGTATTATGCGCGTGTATGGGCCCGTGGTGAATTTGTGCCCAGGGCCTGTGCTCATGATGATCCGTCCATGGGTAAGAGCATTAATGTTTGTCAAAGGATAAGGTTTCATTTCTACAATTCACTACGTTGACAAATAAAGATAACGAAACGGCAGCTTGTAGTCGTTTGCACGAGAATATCTGATGTAGACCGAGCACGCTTGATTGAGGCGTTCGCGGGAAATGCTCAGGAATGCCCCAAAACACATTGATTGAGAAATGTATGAGGGGACCGGGAAACAAATGATAAAAACAAAGTAGAAAAAATAATAATAATAATAAACAAAAATGTATAAACATTAACGAAAATTAGAATAAGAAAAACATGATTAAAGAAAGATTGGTAAGAATTACTTATTTTAATTCCCATTGTGCGAAATTGATTGCCTGTAAATAAAATAAAACGAGTGCAAATCCTCATTCAAGCCATTCTGGCGAAATTTAATGACAGATGTGCACCACTAAAATGAATGACGCAAAATCCAAAATTTAATGTCTGAAAACAAAATTGAATGCCTGAATTCTTAATAACCGTGGTAGCAACCGGACTAGTAAATTCGCTTTAATACGAACGTACGAAAACGAATTTGAATGATAAATTGACGAACTGGGCCGGGAAAACATACATTTAAATACTGCCATTGCATTATATTTTGTGTACGTCATTCAGGTTAGTTCCAGTTTAACTTTAATGCTGAACACTGTATACTTATAAGCCGTTTGATATTTAGTATTCTCTTGTGCTTTGGAACAAAGTGTTATAATATTCTATAATATTTAGATCAGTTTGTTTTGCCACTGTACCATGCCTATAATACAGAAAATAAGTTATGTCGTTAATTGGGTTTTGAATAAACTATTAATATAATTTTGTCAAGACAGTAGTTCGTGAATATAGTCTTCATTGGTACTGGTGAGAATCCCAAATCCCGCCTGTCCTTTAGCCTTTAGTCACGGAGCTCGCCAACCCGCATAGTATCCATGCACGAAACAAGACCAGTACGCCAATTGGCAGTGGCAAGCGACTTCGCGTGTTTATTTGGTTGTTTTTTTCGTGCATGGTGTATATTATCCGTGGTGGTGCATACATTCGAGTTGCCGCGTGCGTCTAGCTCGACAACAGAGTTGTAGTTGAGTACATGAGTACGAGTACTTTTTCGTTACTACGAGTACTTTCCCGTGAGTACATTTTATTAGTCCTCGGTTTCTGGTCTCCCCCGTGCGTCGCAAACTCGTCAGCATTTTTTTCTGCTGTGCTGTGTTTTCACATAGGTATGAACGTTTGCGAGGCCTCTCTATACTTGTACATTGCCTTACTTGTACATTGCCTTACTTGTACATTGCCTTACTTGTACATTGCCTTACTTGTACATTGTGACATGTATAATGTATGGTGCAAAAAGGCCACAGAGCAAGAATCCACATTATATTATAACTTATAATAAGTAGACCTACTGTACATTGTAGGAAACTATATAGGACCCAGGTCTCATTTTTTACGGTATACTGTGGGTTTTTAGGTACCGGTACCGGTACATCATTTATTTAATGAAAAATAAATCACTTATAGTTGAGTATATTTTGATGAGTACGAGTACAAGACTATATTTTTTCTGTGAGAACGAGTAGCCAACGAGTAGGCCTACATTTGTATGAGTACGAGGGGGTGTAGAGTACAGAGTACGTGTACTACAACTGTACTTGACCAAAGGCTACCCTACTCAGGCTTACTCGCCAATAAGTCCGAATGCGAGCCTCTGATATCAGAAATATCCAGTACAATGGCTTAGCTCTAGTTCCAATCAGGCATATGCTCATGCACAACTGGCTGCCTGTGGCAATCATTCACATAGAGAATTCCAAGTTAAAGCCACTGCACACTATTGGTAATCTCGCAACACATAAATGTGCACAATTTGACATAAATCTTACTTGCTGTAAAGTTAATGATCAAACATCCCTTGAATATATCTCAGGTGCTATCATTGTCACAAACATTCTGAATGCCTTTTAACTATTTTATTGTGATAAAAAAAAATGAAATAATTTGAAATGTTAACAGGTTGAGTAAGACTAATTGCGGTGACACCATGTGGAATCTCAATTGAGTAGTAATTAGTTCTGAAAAGAACTGGAGGTACAACTCGACGTTTCGATCAGTATGCTCTGATCGTCCTCAGGAGAATGTTCGTCCTCAGGAGAATACTGATCGAAACGTCGAGTTGTACCTCCAGTTCTTTTCAGAACTAATTACTACTCAATTGAGATTCCACATAGTGTCACCGCAATTAGTCTTACTTATCATCCTCACCATGCAAAGTTTTACCCGTTAACAGGTTGGTTTGTTTACATAGGCCTATATCTTGATTACTATAAAATATGGATGCATTTATTGGCATTTTACCACACGCGATACCGGCTTTACAGTCTAATCTTTGTCATTTTAAACAGATTTTTCATGAAAATTCGCAACTCCTATTTACAAGATAAATTCTACGTCAGAGCGGAAGTTTAATATATACGCCATTAAATGCAGAGATTAATGTAGGTCGTTAGCGCGGTGTTGTTTTCCTGTCGGTAATTCCTTGAGCTTCATGTGGTGTTGAAAGAAGTTGATCTTAGTTTCCAGAAAAAAAAACCTGATATCATTCCAGGAAAAAAGGATTGAGAGAAAATAAATCAACATAGCAAAAACACCATAATAACCGGATATCATGGAAGACCCTTGCGCCTTGTAGAATATTAGGTCCTCCAAGTGACATGGAGATCCCTCTCAAGTCTAAAAGATCATAGCATGATCATAACATAGTAGGCTGTGTAAGTGTATGTCTAGCTGTATCGACGATAAGGCTTGAATTGATTGCCACAGCCATCAAACTTAGATGTGTATAATGGAATCATGGGAGCATTTGTGGGGGAAGCTAGATAGCTGTCAATGGCATCCGCAGGGTTTAATTTTAATATTGGTTGATTGATTATGAGAGAGAGAGAGAGAGAGAGAGAGAGAGAGAGAGAGAGAGAGAGAGAGAGAGAGAGAGAGAGAGAGAGAGAGAGAATGATAATTTGATAATGACACTTGACTAGTCGGTTACATCTGAAATCCTTTCCTTTGAGGATCCTTTTCTTTGGGGATATGATGCGCGCAAGAATAATTTATACAGAAATGTGCATATAGGCCTACATGATGACATTTTATTCTAGTCTGTATACACTTTTGGTACAAGGTTGTCTACAACCATACATCTTGATTTGTGTATACCATCATCATTTAATTTTTCGAGAATACCAGTAGTGTATGGCTTTGAGAAGTTTAACCTGCGTGAAACTAGGTTTTTAAAGTTTTATATTAGCATGTGTCCGTACCTCATTAATATTGGTTTTCCCATCGAATTTCAAACATTTTTAATTCAAAACAAATCTATTGCCTGATCATTCATTTTGATTTGAAAATTAATGTTCCTTTACGTCATCATTTAATCAACAAACACATTCATTCAACTTGAGCATTCTATGGTCATTTAACCCAACTCATCACCAAAATAAGTACGTTCCAATTGTGTCGCTATGCTCATTCAATTTCATGAGAACCACTCTCAAGCGGTTGATCAAGAATTAAATTTCATCAATTGACATTCTTTTGTCACATTACTTTCAAATCTAAGGCCAGGGTGTGAATCTGTAGGATAGATTCCTTTCCTGACTGTCTCATTTACTGAGCTCATCAGGAAATTGAGGCTAATGAAAGCACCCCCAAACAATCAAAAAAGGAACAGCGAAATTAATACATAAGAGAATATCCTTCATTTTGAAGCACAGGGGCTCTTATTGTAGGATGTTAAAACTCCGGATTCAAAACCGATTTTTTAGTAAATGCTTTCATCGGTGGCAGATCCAGGATTATGAGCCAATTTTAAACCTATGGGATGCATGTCGCACGTGCCTCGCCGTTGAGCATTACCGCCGCGTTGAACACGTCCCCATGTGAAAATTATTACCCGCTTCTGCAGAAAACAGGCCGTTGTTCTATTTTCATGGCTGGGCGCGGAGCTACAAGCAGCCATTACGAGTAGTAAGAGCATATTTGAATTCTACTTGAGATGAGCTCACTTGGTGAAGCCAAGAGACCACTCGAATGATTCAATTCGACACGCTGTGATCGTCTTGATACATTGGATATCACGACCGGTGACGTATTTCCGCACCGTCTTAGACATCCAGGCCAACACCAAACTTATTGCGTGAGCATATCGTAACGCATCAGTACAACTATCTCGCTTATGTGGAAATGATAAAAGGTCGAGAAATGGCTTCCTTTTCACCGAAATTAAAGAGAGTAAAGGCGGCATCATAATTTTTTTTTTTTTTTTTGTTGTTGTTTAACTTGAATTCAGGGACTTGGTGAAAACATCAATAAAGATGAAGAGTGGTCCATAGCAAATAAGTTGCAATAAGACAAAAATAAAAATGGATCATAAGTAACAACAACGTAAAAACTTAGTTATCATGTGATTGGTGGTCATGGTGTCCAGGAAACCTAAAAACTACCGTACCCTACCAGAGCCCTACCACCTGACTAGGCGTGCCGTTCACCCACACTTTATGGGCCCGGGCCCCGTAGGCTGTCAATTCGCAGGTCACCATCTCCTAGTCAGGCATTAACCTAGCCTACACTACTCCATAACCACCGGTTGAAACAATAAAAAGATTGAGATTGAAATGATTTAGGACATCTGATCCATGAGGAAGGTGTTCACATTTGTCTTAAAAACAGACACATCTGGAGAGGTAGGGAAAGCAGACGCTGGAAGGGAGTTCCACAGTCGACTTGTCCTTGGTATATATGAGTTGAGATGAAGTTCTGTTTTTGACAAAAGTATATATACGCAGTATGGATGTCCAGTCAGTGAAGATCTGGTAGTTCTTACACTCAGTGCCCAAGGGGGTAAAATACCAGCCAGCTCATTGGATGGTTTCAGGAAGATATGACGGTAAAAGACACAGAGTGATGCAACATTTCTCCTGTGACTCAGTGGAACAATGCCATACTTAAGAGGCTCGTCAATCCTGAGTAAGCGAAGTGCTTTATTCTGCAACCTATCCAGCAGCTTCAAAGATGAAGTTCCTGCTCCATTCCAAATTGGAGAAGCATATTCCATAAGAGGACGAATGTAAGCCTTGTAGATGGAGATACGTGCTAGGTGAGGAAGAATGTTTCTAGAACGGCCCAAGATGTAGAGTCGCTTTGCTGTTTTTTTTGCAATTCCTGTGATGTGGTGAGACCAAGACAGTGTTTTGGTAATGGTGACACCCAGCAGAGTAATATTATCAGTAGGCTGTAGCTCTTTGTTCATGAAGTGGAGTGGAGGATGATTCTGCCTTCTTTTCCTGCTGATGATCATCTCCTCTGTTTTGCTGGCATTGAATGTGACACACCAGCTTTTCGCCCACGCTTCGATTGAGAGCAAATCTCGTTGGAGGCTATCTGCGCATATGATTCTAGCATCAGGATTTTTAACAATGACATGGAGGGTAGAATCATCGGCAAATAAGTGGATATCATTCTCTAGATGCGAAGCCAGGTCATCAACAAACATAAGGAAAAGTACAGGACCGAGAATACTCCCCTGGGGGACTCCAGCAGATACAAGCTTTGCTGAAGATCTAAAGCCATCAAGCACAACAGACTGTTGTCTGTCTGAGATAAATGAAGCAATCCAACAATGCAGATCTCCTTGGATGCCAAATGAGGAGAGTTTCGCCATAAGACCTTTATGCCATACGCGGTCGAAAGCCTTCTTTATGTCAAGCGCAATGACTCTGATTTCTTGCTGAGTGTCCAGCGCATTATTCCACCACTGAGTGATGTAAGAAAGCACATCAACTGTTGACCTCTTCTCCCGAAATCCATATTGGGTATCACAAAGAAGGTGGTACTTGTTAAGATGGCAGTGGATCTTTTCGCATATGATGCGCTCCATGACTTTTGATGTTATGGTTAACAGCGATATTGGTCTGTAGTTTGAAGGATCCTGCTTATTGCCCTTCTTGGGTACAGCTACTACATGGGCAGTTTTCCAGTCAGAAGGAACAGTCCTGGTGCCAAATGAAATCTGGAATAACTTTGCGAGGACAGGAGCCAGTTCAGGTGCACAGTGCTTCAGCACAGTTGAAGATATTCCATCAGGCCATTGGCTTTGGATGTATCGAGAGTTCGAAGCTTTTTTAAAACATCTTTTAGACAGGTTTTGCATTATTCAACTGAAACATATTGAACACGCCATTTTTGTACTCCCAAAACAGTTGTTGGTGATGATTACTATACACAGACATGCACTCATATAAGTATTATGTATAATGATGTAGAATCATAGCCTCAAATCTATTAAAATGAACAAGACAATGAGAGAATAAGGGCAAATGAAAGCGAACATAGCAAACAAATAACAGTATTAAAGACACGAAGAACGAACTCTAAATGCCCAATGCACTTATGGCAATAGGTAATTGTGAGTATCCATATACCTTTCAAAATCGGTGCGGTGAAGGGCTTCTGTTTTTTCGTTGGTATTTTATTTTATTTTATTATTGTTTTGTTTTGTTTTGTTTTGCCAACCAGTGAAATACGTGATACATATATACGCGGTTATTGTAACCAGACCAATTTTCCCACACAGCCCAGCAGAATTCCAATCGATCCAGCAATTTTAGCTGCCTACGCGCGGGTCTGAGGCAACACGCGCGCGGAGACCACAAAACTGGATGCATTGTTTTGGCCTGATGAACCACCAATAAGTAGCATGAACAATAACCAACATGCAAAATGTCAGGCTTATAGATCTTTATCACGGCGTATCCATATTGTTTTTTCTTCAATGCAAGTGCACATTATCAAACCGAGGCTGGATGGGGAAATATGAGCCATATAATCTTATTCGCGTATACATGGAACCTGATGGCCTCATCTACACATTTTGATAGAAAGGTGTGCAAATTAACTCACATTTTCTAAAGTTATTCAGTCCGTCAGTATAAATTCATTCGTGAAATTCTGACCTGTCATCAGATTTTAAAGTAATTAAATTACCGTAATATTTTAACACATAGATTTCGAAGGATATTTGATACCATACCATCAACTGTATGCCAGGAAAATGCTATGCCAACATTGATTATTTCTTTCTTATAAAGGGAATGTACAACATTGGCGATCAGTTGATTTGATTTTAATTGGATGTTGCCCTCGTCAATCTAAACATTGGTGTTGTTGGGAAAACCTACTCTCTTTGTAAAAGTGTTGGATTATTACCGGTACAATGTGTTATTTATGAGAATTGTGATCGTGCATTATGATGTTTCGTATTTATAATCTGGAATTTATGAAAGAGTCTTTGATCGCCAATTTCACGACCTTTTTTTTTCATTTTTTTTTCATTGGAACATCATTTGAACAGTAAACAAGTGAGATTTTTAATTTTGCATTGTGAACAGGATAAGAAAAGACTGTTTGCGGTGACACCATGTGAAAATTGTTTGTTGAGTAGTAAATTAAATAGTTCTGGTTATAACTTGACGTTTCGATCAGTATGCTCTGATCTCTCTGATCTCCTGAAGACGACCAGAGCATACTGATCGAAACGTCGAATTGTACCACCAGTTCTTTTCTGAACTATTTACTACCTAGTGTCACCGCAAACAGTCTTTACTCAGTAAAAGTGCCTAAATTAATGTAATGACGGGACCCACTGAAAAATACGTCAGGTTAAAGCGAGTTGTATTCCATTCCTCAAGTAAAAAAAAAAAAATAACAGACGTGTTCCGATGAAATTGTATGAAGTTGCCATCAGAATAGCGAAAGCATGGACGGTACATCCGAACAGATAAAACCTTAACCTATTGACCAAAAGGTTTGCCTATAAATCAAAATAATAAAGCAATACAATTTGTTGAACGTAAACCGCAATTAATATAGGTTATCATGGGCGGATCCAGAACATTTTTTAGGGGGGGCCTGAGAATCAAAAACAATTATTTTTCAGTACTACAAAAATTACAATGAAATAATCAAAGGGAGAGAAAAACAAAGCACTGTGAGGGAATGGGAGTGCGTTCTCCCCTCCCCTCCCCGCTCTCTCTCTCTCTTTTTCTCTCCTTTTTAATTTTTTTTAAAAACGATTTTAGGAAGGGGGCGCTACAGCCCCCTTAGCCCCCCCCCCCCCCGGATCCGCCAATGGTTATTTCAGTTGACCGGATACGCAATAATAAGCCTTCAGTGTGTTGAACAGTCGCGTCTTTAAAATGTTATGCACGATCATGAAACTAACGGCACGTAGTGGGGAGAACGTGTGTATAATGTTGCTGCACGTGTGCAAACCTTACTGCTCATCAAGGGATTCTTACAACCGCTTGGGAACACATTCCGTCAGGGCACGTTAAGAATAACGCGTGCAAGTTTTCCCTGCGACTCTACGAGAAGGGTCTACGAGGAAACGCAAAACCACTCTGCTTGGAAACTCATCAGTTGGTTTTTAACGGGAGCATGATCCAGTTTCCTCTAATGTTGTGTTTTCCACATTATTCTGAGCTGTCGCAGCCTGACAAATTGGCGTTGTTAAGTTAAATGTAGTGAGAAATTGAATTATGGAAACTAGATCGTGCAACAATTAGGCCTATATAAATAAGTCTGCAAAATGCTCACGGAAGCCTCCTTAAAAAACCACTATTTTGTTTACCAGTCCAAACCGGAAATGCGAGACTTGTACGGTCTGCAAATGAACTGGGGTTGGTTATATAGGGAGAGAGGGGCACTTGGGGGACAGGCCGTGCCCCAAAAGTAATGTCAGCGTTGAAATGCCACAGTTCAAATGGCATGTCTTCAGACACGATTTTCAGTACAATATATTTCCACTCGGCCTCACACTCAAACACCTCATTGTCAGTGCCCTAAATTTAGGTCAGCAATATACTTTTAGTAGAATGTCTGTTTAGGCCTATGCATAGCGCACCCATAATTTTTAAGAATCAAGATATAGGTCTATGTTTTTGTTTGTTTTATTGTACGGACGCAGTTTGGAAAGCCTTTCGACAAGCTCTAAGCTTTTTAGGCAATCCTTCAGGCCTGTGTTTTGTGCAATATTTGTTTTGTCTGTTTCTATAATTGTTTCTTCGATCTTGATTTGTGTAATCTTGTGCTTTTCTCTCATTTTGTCCACTTTTTACCAGTATATTGTGTGTGTATGTCTTGTATGTTTTGTCTCTTCATTCTTTTGTCTGTCTGTTTCTGTTTGTCTCTTTGAATGTTTGTCAGTTTATTTGTCTCTTTTTGTAGTATTTTATTAAGTTAAAAGGCAATTTTGATGTATACAATGTATATACACGTTTATAAATACACTTTTATGATGTGTATGTTTAAATTATTTATGAATCTTATATTTTTGTACACTGCCTGTAAAATGATCGGGAAAAAAAATAGATTGATGAAATTCTTGCGTCTAAATAAAATAAATAAATAAAATGTATACAATCCAACCTGTAGGTTTCAGCTTATTTCATTAAGGAGAAAATCTTTAAAGAGAAAATAGTGAACATGCATTCAGATTAAACCCTTAGCCCTGGTGCTAATTTCATAGAGTTGCTAACCACATGCTGAGCACAGAATCTTTGTGTTGAGCAAAAATAGTTTACCAGCCAAATTGTATATTGCTTCTAGATGGTTCTCGGCCTAACAAATTGTATATTGCTTCTAAATGGTTCTCGGCCTAACAAATTGTATATTGCTTCTAGATGGTTCTCGGCCTAACAAATTGTATATTGCTTGTAGATGGTTCTCGGCCTAACAAATTGTATATTGCTTCTAGATGGTTCTCGGCCTAACAAATTGTATATTGCTTCTAGATGGTTCTCGGCCTAACAAATTGTATATTGCTTCTAGATGGTTCTCGGCCTAACAAATTGTTGCTTCTAGATGGTTCTCGGCCTAACAAATTGTATATTGCTTCTAGATGGTTCTCGGCCTAACAAATTGTATATTGCTTCTAGATGGTTCTCGGCCTAACAAATTGTATATTGCTTCTAGATGGTTCTCGGCCTAATTTTGCTAAGCAGATAAAGTTGCTTTGCTGCTTAACAACTCTATGACATTGGCCATGTTTGGACTTTCACTTTCGTGTACTCTACGGTGACATCCAACACTTCAACGATTTAGAAATTGAAATTGCCTTTGCGGCGACCGACCTTAGGGTTAGGCCTATTGGACTCCGTTTCAGCGTATACAGAGACGGAGTCCATAGTTTGGGTTAGATACACCGTCCCGTAGCTTGTACAGATAACCCACAATCCATGGCCTGGGAGTTTTGTCAGCTGTAAATTTCGACGAATTTGATAATTTTGTTGTTGTTATAAAGACATAAATAAAAAAGGGTATTAGATAGGACAGCAAGAACAACAAAGAGGGCCAGGGGGCGGGGAGGTTCGCCTCGCGCGCCAATCAGTTCAGAGGCGATCGTAATAAGTGAGTCCAAGGAATGATTGTACTGGCGTCAATTCTCAACATTAATTGTCCTTGGCCTATATCGTGTGCAGGATGAAAGCAAGGAGGTTGTATTTCGTTGAATCAGCCTCCTCCAGAAAGACTGAAAGCAAGTGGGCTTTTTATCTACGTAAACGTAAAGATGAATAAATTTATAGAGCTTGGCCCAATCAAAAAACATATATGCGCTCTTTGTCTATTTTATTTTTAGGCCAAAAAAAAAAGTCTCCGGTTTCTGGTCTCCGCGCGCATCGCCTCAGATCCGCACGTCGGCATTTTTAGTTTTTTTCTTTTTTTTCTTCTATTTTTTGCTATGAAACAATGCCCAATTGAAGCCAAAATTTCTGGATCGAATGGAATTCTGCCGTGCTGTGTTTTAAACGACTTTTTTTCACATAGGCCTAGGGTTACGAACGTTTGCCCGATATGTGCAGCCTCTGTTAACCACCATATACGGTACTTTGTGTATGGGAAATACATTAGGTCTGGTTCCAATAACCGTATACAAGCGTATACATGTATCACATAATTTCACTGGTTGGCAAAAAAAAAGAAAAAAAAAAGCGCGCGTCACCGCACCGATTTTGAAGCCTACCTGTGACCAGAAACCGGACACTGTGGACATGATTAATTCAACGTCATTTTTGGTGACGTTCTTTCAACGTGTAAAATATGACGTTGACTGAAATATTGATTTGTCGTTTTTTTATAATTGGGTTTGTGTAATTTAAAAAAAAAAAGAGCGTAGACGTGAAATCAACCTGAAATATTATTAAATTATCCGGCAAGGGAATGAAACATAATGCAGGTGGTCATTGTATTGGGAGTTTGAAGCTCACATCAATTTTATGTTTCGTATCACATTGCATGCTGCATTTCATGATGGCATCAGACACTCTATATAATAACCTAAAACTGCTGAAGGAAGATCCCTGGTAAGGGGCTATTTCACAACAAAAATATGTTCTTTGGTCACAAAACTCCACGCAGAAGCTGACATCCACAGGGAATAACAACATAATTCGTTTCCGAAATATGTCGCCCGTATCCTTAATGTAAATTTACTTTAGTCATTTACTGTGAGTACGCTACAGGTAGGTATATCTTAGATGTATCGGGATGCGATTTTTTCTGCAGTACTTTTCGTTAACTATATGCATTTGTATACTAAACATTTATTTTTGACTTTATTTTCAAAATTAATTCTGAATTAATTTTGTAGTTAGCAAAATGTATACCAAAATGTATAAAAATTTGTTTATGAAAATGTTTAAAAACCTAGTCTTGAACTCGGTACCTTCTATTTGCAAGACGAGTTTTCTAATCCCTAGACTACCATGCCACTCGACTGAATGGGTGAATTAATGAAGAACCTGTTTTAAATTAGATTTCTATGCCAATTTCTAAGCCATTGACGAAGTATGCTACAGAAAAAATAGCTATCGGGATATCAGGCAGTTCTGTATATGATATACATCATTATATCTCCACAGTTCAATACTTTTTCAACTGACTGTTCAGCCCATGGTTGCATTAAGCCATGATGGACTTCCACTGTTGAAGCATTAACCAAAAGCTTTATTGCATGCAATGGACTTGAAATACTACGGTACTCTGGGAGCGTATAGCTGCAGGCAAAATCGCAGGGTTTTTTCGTTGGCTTTGCACTTTAAAAATAAAAACAAATGGTAGGGGCCTATATTGTAATCTAAAACTTGGTGTAGTAATGGTCAATTGTTGTATAATTATTTCTTAATTAATATTGTATTCGCCTTATTTCTTTTTGAGTTTCTTGAGTATTCCTATTGGTTACTTATTTATGTTCCATGGTTTATATATTATGTCTATTTATATAACCGGTTAATTTTGATTGGATTTAGGCCTAGTCTTTTAAATGTGTAATTACTGTCAGTCGTCTTGAGCGTCTTTTGGGAGACTTTGACGCTATACGACATGTCATGAAGCTCTAGATAGTATCAATCTTCACAACAAAATCGTTTATCTAAGTTGCGGAGGCAGTGAAATTGTTTAGGGCAATTCCACGGTTACTCACGTTACACTTTTGAGGTACTGGGCCCACTCGTAATGCCATAATTTCCTTAGGTTGAATATTCATGAACACATAATTATATTTGCATATTCATGAACACATAATTATATTTGCATATTCATGAACACATAATTATATATGTGCTGTCATATAGCAGGATCAGACGCAACATTATGATTGGCTTGTGCATAAAAGTTGACTGGTTTCCTGGTGTTTTAACAATTCAGTTCTCTATCATTTGATTAGTTAAAAATTAACTGAGTGTTTTGGTTACCATATGTAAACTTATTGAGGAACCGGAGCTTTCTTGGCCAATGTTTTTAGTGCTCTAAGTGCGGGCTCCTGTGACACAGAGTTTCTATTTTTATGATCTGACATAACATCGTTCACAAAAAGGATCAACATTTAAACACATTTAAAAGTACATGGTGTACACTTCTTCTTCACTGGACGTGTAAACTGGATTTTTTTGTTTATAAAGCCATTACCTACTAATGTCAAAGTTTATAGGCAGGATACATGTACATACAACGTATTTCTGCCACGCCTGTATGTAGTATTTTTTTAATCTCTTTTTGTTTTGTTTACACACACATTATTTTTGCTAAAAGGGAAAAGCCTACAACGGGAAAAGCATTTGAGGGAGAATGTTGTTTATTTTATGACCCTTAGCATTCAAGCAAAACATCATTTCCCCTACAAATCCCTTTTTATATTGGAACATGACACGTTTTGACTAACGAGTTTTCATTTTGTGTGGTCGCTGTGACACAAGTTCTGCGGTGGAAATTGATTTGCCACGAAAAACAAATCAGTATTTGGTAGAAATTGTTACTTGCGCTAAAACGTAAAAACAAAAATACTAATAAAATGTCACTGATGAAAGTTGCAGCCTAATAAGTTCTCACATTTCTGAGAATTCTGAACATTCAGAATTTTGTAAGAGTCCCTTCCCCGGCATAATTACTTTCCAAAAAGGGAAAATGAATCTCTTTAGGCAGATATGATTGCAATATTATCATCACAACCTCAAGTCCATAATAAGTCCATTTCATGGATGTCAATATCACCGAATGTTGGAAAAGCCAAACATGATGCATAATAGCCTACCTTCTTATAGAGAAATGAACACATGACATCACATTAATGGTTGACATTGTGACGTCGACAAACCAAAATACAGTGTCGGTACAATGTCAGTTTTGCAACGTTGTTTCAAAGTGGCAGCAACATGATATTGAATCAATTATATTGATATCACAATGATTGATGCAAAGTCATTTTTTGCGACTTCTTTCAACGTGGAAAATACGATGTTTTTTCAACGTGTCAGAATACGTCGCGATATTTAACAACGGAAACACAATGTTGATTCAGCATTTTTGCGACGTTATTTCAATGTGGGCATACAACGTTGATTCAACTTAGAAGTGATTAGTATAACACTGAAACATTGCAAGACCATAAAACAACTTCGATACAACGTTGGTGCAACATCATATTCTTATTACGTCGCATATTATAATCATCATTGTCATCATTATTCTGGTTACAATAAGAACAAAATATATTTGCATTTTCAAGAACATACAATATTTACAATATCAACCAGACGAAATATGTGGGGTGTAATCCTCAAACAACAACCTACTTAAGTAAAAACTGTTTGCAGTGCATGTAAAATTCTCTTTTGGTTGGTTTCAGAAACATACTCAAACTTGCCCTTTTCACCACTTACTTAAAATCTTTAAGGATAATTCACTATTTCATTATATAGGCCTAGGTTTATATTTGCTGAATCCTCACTTATCACTTGGAGGGGCACTTGGGTCACCAAGATTTTTATGGAGAACATGCGGCTCTTTTTTTACATGCCCTTATGGTTTGTTTTTGAGGATCAGAATTCTGAGCGGGGCACTCGGCGGATAGAGCACAGTTAGTTTCGTTGCAATATCAAATGTTTTCAATTATTTATTATTCGTCTAACCAGTTTAAAGGGACGTTAACCAGTTTAAAGGGACATGATCGTCATGATCAACAGGGCATGGAATCGGAGTGCTAGTTATCTGACCATGAAGATTCCTTGCTGCTGCATAAATGAGCCAGGCCAGTGATTTTCAGTAACTGTGTTCATATTAAACTAGGACACCGATTCCATGCCCTATTAAAAGTCTTCTCTGATCGTGAAGGTATTGTCCCTTTAAATCAGTTCTACAAAAGGCTAATTCATTTAAGTTGAAGACACTACTTTACTTGAATATAATGTAACCAATTCACAACGTTATTTACGTTATTTACAAACTTTTATTTTGTATGGATCCGGAACGGGCGTGACTAACTTTGACAAAGGATACGATAGGAATGTTTTTCTTGTCTTTTGGCAGTGAATTTTGATGTCAACGGAAGAAGAAAGTATTTAAGTAAAATAACAGTCTGCTTATATGAGTATTTTTCAAATTGTTTTTTATTAAGATATACATTAAACAACCAACCCGTGAAAATGTTTACGTTGCGTTGTAACCGAGCAAATAATAAAAATGCAGTCAGATAGTTCGTATTTATTCTAGGAATGAGTACTCTTTCTGAAATCCAAAATGGAAATTATTCCACATTTCTTAAAATCGCCTCAGACAAAACATTTTAGCCTTTAGTAGCCCGGAAGACAACACCTAAAAAAAGACCATACACGGCGCACGCGAGTGGCGAAGTCTTTACCAGTCTGTTCTGAGGACGCTACTACGGAATTATTCATAAACCTCAAGGAAAATGAATAATTTATGTATGTACATTTATTTCAACCAATTTATCTACCAAATCGGTATAGAAATAATACAAAGAAAAACATAAGACCACGGAACGGAATGGTAAAGCCCTCGGAGCGTCCGCTCCTTACGTGCGTGGTCTTTTTTCGTGCCAGGTTGCTGCGTGGGCCTTTCAAACTAACAATTCGAAAATTTTGTCATTTTGTTAAATACTTTTTCTACACCTTAAAGGTGCATATTCCACGTTTTCGCTACCAGTAATGTTGTTTCTTCACCGATACACTTCTATTTTGTCTTGTAAAAAGGAAATAAATCCCTTTCAAATGAGTTTTGTTTAAGAAAAGAATTACATTGTTAAACGGTACACAGGTGCCGTTATCTGACCATAAAGATTCCTACGTAATTTGCATCTTTTATGGTCGACAATATTCCTCTTGAGGTTTGTTTTGTTGTAGCTTTTATAACATTTCTACGTATTTTTCGAAATTTCTGACTTATTTGTATTCCCCTCTGCTCGAAGCCGAATGTGTTTTTGTTTAGTTTGTTGTCAACAAGGTTTAATCAAGGACGTTATATGTCTTACACAATACCCTTGGAGAAAATGGCAATTTCCTCTGCGAAGAAAAGGCACCAAGGCTTCCTGATCGTGTGACAACCGAACACGCTCCCTATTGAAAGACCATGGATATTCGTCAACAGTTTGTGTATTCATCTCATAAAAGCAATGAGTCAATATTGTCCCGCCTGTCTCTAATTTGTTCCATTTTCACTCGTATTCATCACCACCTTAGTAGAAAATGTTCACTTAAGCCGTAATTGTTTTCCGGAAATCTAAGACTCGCCCCACAGTGAGTGAAAGGCATATCAATCTTAACAATGATTCAAGTTAATTTACCTTTGTCTGAAAAGACCACATAAATATCCAGACTGATTCGTTTAAAGTTAGACCAAACATCCCAATGAAATAGGCCTAAACTATCAGAAGGGCTCTCATTTGAGTGTAAACAGAAGAAACAAATTCAAATTCGTAATCTTGACACAACAAGATACCGACAATGAGGTCAACAGCTTGTCATGAGGAACAACACTACCCTTTACTGACCAGTGCGAGAAATTTGACATAACTTCCCCACTTTTCTTAGACTATAAACTGCAACTTTCACAGATGTTTTTAGTGTAATCCTTGGGCGATGCTTAAAGAAAATGAGTGTGAATTAAGTTACCACAATGATTTTCAAATTTAAAATCTTATATTCAAGTTGCAGTTCTTTCAAGCAACATTTGATTGATAGTAACATTCAGATACATTGTAAATTTAATGTACCCCCAAAATATTAAGATTTACTCTGAAAGCATATTTTCTCTCACTTCAAATTCTACATAGGCCCTTTTCATAAACATTGCAAATCAGATAAATGTTGTTCCATTTCTGGATGGCAAATAAAAGTCTGTTTTGCAGACAATGCACTTCGATTGTAACCCCTTGCCCTTCTGCATACAAATTAACCTGATTAGTTTGCCTCTTTTTCGTGAAAATAGTCACGATTAATTCAGAATGCTTTAGTAAATATGTGCGAATCCTAGTTTACTTTCGAGAGGTATACTTATGGCGAAGTAATTTAAAGGAACAGCATAGATAATGTTGACAAAACAGCTTCTACGATTGTGCTTTCTTTCTTGAATCAAGATATTAATTAAAATACTAATATGCAAAATAGTAGTTATTGGGCTTACGTTTTGAACCTAGCAGGTTCTTTCTCAAAGGCCTTTGAGAAAGAACCTGCTAGGTTCGAAACGTAAGGCCAATAACTACTATTTAGCATTTATACTTCAGATCCTTAAGGTTGGTAAGCAGTTTGCAACAGCTATTTATCTATTTATTAAACTACTAACTTGTTGAATGTTCAATCAAATCAATTATTACTTCATGTTGAACCAAATAGATAATGAATGATGCATTCAGATTTGTTGTATTCATTCTAACAAGCAATTTACAAAAGAGTACACTTTCCTAAAATAATTGGAAATTAATTCATTTCTTAAACATTAGATCACTTCAAGCAAATAATTTATACGGGGAAGTTATACTATCATCAGCTTTATGAATCCTTACATTTAAATTATGTTAATTATCCGTTAAATTACATGCAATAAGGAGGAGAAAAAAGAAGGCAATTTTGTTTAAAATCAATGCATTCTAGAGCTTAAATGTTTCGTCTGTGTTCTTCACTATTTTGGTTTACTGTCTTGGTTTAACAGTAAAAGTGCCAAACTTATTTATGATTGGACCCACTATACATTAAATTTCTGGATATTATTTACTATAAAACCATGCTTCTGACGATTCTTTTGAGAAATGTGAATCTTTTTATTTATTATTATTTTTTTGCATTTGTTATTCCTTCCTGAAGTAAAATAACAATATTGTGTTGAAACAAGAATATTGCCGGAAATTGCGAACGTAAAAATAACGGAAAAAGACACGAGTAATACAGTAGCTGGTAAGATCCTTTATTTTAAATAAACAAAAGTTTGTAGGATGAAGTTTGTGGGATGAAGGAATTTATGTCTACATGATTGCCAGCAGCACATCATCTTATTGTATATGACAGCTTAATGGACATAGTACTTGGTGGGCGGGTGATCGGTTGCTATTTGATGATGTGATTAATATCTTCATTTTCTTCAACCCTATGGCCTCCACTCTCTAGGGCGGCCAGCAGCGTAATAATATGGCCACGAAGCCGGAGGACAGCCCACTGTAGGTCAAGACGTGATGCACGACACTGATAAGATGCTTGTAACATCATCAGCCCTGACGGTCATTTGATGGGCAGCTGTGTAAATGAAAGACGGGAAAGGTTTCCTTTGCAGGTTACTCCATTTGAGAATTAGTCAGTGCCGCATTTCCATCGTAGCTTTTTTGCCTTTGTTTCACCGCGATCTCAAAACGTTGTTTCGTGTAAACACAGAATCCAAAAGCAACACTGCCAAATAACCTTTTGAATATCAAATCGTCAAAATATTTATCTAGCTGTCCATACACACATTTAAAACTGCTGTTGGGCTATTGAGTCCTAAACAACGGGTGAGACGCAAGACCAATACTGCAGAATTTTAATGGGCCATGATCTAGTTTCCTCGAACAGTTTATTTGACTGACACTGCTCTCAAAGCCACTGGGGCCATATCATAATATTTGACTGATGGAAATCAAAATAATGTAAACAAAATAAAATTTATTTAAAAAAAATTAAAAAAATCGAAATACAAATATTATGAACGTTTCTGGTTATTTGTAGACGGGGTATTGTTTTCCATTCAAATGTGGAACGATGTTTGCTATAGTGAACATCATGTGGTCTGTGTGGTCGTTAGCTTAACTTGGGAGCCAAAGGTCACGAGTTGGTCATTATTCTGCGGTAAAGACCACTTGTCAAACTGTTATTTCCATTCATAAATTCTTTTCATAACAAAGATATTCATGTTTCATTTTCTCAATAATTTTCAACTACTGACCAAGTAAATATCTACGAATTAAGGACTCTTCGTTTACTTCTTCTATAAGGAATATGTCCATTTTGAGGATACATATTTCATTCACAAATCATTGCAAATGTAAAGCATTCATATGTTTTGGTTTCCACAGCCCGATGACAGCATAGATCAATAAAATCACAGATGTTCATGATTTTTTTGTTTAGGTCATGTACGTCCCTTAATATTTGTATCACCGTAAAATCAGTTATTAAACAATTTTTTCCACTTTCACAAGCAATAACTTTCCAGTAAATGCTACAATTTCACTATGATTTTTATTTTGTAACAAGCATGACCTATACATAAGCTTATGCAACCAGTAATACACTATAGTTGTGTAAGTTTTCCGAAATATTCTGAGCCAAAGGTAAGTGCGTCATTTCACGAGATTAGTGAATTACGAACACAGACAATGTAATTCTATTAAATATGTATCGTCCTTGTATTGCCAAAAACGTAAGTTTCACTATTAGTTCATTTTGGTACATACTGTTAAACCATGATTCTCACAATTATTTCTCACCTGCCTTCTTCAAGTAAAATAGCAATGTTCATATTAAAAACATTCCAGAAATTTCCGTAAAATAAAAAAATAAAAACATAAAAAAATAAATAAAAAAACACGGGCGATACATTTTTCTAATTGTTGGCAACATGATCACTAACTTTCACTCCCATGTTCTTCCACCAATGAAATTGCCGGTGTTGGCCACAAGATATATCCGGGTTGATGTCTTGTGTGGTAGCCGGCAGACTTCATGCTCCTTGGGTTGCCTTTCGCCACAATCACATGTATCTGTAGAAAGACGCACTTGAGGGATTTCCATGTAAGTCATTTGCTATTCTTACCTGAAGGTCTTCCAATGCCGACACTGCATAATGGCTCCAGACGCCATAGGCGCGGATTCCCGGCCCTTCCTGTTTGGTTATCGATTTGTGTTAGGAGTATAGGTTGAACTAGATGTTGTACACTGAGTTATTACTCTCGATTTGAAATAGATAAACTCAGGATCCAGCGAAGATTATATAGTATGCCAACGTCACTTTCACGTATTCTAGCCCTGAAGTGTCGTGATTTCGGAACTGACTAGCCTATTGAGCCTTTAGGCATGATGGAAGACTGTGATTAGTTTACATCGTTTAAAACAATAGACGGGAACCAAGAGGGAGGAGGAGGAGGGGGCAGTGTCCTCTTAAATACTGAATATCATCAGCCCAGGCCCTATTTACGAATCGACAGGGATCGTCTGTTACCGTATAACTGACAAAATATTTAGTTGTATTTCAGGTTTGGATTTGTTTTCTTCTTTTGTACTAGTCTGTACTAGTCTGTACTACTAGTCTGTGGTTAAGTTTTGAAAGTTTTATATTGTTCCGGGGTGATCTAGGGCGTTCTCCCTGGCCACAAACCGTCATCATATCGGATGTATCAACTGAAGGCAATTTAAAACTTCAAAATAATTGTATTATATTTAATAGTGTCTCATGGTATCTTCTTATTGTTCATATCCCCATTGCCTGGGATTTACGCCCACGGTAAACGTACGCAAAACTGCCTCTAACGGTTGGCCTATATAGACCTACATTAAAGTACAACCAAACTGTGAAATTTCAGCTGACAACGTTGTGTTGTTCACGAAAAAGATTACCAATGTGTTTTGTTTTCATTAACGAAATGAGTACTTATACTCTTTCCTAAATTGGATCCGGAAATAATTTCACTTTTCTTAAAGTTATTATTGTGAAGACTTACACACCATCATCAGCTTTACACAAAGTAAGATTGGAATTAATATTCCAGCACCTTGTTATTTTGTAATTATCAATCATACCATACCATCAATGTCCCTTCAGAGTACTGTATATGGGACGGTGCTTCAGTTTCGATCAATATGACATTGAGATGCATACCGACTAATGTACACGGCTGCTCTGAAGATGTACCACTGTAAAGCAAGGTACCTCATAGATATACACGTCGATATTTTCAATGCAATTTAGAATACAATTCAATATTTTTTTTTGCGCTACAGGTATATGGCCCTCAACCCATGAGTGTAATAGTTGTGCCCACGAGTAAGTGCTTGGGGAGAGGATAGAGCGCTTGATATCGAGAAGCCCTGATTCCTGCCTCGGGCCTTCCCAGATCGACTCAATCACTCTCCAAATGCACATGTATTCTATTTCGTTATTCAAGTGGTAAAGTAAATATTTCGTATAGGATTAGGTCCTTTATAGGCACACAGATCTAGTAGGCTGCTAAAATATGGCTTAAGTGTGACCACTGGTGGATCTAGGAAGGGACTAAAGGCTCTTTTATCGTCGTAACCGTAAATATATGCCCCCTTCAAGATCTTGGATCCGTGCCTGATTGGCACCGTCACTTACTGTTCTTGCCGTATGCTTCTCACAATCAGTAAAGCCTCAGCTTAATTAATATCGACATGCTGAATTTTCGTGAAGGAGACGTGACACCAGGTACGGAAGGAACACACCTAGTTGTGTTCGAAACAAATACGTGGGATGCCAGCTGTGTTTCGATAAAAGACGAGTCGGTTCTTGTCCGATGAGTTGGTCAATCATGCTCGTCAACGGCAGACCTTTATGTCAACTCTTTCTATAGCAATAATTTGATTTGCAAAACATTAGCGGCCACCTGGTACTGCGAATTAATCTTCAATCCCCAGCCTCACGTCCTGCATGCATCGACTGCAGTGTCATTGTACTTGTTGTTATCGACTGCACCAAAGTTACCCATAATTTTTCCAAGAAGCTAGAACTGTAGAGAGAGACAACATAGACCACTTACGCGCTATGAGCACGGGCAGCGATCGCATGAAAATGAAAATGCGATCATATAACTAATTCTCAAATTGAGTCTTATTGGTAGGCATTAGTACCGACATGTCGATTGGTTGTCAGTCTTATTGGTAGGCATTAGTACTGACATGTCTTTCAGGTCATTGAGGGTCCGGACGAATATATATCGTCACTTATTAAAGTCTTGTTGTCAAGAGTTAAGGAGGTTTGATTAATTTAATTCAGTGTACCCATCTCGGTACCGGCGCTCCAGAACCATGACAATAACATGAATTGATGCGTCGTTGTTGTTCGCGTAAAACGAGACAAATGATCTGATTCAGCACAATATTTCTTCTTTTTGATTCGTATTGGGTTCCCATACCAATTGAATCCTATAAGAACTTTCACCTTGTAAAGAACAAAACAAAAACGAAAGATGAGAGAATTGGCTAAGAGAACTAAAATGTTCATTGTTGTCAACATGATCACTAATATCAGCGAATTTGGTCAAAGCAAGTAGGATGTTTTGTTAAATAATAGCCTTGACTGAAACGCAATGGATACAAATATGAGCAGAATTCACCAAGGTGCAGAACTTTTGTTATAACATAACAAAGCTTGTATATAGGGAAACCTTCATTCTGTCACGAAGAACGTGCTTATGTGGGGTATATTTACATACCATATCCTTTTTGATCGCCTGGATACCCTTTGGAATAATACATTGTGTATAATTATATCCAAACACCTGTGAAATGTTCAGTTAAAAAATTGGATACATTATTTTCAGACAAAATAAAACATTCACAAATTCAGATTTTGTATATAGATTTATGTCTAGACTATGGTAATAATTATAAGAAATATATATGTATTTGTTTTAACCCGTTCTCTCCACAGCTCTTTGTATTAACCCGTTCTCTTTTCAGGTATTTGTTTTAACCCATTCCCTTTTCAGATATTTGTTTTAACCCATTCTCTCCATAGTTTTTTGTATTAACCCATTCCCTTTTCAGGCATTTGTTCTAACCCGTTCTCCCCACAGCTCTTTTCAACCCTTTAAAAAAAAAAAACATATAATGTACCGGTATATTGCTTTTCTCTATGTCATCGCTTAATACTAAATGCCTTTTCCAAAAATTGCGCAAACTTGAGGAAAAGAGAGTACGTTACCTATCTCACCTTGATAACTATCGTTTCTATCGTTTATCCCGTAATCTCCCCAAGGGTCTAAAAATCAAATGCAGCCCCTCCTTTGGGGACCTAGACCCCGCAATCAGTAAGAAATGGAATGACACACTAACCAAGACTTACAACAGGACATAGCCCACTTCAACCGCAGACTACGACTCCGTGAATTATTTCACGTCGAGCCTTCACAGACGACGAGAACCCAGATGACAGTCCCTCTGGGGCCCCCAGCCGCAGCCGCTTCAAAGAAAAAAGTGTATGGGTACCCCCTAAGAATAGGGATGCAGCCCTTGACAACTACATCAACTCAGTCAACTCTGAGGTTCACAGGGAACCTCCTGCTAGATGCGCCAGCAACCTCTCCCGTGCTGAACGGGACGCCATCGGGGAACTCCGACAAGCTACGAACTTTGTCATCAAACGGGCTGACAAAGGGTCTGCTGTTGTGGTCATGAACAGAGATGGCCCTCAGACAACTTAATAACACTGATCACTATACAGAATGTGATACTGACCCTACCCACTCCTTCGCAAAAGAAATATCTGACACCCTCGTCAAAATTCATAATTGTAATGGTATTAACAAGGATACCTTTAACTATCTCATCCCACAGGATCCTCGTACGGCCCGTTTCTATCTACTGCCCAAAATTCACAAGGCAGGTAACCCGGGCCATCCCATTGTGTCGGGTAATGGTAGCCCAACAGAACGTATCTCTGAGTTCGTTGACAGCTACCTCAACCCTCTGGTCTCTCGTATCCCTTCATTCATACAGGACACTACAGACTTCCTCCGTAAATTAGAGGGTATTAAACATCAAATACCCAATTCTGCCCTCCTTGTCACTCTGGATGTTTCCTCCTTTTATACAAACATCCCCCATGGCGAAGGCATAAGTGCATGTGCCAACGCTCTCAGATCCAATAACCAAACCAAACCTTCAGTGAGACACCTCACAGATCTTATCCGACATATACTGATCAAAAACAATTTCACGTTCCTAGACAGAAACTTTCTCCATGTTCAAGGTACAGCGATGGGCACTAAGATGGCACCATCATACGCTAATCTGTTTATGTCTGACCTTGAAGACAGATTGCTATCTTCTGCCCTCCACCGTCCTCTAGTATGGTGGAGATTTATTGACGATATATTCTGCATTTGGTGTGGTGGCCAAGATAGCCTAGGTGAATTCATCAACTACATTCCACGCCACCATCAAGTTCACTGCTAACTACTCTACCAATAGCGTGAACTTCCTAGACGTCACCATCAACAAATCCCCCATGGTATCTCGACTGATGTCTATTGTAAACCCACTGACACTCATCAATACCTCATTTCTGACAGCTGCCACCCCAAGCACTGCAAAGAGGCCATCGCCTACAGTCAAGCGCTCCGTATAAGACGTATCTGTTCCACCGATACCTTATGCAGGAAACGGTCGTCTGAACTGAGGCAACACCTTGTATCCCGGGGTCATAGCAAACGCAGGGTCCAACTAGCCATCAACAGGGCCCTCTGTACCCCCCGTAGCACCAGACTTTCATCTATCGTAAATGATAACATGACTATTTTACACTCCTCCGACAGGTTACGCTCAGCCATCCCTGAGCTCCCTTTGATTGCTTTCCGTCGCCCCTGTAACCTCGGTGATATATTGGTTCGGGCTAGGCTCCCTAGCACTAACAGTGACCTTAACATCACTGATCATGAATCACCACAGGGGTGCTCTAAGTGTAACCGCTCGAGATGCAAAACCTGTTTGTATCTCAAACCTGCTCAGAAGGTGAAAAGCCACAGTACTGGTCTCACCTGCACAATCAGAACTAAATCCCAGTGTGACACACCCAATGTTATATATGTAATCTCATGTAAAAGATGTGGTATACAATATGTAGGGGAGACAAAGACCAAACTGTGTCTCCGCTTTGCCAACCATGTTTCCTCTGTGAAAACTAAAAAACCCTACCCTGTGGCTATCCATTTTAACAACCCTAATCATAGCATTAATGATGTTGAACTCATTGTAATTGAAGCCTGCACGAGCAATGATACACATCGCAAACTTAGGGAGTCACACTGGATACATCAACTGAAAACACTGCAACCCTGTGGCCTCAATATCAACACAGGTATCGAATAACCCAGTCACCTTTACCTATTTCCAGGCAATTGTTGTAACCTTTCATTTTTCAGGTATTTGTTTTAACCTTTGTTCTACTTTCAAGAGAGCTTTGATGATTCTATACCGAAAGAAAACCATTTAATACAAAGTTATCCTGTGGTATATAAAATATATTCTTGTTGCATGCATTATCATCTCTATGTCCATTGGCGGATCCATGATTTGGCTAGCAGTGGGCGGGGCTCACCTTAAAAAAAGAGGGTTGTCGAAAAACTGTCAATTTGGCAAAGAAACACTTTATAAAGGTCTACGCGAGGGGGCAGAGTTAGGTCAAAAGTGTCTGTTGAAACATCCACACATGCAATATAGCCAATATACAAATCAGGATATAGCATAAAATCATTAAGTGAAAGATTAAGCTGTTATGCTTGTGTTGTTAACGAAGAAAATAGTGAAAATGTATTAAGATTGTTCATTCAAGCGTAATTTCTGTCTTCGGATGACAAGAATTTATGTTGGAAATTATTTAACTGTGATCAATTGTGACATTTGGGATTACTAGTATTGCTTATATGCACTACTGGTATTGTGGCTTTAAGATATGAGCCTAAATTGACAAGAGTTATTTATACCAATCCAGGCTGTCAATCAAACGGATGGCACTCTATGGTATTTTTTTTTTTTACTATAGGCTATATCGGTCAAGCGGGTGGGGCACTCATATACCGGTATATGTTTGGTCCACAAAGGAGCAGTAAGGCGCCTCCTTCCCTCCGCTAGCCTGGGAGTCCACCTTGGGCAAGTGGTAGTACTCCCTATGCCTCCCTTAGCCAGGGTAACGGGTCTCGACCTTTGGCAGCAGGAAGGTGAACGTGATAGCAGCGAATGACAACTGACTGTCAAATTGGTGGTGTCATCTAAGTTCGCAGGGCTCATGGAGGCGGTCCTCAACAGACTGAGGTTCTGGCAAAGTAAGTTCTGTGGATTACTGCGAGCTAGTGGAGGAGTGGTGCCACGCTAGCTTATCTTCATGCACCAAAAACCTACTTCTATGAACTATGAGCTACAATATACAAATTGACGATAATTCCCAAACGCTTGTGGGGTCCCCAAGCACGGCGTCTGGGTTTGAAGCTACTTGGGAAGAGGATGACTTAATTGTGCCCCTAGGAAGTAATGATGTGCTACGCTTAAAGCCCCCAAGGGACGGGGTAGTGCTGAAATCTCCTGGTTCTCGTGCTCTTATTCATCCTTCAATACATCTAACTGTGGGTTGTTGGAATGTTACTACACTTGAAACACTCCTTGCCGCCGAACATCTTGAGGCAGCACTGAGCAACTACCGTTATGACGTCATAACACTCAGTGAGACACACACACACTTGGCCAAGACACACGCCTGGATGGACGACTCTTTCTCTCCGGTGGTGACAGTCGCTATGCCGGAGTTGGTGTCCTTCTCTCAGTCAAGGCAAAACGCTCGCTGGTATCTGTTCACTGTATATCAAACCGCATCATGGCTGCTCGTCTGAATATCAAGGGTGGAATGCTTCTTCTTGTTGCGGTCTATGCCCCAACATCGGCAGCTCCCGATGATGAAATTGACAGCTTTTACCAAGATCTGGAACGTTGGGTGGCCGACAATCACAAGAGGAGAGAGCAACTTGTTATAGCAGGTGATTTCAATGCCAAACTTGGCTGCGAACGCGTGGACAGTCATGTGATTGGACCGCATGGTTTTGGTGCCCGCAATGAGAGAGGTGATAAATTGATCGATTTCTGCACTAGCCATAGCTTGACTGCGGCACACACGTGGTTCAAGAAACGTGCAGCACACAAGATCACCTGGATCAGTCGAGCAGGGAATGCAAGAAATGCAATCGATCATATACTAGTCCCCCAATCAGCACGCTCATGGCTTGTTGATTGCCGCTCCTTCAGTGCATCTTTCCCGACCGACCATCGTCTTCTCCTTTGCAACATTAGGATCAAACTAAAACAGATATCCAAACGTCCTAAGCTACCCGGCAAACTACCAAAACCCAATATACGTGCTCTGCAAGACAACACCACCGTGAAGAAGATGCAAGATGCAGTTCGGTCACACTTACTTGAAGAGTCTCGCCTAGAAGATATCGCACAAACAATCCATGAGGTATCACTAGATGTTTGTAGTATCGAAGAAACCAGCAAGAGTAAACCATATCTCTCTCCTCAAACACTCCAGCTTATCCATGAGAAGCATGATGCAAGAAGCACACTTTACCACCAACGCCTTTCTAATGCAGTGAAAAGAGCCTGCAACACAGATCTAGACCGTTGGCTAAGTGATAACATCGATAAGAATGAATACTGCTTTCAGCAACAACGACTTGCACACACTCTTCAAGACCGCAGACCGTCTGACTGGCAAACGCTCTGCACCTAAGGCTAATATTAAGGATGAGGCTGGTATCACACTAACAACTGTGGACGAGGAGTTGAAGAGATGGGAACGCTACGCTCAGGTTCTCTTTCATGCTAATGAAACCCGCACTACTATCACTCTACAAGAATGCCAACCGGTAATTCCTTCAAACCCAGAAATCACCAAGGCAATCAAGTCGCTTAAGAACAACAAGGCAGCGGGATCTGACTGCGTCCAGGGTGAATTCATAAAGGCGATTGCTAAAGATGACGACATTCAGGCGGCCTTACAACATGCAACACGCTGTATATGGCAGTCCGGTAGCTGGCCACCCTCAATGACAGAGTCCACTTACATCACGCTCCACAAGAAGAACGATCGTGGGGAATGTGGAAACTACCGTACCCTTGCTATAATAAGCTATGCCAGCAAGATTGTGCTGAATCTGATCCAACAAAGACTCAACACCATCGTCGAGAGTGAGGTATCAAACACACAATGTGGCTTCATGCGCGGAAGGTCAACGGTGGATGCAACATTCCGTGTCAAAGGTGTATGCCAGGCCCACCTAGCAGTAAAACGTCCTTTACATGTGGTGTTCGTCGACTTTAAGAATGCCTTCGATAGCGTGTTGCACAGCAAGCTGATCAGCATTCTTCGAGAGTTGAACACTCCAGAAGATGTGGTAAGGTTGATCGAGGACCTCTACAGCAAAGCACACGGTACAATCACCTGGAAAGGAGAGAAGACTGCCCCCTTCAACACCCCTGTCGGAGTGAGGCAGGGATGTCCAATCTCGCCAGCATTGTTCAATCTCTACACGGAACACCTAATGCGAGAATGGGCAGTAGAAACAGCACACCTAACCTCACCTGATGTTGAAGGAGTGCAATGCACAGAACAAAGATATGCGGATGACCTGGTGTTAATGGCGCTCACAGCAGAGGATGTACAAGAAATGCTGGCCACCCTTGGTGTTGTTGCTGAACGCTATGGGTTACAAATACACCCCGAGAAAACAGAGTACATGGTTATTAAATCCACCATGGACGATGCGACAATCTCATATAGTGGTAATATGCTCAAACGTGTCTCCCGCTTCAAATACCTCGGCACTACCGTCACACATGATTTAGATGATGCCATGGAGATTCGCTGTCGTATTGCGATCGCCAAAGAAACTCTGAACCGTTGCACATACCTCAAATCCACCCGCATCAACATCACTACCAAGCTCCACCTCATCAAGGCCCTTGTGGCCTCACGCCTAACGTATGGCTGCTGCACGTGGATAGTGAAGACTGCTGAAGCCAAACGCCTAGATGCATTCGGTCGTGAGATATGGAGGCGCCTTCTCGGTCTCTCTTGGCAAGACATGGTGTCAAATGAGGAGCTGGAAAGACGCATTGGAGGTCGCTGGACTTTTTCTACTGACACAATGTATGCACGAAAAGCAAGCTGGTGCGGTCATGCAGTGCGAAGTGGTGGTCTGTCAGCTGCTGTGATCGCGGGGTTTCCAGCACATACAAGGAGAGGACTTGGACGACCTCGTGCCAGATGGGTGGACAACTTGACACAGTGGAGCGGTCTTTCAGTTGTGGAACTGAAGGACGCTGGGCTGCACAGAACTGAAATCCAGAAACTTTCAGTGCAACCAGTTCGTAGAAGTGGGCGTCTACGGGCCAGACAACGGCTCTTGGCGTTGTGTGAGGTACGTGACCGCGTTTTTAGGTTTGCAAAAGGTGGGTGGGGACTGTAGCCATAATTTGATTATGTGAGTGCCTTTGGGCCTTATTATCATGAGTACAAGATATATAACCAGCTTGAAGATTCAGTTTTCACCATCCATTTACAGGTTGGTAATTAAACAAAATACAAAAAATAAATAAATAAATAAATAAATAAATCGAATTGGAATGTGATTATGGTATAAATTTTTAATTGAAATAATGTTGTCTTAGATGCTGTTACTTTGAGTAAAAGTGAAATAAGTTTGTTTCTAAGAGCACTCTTTCCTAAATTCCACGTTGGAATGAATACCAACAATCTAAATGCATTTTTACTGTTTTCTCGAATAGCAATACGATGTAATGTACATGTATATTTTGATTCAGAGTGAACATTCTTCTAGAAGCAGTTTTGACAAAGAAAATACAAGCCCGCAATTCCATTTTGAACACTCAATTTGTATCTTATCACTTATCAGTACACCAATGTTTCTATAGAAACGATTGCCAACTAGCTTCAAAGAGGTTGAACGTCATATGCCTGTGTATCAAAAGAATTTCATCACGTTGATTTTGCTCTTCCAATTTAAACGAGGGAGGTACCCACGACTTTATTCGAACGTTGTACCTCTCCTCTTTTCAGTGGCACCCCTATTAATGATATTACAATTATTATCTATGCATTCCAAATTAATTTTTTACATCCAAATGACTTCCACACGTGCCCTGCTATGGTCTAGTATTATTTCCAACCCCAGATGACACACGACGGCTGTGTAGTGTAGCTCTCTCCTGTATGACCTGGCAAACAGCAAACAGCCATACTTATGCAGCATATCTCTCAGCCATATCTCTCCAGCATGTAACAGAACCCAGACACTCTGTCGGGGGGGGGTTATGCCTGGCACTGGCACGCCGCAAGACATCAAAGAGCACAGCCTGATGCCAAACAGATGGTTCCACTTATCAGAAGGTTAGATCTGGGTAGGTCTTTATGTGTACACAATGGATGGTTGATTTTGTGCACAGACATGGCAGCAATTTCTTTTCCAGCCCAGGAAAAAAAACTACACAGCTCTGGGAACTGACACCCCTTCTAAGATACGTGGAATGGTCCACTTTAGGATATCAATGACTCCCAGGCCTCTGTGGCTTTTTTTCTGGGAAAAACAATGAAATAAATAACTTCTGCCACATTGGTGTGGCTGTCTGACTCGTCGGACGGTTAGAAAACCGTAGGTGTAGGCCTAATACATATTGAAATCTTTACTTTGACCGTAAGTGATTGCCATCTTTACAGCTACAATACACTTATAATGTCAAAAGATATGAACGAGCAAAATTTTGCATAAAGCTTGGTGCAGTTGATACAAAACATGCCTTTATATAATTCTGTCTTAGATGCCATCTTTTTTAGTAAATAAGTGAAATAATTACAACAAATTATTTCTGTCTGCATGACGATAGCAATTCCGTATTGGAATTAATAGAAACAGTAGTCTGTTATACCCATGGCTCAGAAGAACAATACTCGATTCAGACGCGGTCTATGGATCATTCGCCACAGGCAAACTCCTTCAAGTAAAAATAATTTCCGCCTTAAAGGAAAGGTACAATATTTTATTTGGAAACGTACGTGAATTTCAACACTTTAAAATTCAAAAAATATAAAGAAATATTAAGCAATCCTGTGATTTTCTTTTTCTCGAGAGAAACAACATCGACAAACTGTATCCATCAACCTATAAAACATGCCAATGTTTTGTATATTTGACATTGCAATTTTTTCTCTAAAATGAGTGCACTTCAAAGGAAATCATTTATCAGGATGATTGCTACGATAATGATTCATTAATTTTAAAAAACTCGGTTAATTACCACTGTTGAACCTTCCCTTTAATCTCATATATACCAAACCTGAAACTACACTTGATAAGGTATCTAATCTCATTTGGAATGTTTTTGAAGTCATGGTTTGACGCCATTGCTTCACCAAGAGCACTCCTATTTGGTTGAGTGTGATTTCATTTCCTGTTAGGAGTCCTTTCAGCGACTAATAAAGACATCGGCCCTAAAACAAACAAATAGGGCAAATATGCCGTTGGTAAACTACCATTCTGCCGTTTTCTCACCTTAAAACAGTGTCCTTGATCTATGGTTTGACTTCGTGTAAATAAAGATAGGCATATATAGACATTAAACAATCGACCTGTACATGGGCGGTCCAGGGTATTGAAAAAGAAGGCAACATGGTATAATAGGGGGTAAAACTAAGAGGTGAAATGTCAAACAGGAGGGTACACTACAAACTTATGGTAAATTAACATACATTCACTTAGCCATAGTTGAGAAACGTGTTGTCCGATATTGGTCCTCCCTGAACCATAGTCTCACTTAGCGACAGATGAGATACGAGTTGCCCGAAATGGTTCTTTTCAAAACCCAGTATCACACTTAGCGATAGCTTAGATAAACACATTGTGTTACCGCAAACAGAAACGATATCGATGTTCCACCATGCATACAGAGATCTTAGAAACAATTAAAGTGGAAAAACCAAGGAGAAATGGACAAACGAACGGACAAAACGACTTCTATTGAATACATGTTCTCAATGTTATTTGACAAACCGTGTAAGATAAGTTAATGGACATTGGATCTTAGTATTTCCTTACTCTAAAATAAATACCATGTTGAACAGGTTAATTGCAATAAATCCTACTTCAGAAAATATCTGTAACTTCAGAAACAATTGATAGGTGCATAAGCATTGATGAAAATCCTCACTCACTTTCTTTTTCAAACACCTAACAGTTTAGTGTACAACAGAATAAGTGTTTTCTTGACATGACATAAAAACGCGGAGACTGACTAACCTTAATACAAAAAAGTGATAGTACATTTTAGACAAAATAATTTATTGGGATTGTTTTTATTCATCATCACTTTAAAAACTTAACAATGCAATTATATGAAGTATTGTATTTAGAAGTGTTAAAGGAACACAATCTGTAACGGGGAATCATCATTGAGCAGGGACTTTGAGACCAATATGGCAATAACATGTCATTACAGATAGTTGGCTTAAAGAATTATAATTTGCTTTATGTAGCGAGTGTGTTCGGCTTGCTCAGATAACGGAATATAGATCTACAGTGCGACAAAAGGCGTCAGCACTCCTAGACACGATTAGGATCGAAACATAATTTAGTATACAGTAGGGGTTTAATTATAGCTACGGGCACTAATTAAAACATGATTATGCTGAGACTTGGGAATAAATAGGTTTTACTTGTTATTAATTTAAAATATAATTCTGTGCACTCATATTAACACAAAAGTACACTTTGTGTATTGTATCAGTAAAATCCCGAATGTACGCACGTTTTAATTGCTGAGAACATTCATAAAAATATTCGGTCAGTTTTGTTTAAAATGTTCCTGCATGATTATTTCATTTGAACAAGAATTGTTACAAGACTTTCATGCATACCACAATTTAATCTAAAAGTCTTTTCAGAACACCTTAAAACAATTGATAATAATCGTCTCAAGACGTGGGGGGCTTTTATTTACAAAACGCAAACTAGAAATAGATTGCAACATTATCAGCGATTCTCATTAGTAAACAGCAATGTAATCGCATTTATTGCAATATTTGCTTTAAACAAGTAAATTTACATACAAAAAGGCATAACAATTGACTTGTATTCCTTGCGCAATACATTTATAATAATAATAATAATAATGAATTTATTGTGCGCAATACATTTATAATAATAATAATAATAATAATGAATTTATTGTGCGCATTTTCCCATAAAAATGTACAAAAGTGCATTACAATCTTAAAACTAGCACATAATAGTAAAACAAACAGATTAATACATTAAGTCAAAAGATGTAAAAACAACAAAGTTACACTTAAAAATAAATTAATTAACCAAATGCAAACTAGAAATAGATTGCAACATTATCAGCGATTCTCATTAGTAAACAGCAATGTAATCGCATTTATTGCAATATTTGCTTTAAACAAGTAAATTTACATACAAAAAGGCATAACAATTGACTTGTATTCCTTGCGCAATACATTTATAATAATAATAATAATAATGAATTTATTGTGCGCAATACATTTATAATAATAATAATAATAATGAATTTATTGTGCGCATTTTCCCATAAAAATGTACAAAAGCGCATTACAATCTTAAAACTAGCACATAATAGTAAAACAAACAGATTAATACATTAAGTCAAAAGATGTAAAAACAACAAAGTTACACTTAAAAATAAATTAATTAACCAAATGCAAACTAGAAATAGATTGCAACATTATCAGCGATTCTCATTAGTAAACAGCAATGTAATCGCATTTATTGCAATATTTGCTTTAAACAAGTAAATTTACATACAAAAAGGCATAACAATTGACTTGTATTCCTTGCGCAATACATTTATAATAATAATAATAATAATGAATTTATTGTGCGCAATACATTTATAATAATAATAATAATAATGAATTTATTGTGCGCATTTTCCCATAAAAATGTACAAAAGCGCATTACAATCTTAAAACTAGCACATAATAGTAAAACAAACAGATTAATACATTAAGTCAAAAGATGTAAAAACAACAAAGTTACACTTAAAAATAAATTAATTAACCAAATGCTTGTTTAAAAAGAAAAGTCTTAAGCTCTTTCTTAAAGACAGACAGAGACCGAATTAATTGGATATTTGAGGGCAATTTGTTCCATAATGTGGGCGCAGCCTGTAAGAATGATTTGTCTCCGGTACCGGTAGATTTTTTCATTTTTTCTTTAGGATAATTTAAAAGCAACCTGTTATTGGAACGTAAAGAATAACTGGAATTATCTTTAACGTGCAACATATCAATAATGTAATCTGGGGCAAGGTGGTGAAGGGCCTTAAATGTCAACAAAATAATTTTGAATTCAATACGATAATGTTCAGGCAGCCAGTGTAACTGATAAAGTAAGGGCATAACATGACTCCACCGTGGTGTACCGCATACAAGCCGAGCAGTGGCATTTTGTACCTTTTGTAGTTTAGCTAATTGCGAATTTGGAAGACCATAAAATAAGCTGTTACAGTAATCGAGACGACTAGTAATGAATGCATGAACCAGCACAATTAGCGCCTCTCTTGATAAGTATTTCCTGATTCTTCTAATATTATGGATATGATATAACGCAGTTGAGCAAGTTTTTGTAATTTGCTTGTTCATAGTAAAATTTGAGTCAAACCAGCAACCTAAGTTGCAAACTTGCAAGGATGGTGTGATAGAACAGCCACCCACTGTTAAGTCTGGTATAGTTAATTTAGACAATTGCAATCGACTACCAATAATAATAAATTCAGTTTTGGCATCGTTAATCATAAGTTTATCTTGTAACATCCATAGTCGTATGTCCTTTATACAGTTTTCCATGGCTGCTAAAGCCTGCTCTTGGTTAACAGAATTACAAGGTTTAAAAGAAATGTACAGTTGGGTGTCGTCAGCATAACAATGAGTGTTAGGAAGATGCCGATCTACTATGTCAAACAGTTTGGATGAGTATATACTAAAAAGCAGCGGTCCTAGACATGATCCTTATCAGAGAGAGCCCCTTTCATTAAAACACGTTGATTCCTACCGGATGAATAAGAACTAAACCAATTTAAAGCTACACAAGAAATACCAATCTTAGACTTTAATCGGTCCAGTAAAATTGTATGATCCACAGTATCAAAAGCAGCACTTAGGTCTAACAATACAAGTAGAGTGACATGTTGAGAATTCATTTTTAGTAAAATATAATTTTTTACTTTGAGAAGTGCAGTCTCAGTGCTGTGATTCTTTCGGTAAGCTGACTGTAGCAATGGATACAATGAGTTTATGTTTATGTTTATGAACCTGTTCATACACTGCCTTTTCACTACAGTTAACTTAGATATGTACTGGAGATTACTAATTGGCCGAAAGTTCTGTAAGTTTGTACAATCTAAATATTCTTTCTTAATTAACGGAAGAATAAGGGCTTCTTTCCAGTCAATTGCAAAAACGCCACTTTCTAAAGACAAATTGATTATCCTTGTGAGAACAGGTAGTAAACTATCCAGGCAACTAAGAACAAGCTGTGTTGGCATTGGGTCAAGGGAACAAGATTTCTTTGAACCTTTCTCAATAAGAGCTTTTACATCTTGCACAGTGAGAAGTGAAAATTGCTCAAATGATGGTACATGTACGTGAGTCTCTTTACCTTGCACAGACTGTATGTTACCAGAACTTAGCTTTGAGTGAATGTCAGTAATCTTTTGAATAAAAAATCGACCCATTTCATTTGCTAGATCACGATAATTACTAGAATCAGAAATTACAATGTTTGTTTGTGGTTTCAAAAGCGTATTAACAGCGATAAAAAGATTCCTAGAGTTACAACTATTCACCTTAACATAGTTAGAGTAGAATTCACGACGTGCTAGGTTCATTAAATAAATTGTATGTTTTTTTTTCGTCTTATAAATTGACAAATCCAAATTGTCACCAGTACGTCTGCATTTCCTTTCTGCCTGTCGGCATAACTTCTTAGCAACTTTAATTTCATTATTAAACCATGGCACAAGAGGTCTATCTGTAATTGTTTTCACTTGTAAAGGCGCATGACAATCAAATACACTTGTAAGAGTTCTGTTGTAACAGTGAACAAGTTCATCCAAGTCCCTAGCTTTATTAAAACACAAATCAGATTTGGCAAGATCATTATTAAATGTGTCTATATCAATAGATTTAGTTTTCCTAAATGTTATTTGTTTAACTGGTAAAGCAGGTTTAGTAATTTTTAGATTGCACAGTACAGAGAAATGATCTGAAAACAGATAGTCCGAGATTGGAACACCATCTATAACATCATCACACCCACGGGTGATGACCAAGTCCAGTATGTGCCCCTTTTCATGAGTTGATTGTGTGACGTGTTGCTGCAGTCCCATTGTCTCAAGGATTTCTGACAGATGCACAGTATCAGTGTTGTTAAATTCGTCCACGTGAATGTTAAAATCTCCTGTAATGAGAAGTGGTTCTGATGACAAGACAATCGATTCCAAGTAAGAACTAAATTCGGTGAAGAATACACTGGTAGTAGTCGGGTGATTAGTAGAATACGGTGGTCTGTAGACGATGACAAGCCTCAGTGAATAATTTCCACACTTAATAATCCATTCGGAATATTCAAAAGATCTAAAGTCGAATTCAGTAATTTCAGAAACGTGCATGTTTTCCCTAAACACAACTGCTGTACCCCCTCCAGCTCTACCGGTGCGTGGATGATCTTTCAGTTTAAAACCGGGTGGAGTGATTTCTATTTTATGAGCTGTATCCTTTATGAGCTGTATCCTTATCTAACTCCATGGCTACGTGTTGCTCTGGGCATGCTTATAAGGTCTACTATGTTCGTGTTTTTATTTTAGTACCTGTTTTGAGATGAATATTCGTACAGCACATGACAAACTACTACATATGTATAATTGCACCTTAAGCCAATAAATCTTGTTGGTTAAATGTCTTGAAATGCATCCACGATGCGTTTTCGTCTTATGTACGATAAATACGAAAGTGAGGCTGTAATTCTCACAACCACACTCTGTAGCTTACACGCTGCATGCACCAGCGAGAAGGCCCAATAATCTGATAGTTCCGAAGAAAAGTTCATTCCTGGCATATGGAATAAATAAATGGATGTAGCTATTTCCATTAATTTATTTAAAATTCAATGATAATTGAAAGCGAGGTTGCCTCTGCAAACAGACAAAATAGGGATGCAATGAGCAATCTCCTGTATTCAGGGAATAAGATATAGACCTACGGTGGATAACTCATGAAGAAGGTGAATTGCATATAGAATTGTTAACAAGAAGATACAATACTGAAGTCTGTTCGTATTTATTCAAATGAATTCCTGTCTTCCAATGGTAGAAGTTTATTTTGGAAATTATTTAACTAATTTACGAAATCACTTGAGAAAGATCTATTTAAATTCAAACAGAATGTTTGATACCATCATCAACTTTACAACAAAACATTTATTCGCGTCAAACTGAATAACTTTGAGTTCAATTGACGTTGGGTATATTATACACACCATGAATAAATCATTTATTTGACAGCGTTTTTGACAAGACATGGATTCTCAAGAGGCCGTACACTTTAAATTTAAATGGATCGTGATTCTAGCCATCGAACCAGAAAAAAAGGTTGTAATTTGAAAAAGTTTAATGGTTCAAGCGTTCACTGTCCTGCCGGCAGCGAATGTTTTTTTCACACAACGCAGTATATTTGTTGCCGTTTATTCAATGTGTGATGAATTACTCTGTCATCATGTGATGATGATTTATTCATCTCGTCTGAAAAAAAGATAACTTCCTTAACTCCCGAAAACAGCAATTTATCGAATGAATCAGTTTTTGAAGGATGACACGGGCAGAGCGCGTACCATGATTAAACAAGGTAATCACCATTATTCAAACTTGAGATCACAGAAAATTAGCAGGTTTTAATTTATAAAACACCACTTCGAAGAAATCCAATACAGTATCGCCAAGTAAAGATTAATGGAGATCTCTTCCATGGATTCATCCAAATTTGTTTTTAAATTAAAAAAATCCTTGTTTGCAAACATGAACCAGTATAATATAAACACAATATATATGTGTCTCGGTGCTTCATAAAAATGGGACAGATTCGTCCACATAATTAATGATTGTTTCAAAGTGCAGTATGGCTCACTGATGTGTATAGTTACCAAACAAACTCTATATCATAACCAGAATAACCAAACATTACCTGGACTAGGACTAATGTTATTAGTCTCTCTCACTGACAGATTTGAAGTTAGCCTACAATGGCTCCCAATATAAATGAGTATAGTTCGAATGGTTACCAATATTGATCGAAACAAATAACTGTATCATTTAATCATATAAACCTTTCCAAATGTAAAGTTGTATGTATACCCCCAAAAGAATAATTATTTTTTCGACTAGTTCTCTTATTTGAACCTGTAAAAATGGCAGTTGGTGGTTCACATTTCAATCCTTTAGCAGAATCTTGTTCCCAAATTCAATTAAATTTCCAGAAGTCACCACAATGGAGAGTACAAACTTGCTGCCCTGCCCTTAATTGACGACAAATATTGTAAGTGTTTCGACTTTTCTCAGAAATCCGTGGTCCAAATCAAAATCAAAAGGTAAATCCTTTGGAAAAAAATATGTTTTGTTCTTTCTTCTCGGATGATTATGGAAGGAATATTTCAAGTTGCAATTCTAATGCTTCTCCATCTTAGATGGAGGATTTGTTTGATGTGGGTGGTTGATCGTTTCCATCTTTTTTAAGTTTCAGATATCATCTTACTAAGTCGGCGCCAAACCTGAGGTACCCGGTAGCGTAGTTAGAACAGAACTGCTGAATACAAACCCCTTAGGGAAAAAGAAAACGGAAAAAGGGTGAAAATGAAAGAAAAAAAACACGTTGCTCAAGCGAAACAATTCGATAGTATTCGTTAGAAAGAGTGGGGTTGAGATAAAATGAAGCTAGGGAGATACAGAAATGAAGATATGATAAAAAAATGTATAAGACACATGTTTAATAGATGCAAATGATGAAAAACACATTTTTAAATAGATATATAAGAAGGCTACTTCAATTATTCATATTAAGCTGAGTTTCAAAACCTTTAAAAACTGAGAGAGTTAAAGCAACACAACATGGCGTGAACTATGTTCTTCCATAAAGTTAATATTGGCGATTTGACCAATATGCCTTACACTACATGCCGAATTCCAAACCAATTCAAGGAGTCATCGCTTTTTACAAAGAAGGATCAGGACCCACCGTTACGGCAGTTCATTCATTCCGACTGCTATCAAATGGTACAATGAGCAGTTGGAGCGATGAGCTGTCGGGTGGTTGGCTCTGATCCCTCACCATGTACTCTATATCCTCATACAATTTTTGTACATTTTTAATATTGAATTGTAGTATATTTTTATTAAAAGAATTGTTCTAAATGTTTGTGTATTTAATAAGTAAGTTTTGTTTATTTTTACCAGCTTCTTATTTATGTCTAGTCTTTTTTTGTATCTACTTATTGTTTGTATTGTATTGTATTGTATTGTAAAGGCCATTTTAATTTCCCCGTGAGGGACAATAAAGTTTTATCTAATCTAATCTAATCTAATCTAATGGTGTAGCTTTGAACACCCCAATATTTACAGTGTACCATTGAATAAAGATAATATTAGAATAAAGGCATATTGCACTAATTCAACATGGCAATCGATCGCCAAGGATAAATGAAATAGGGTTGAAGCCTTTTTTAAGACTACCGCTGTTTTATCGACACAAGCTTGTCGACTTGGACGACTTTTCAGCGTTGATAAGGGTAGGTGGTTCTATGGCCATATCTTGATAGGTATATTGTTGGTAATAGGAATTACAAATGTTGTATTCCTTTTCAACATGGCAAATCTATTTTAATAAGGACAACATAACATTTTGAAGAGCATGGATATTTGGACTGCATGTATACATTCTAAAAAACGAAGTGCTGAATATAGCACTTCTAGTGCAACCACTATACAAGCTCCTAAAAGTGCTAAAATTAGCCCTTGAGGTGCTATATTCAGCACTTCGAGTGTACTTTGTATATGCATGGAGGAAGGAAACCCCCTCCATGGTATATGCACTCTAAAAACGAAGTGCTGAATATAGCACCTCAAGTGCTAATTTTAGTACTTTTTAGGAGCTTTTATAGTGACTACACTCGAGGTGCTATATTCAGTTTTTTAGAATGTATATCATTCGTGTTTCCAGAAGAAAACAGATATATTGTAATTGATCCCAATATGGTTATTATGAGTACATGATGCTACAAAATGATGGTCATACAGTTTCCCCAAACCATTCGAGAGAAGATTTTATTTATGAATCCATTTATAGGACCACAGAAATAGAGACGTAAATGCCATGGAGATACTAAAATATGGTATTTTTAATGATAAAAAATAAATAGCTCATTGATTTTTAGCGAGCTACTTATAATTTGAAGCTTTTCCGAAGAGGATGTTGGCGTCGATTAACACGCCCCTAAAAGGGGCCATTTGCACTGCATCCTGAACGTCTCTATGTGTGACGTCACGTAAAGAAGAAGGCTTGCTTCCGGGGATGCCAGTCGCATACATATACAACAGCGAACGCGTTCATTCACATGCCTGCGCTTATATTGCCCACGCTAGAAAATAACATAGAAATGGCTGAATCGTCGTCAGATACTTTACTGAGGTAATAAGTAACTAATAAACTATCTAATGTGTAATTTTCGTTCACCAAACTGCTATCTTTGTAAAGAAATAGATCATTTAGTAACCCAAACTCGGTTGAAAAAATTGAAAATATCAAATACAAAGGTCGCAAAAAAGCACCGTTGGTGTTCATTGTCGCCGACCGGAAAATCTAGTCATAGTTTTCATCATCGAATTCTTCTAAAAGTTGTAAAAATTTATATTATTTTAGTCTAACCTTATAGTGTATTTTTTCATGTATGATTTGTGAATTACGCCATATATTTATTGTTAACGATGTCTAAAACCCAACATGGCGGCGCACACAGTACATACATGTAGATCGGACATGTCGGATCTGACTTAACGTTAGTTACTTGTCTGTTCTCACGTTTTAACTAAGCATCGCTTCGTCGCTTTGGTTTGTTGTTTGAAGGATTCGCAGGCTTCTTTATTTTCGTTGAAATTAAAGTTTTCTTGAGTCTGGGTGCCTTTGACATCCCAAATTCCCCATGAAGGCTCGTTTCGAAGTCTTCAGCGGTAAAATGATCGCTACATATCACGCTGGAGACGGCCCGAACTATTTTGCCCTTGTCAACCGCACTTTTGTGGCCCAAATTTTTCATAGTGCCTCGTCTTTAGGGAACCTATGGAGGCTTACACCTTCACTAGGAGTATTACTGCAGCCTGCTACCACACATCTTGTAGGTATGATGTATATTTTCAAGGAAATTTAGGATGAAAATATGTATACACATATTGGAGTTTTGACATAAGCGCATCGGACACGTACACACACAAACAAACAGCTGTGCATTGTTAAGAAATCGTTCTTTAACTGACGTCACGGTATCACGTGATGCATTACATCACTCAATTGCCAATAAAGTGGGGGGCTTGTGAAGTGGTATAAAAGTCTCCAAAATGAACAGAACAAACTTCAATTATGAAAAAACTAACAAATATCTTGTTTTATTATGCAAAACACATTTATTAAGAGCCATAATGGTTTTTATTTCTGTGATCCTTTAAATGCATACAAAGTGTGCCAATGCATATTACTTACCTCATGTATTATGTAGATCTACACTCAAAAAAAAGAAGTGCTGAATATAGTGACTGCACTTGAGGCGCTATATTCAGCACTTCGTCTTTTAGAGTGTACCAAATCGTTAAAGAAAAATATAAGACCACAGAACGGACTGGTAGGCCTTCGCGGCGTCGCAACTCGTATCCAGAATCTTTTTTCGTGGGTTGTGTTCCAGGTTGCCGCGTGGGCCTTGACTTAACAGCTACAGAAAGTGTTAAATGGATTAAGAAAACTGAAACTAAATAAGAACGGGATTATACGCCTCCTAGGTTGATCAAGGAATTTGCAAATGAACTGTTTCGCTTAAACATGAATAATTAAAATTTATTTGATTTTTGCCCAACACCGACGTATGTGTATGAAGCACTGTTTAATATCCCAAAGCAAGAATTTCATAAATAAATTCAGTAATCTTAAATTTTCCATCCGCGAGGGATTTGGTCTAGGCTTGGGCGGTGACACGATAATATCGTGTATCGCGATATTTTTATTTATTCGATTATGATATCGAGAACTTTTCAAATTATCGAGATATCGGCAAATCGCGATGAAAAAAATATATCGCGAAGAAAAAAATATATCGCGATTAAAAAAATCCTTGATTGTCAGTTGGGTCAGAAATTCCATGGAGAAAACTTAGGGAAGTCTTTTCAGCTTTCGGAAGTGGGAAACAAAAATCGAACCACTTCTGTGGTAAACCAACTGTCAGATCACAAAGGAGCCGCCTGACAGGGCGTTGTTTAAAATCCACCGCCACTGGGATTGCACCGTGTATTTGATCCAACAATGTGTGGACAATGTTTACATCTCACTGTCTAGCCATGGTGGTCTGTGACTCTGGCTGGCGCGCCACGTGCGAGTACATTATATCATGCATATTTAAATATTTGCAGAATATGGGCGTTACCTTAAAAATCGACAACAAAATAATATTTGCAGCCACTGAAGGTGCTCTGTGCTCACATTAGTCATGAATTAAATCAAAGCATGGATCGGCAGCGGCTCAATCAAAGTTAGGGGATTAGGACACTATTCTATTATGCCATACTGGGATTCTCGTCTAGTGACAAAACTATGGAATTCCATATCTGCCATTCTAAACGTCGCCCGTCGCCCTTCTAAACGGCGCCCGTCGCCCTCCTAAACGGCGCCCGTCGCCCTCCTAAACGGCGCCCGTCGCCCTCCTAAACGGTGCCCTTCTAAACGGCGCCCTATGGAATTCCATTACTGCCATTTAAACGGCGCATGTATGGCGTGAATGGTTTGGTCCCTAGCCGTTTGCGCCGTCAACGGCGCATAGTCGCGTCGTGCCGTCGCATTGTCGCGTCGTGCCGTCGCATAGTCGCGTCGTGCCGTCGCATTGTCGCGTCGTGCCGTCGCATTGTCGCGTCGTGCCGTCGCGTCGTGCCGTCGCATAGTTTTGTACTGCTTGTATAGGGCCGTCGCATTGTCGCGTCGTGCCGTCGCATTGTCGCGTCGTGCCGTCGCATAGTCGCGTCGTGCCGTCGCATAGTCGCGTCGTGCCGTCGCATTGTCGCGTCGTGCCGTCGCATTGTCGCGTCGTGCCGTCGCATTGTCGCCCCGTACCACCAGTTTGACTGAATTATCCAGTGCTTGCCAATAGGTGGCGCTGTCTTGACTTCAGAGGTACTCTCACCTTTTTCCCCGCGACGACGAATAAGTCTCAAAGACAAAGTAAAAGATGGATGTTATTTTACGCCAGTTGGGTCTGGAACAGCTGATACAGGAGTTTGAAGAGAACGGGGTATGTTACTATGTACTTGTTACGTGTTTATTTAAAGGAAATCGGTAAAAAAAAAAGGGGTAAAATGTTGTTAAGGCTTAACCTAGGCCTTTCCTAGACGTATGAATGTTGACCGTTAGCCACTAAGGGTAATTCCCACTAAGACAGCCGTTTTCCCGGTTCCGTATTTTTTCCGGTTCTGGATAGCTGCAAATTAAAAAATCTATTTAACATGTTAATCCATGTCGCTTCAGAAAACAATTGATAGTTTACTGAGTTTGCTTCCAAACGGCTAGTAAGAGTTTAAAATTGTTTACAAAGTATATGCCTATGGCGCAACATGAAAGTCATAAAAAGTCGTGAAGAGTTGGCGACTTACGTGTAGCGCCGTGTACTGGTACACAAAACGCTACTTTCCCATGATGCATTGAGAATGTCGAAAAGGTTTATTGAAAACTTCTCTCCCAAGGATAGAAATTAAAAACATTTTTGACGAAATGTCTCGGTCTTAAACCACTGTGCAATCGTTTTCCCGGTTCTGGATAGCTCTTAGTTTGCTTTAAATTGCAATAGTCCACGAACAATGACTGTTTCGGTCAAAATTAATACTGTCAGACTGTCTGGTCTCTGTGACTGTTAGGATGTGTAACAATTTTAGGAAAGAGTGCAGTATACGATCGCCACTGCACTCTTCCCCAATGTTAAACTCTTACTAGCCGTTTGGAAGCAAACTCAGTAAACTATCAATTGTTTTCTGAAGCGACATGGATTAACATGTTAAATAGATTTTTTAATTTGCAGCTATCCAGAACCGGAAAAAATACGGAACCGGGAAAACGACTGTCTTAGTGGGAATTACCCTTAGTGGCTAACGGTCAACATTCATACGTCTAGGAAAGGCCTAGGTTAAGCCTTAACAACATTTACCCTTTTTGACCGATTTCCTTTAAATAAACACGTAACAAGTACATAGTAACATACCCCGTTCTCTTCAAACTCCTGTATCAGCTGTTCCAGACCCAACTGGCGTAAAATAACATCCATCTTTTACTTTGTCTTTGAGACTTATTCGTCGTCGCGGGGAAAAAGGTGAGAGTACCTCTGAAGTCACTGAGACAGCGCCACCTATTGGCAAGCACTGGATAATTCAGTCAAACTGGTGGTACGGGGCGACAATGCGACAATGCGACGGCACGACGCGACTATGCGACGGCACGACGCGACAATGCGACGGCACGACGCGACTATGCGACGGCACGACGCGACTATGCGACGGCACGACGCGACAATGCGACGACGCGACAATGCGACGGCCCTATACAAGCAGTACAAAACTATGCGACGGCACGACGCGACGGCACGACGCGACAATGCGACGGCACGACGCGACAATGCGACGGCACGACGCGACTATGCGACGGCACGACGCGACAATGCGACGGCACGACGCGACTATGCGCCGTTGACGGCGCAAACGGCTAGGGACCAAACCATTCACACCATACATGCGCCGTTTAAATGGCAGTAATGGAATTCCATAGCGCCCGTCGCCCTCCTAAACGGCGCCCTTCTAAACGGCGCCCGTCGCCCTCCTAAACGGCGCCCTTCTAAACGGCGCCCGTCGCCCTCCTAAACGGCGCCCTTCTAAACGGCGCCCGTCGCCCTCCTAAACGGCGCCCGTCGCCCTCCTAAACGGCGCCCTTCTAAACGGCGCCCGTCGCCCTTCTAAACGGCGCCCGTCGCCCTTCCAAACGGCGCCTTTCTAAACGGCGCCCGTCGCCCTTCCAAACGGCGCCCTTCTAAACGGCGCCCGTCGCCCTTCTATATGGAACGCCACAGCTGCCTTCGGTGCCCATATCGCTCCATTCGGCCGATTCACCATTTCATTCGGCCTTTTCACCATTTCATTCTGCTATATCACCATTTCATTCGGCTACTCATCATTTCATTTGCCCAATCATCATTTCATTCGGCTAGTCTTCATTTCGTTCGCCTTTTCATCATTTCATTCGGCTATTCACCATTTCATTTGCCCATATCATCATTTCATTCGGCTAGTCTTCATTTCGTTCGGTTGTTCATCATTTCATTGACCCAATCATCATTCTGCTCGGCAAACCATCATTCGCTGCAGAACATCGATCACCGCGCGCTGCAGCCACCGGTTTAGGGCTCCACTGGTTTAGCCCTAAACCGATTAATATTGTACACGGGTTTGTTATAACGGCAAGCATAGTTTTGGAGGCTGGTGTAAGGAGACTATACTTGACCGTGGCCTCGATCTAGTAAACAACGGACTGCCACCATATGTGGATGCTCACGATCACATGTGCTCAAAAATTACACTACTGGGAAAAGTGGAAACTCATTTTCAAGACCTCTCCCCAAATTTCAAGAGTTGGTGGATAGAATTGCCACGAATACTGGTCATCTCGCCCCTAGCAAAGTCGCCCCCAATAAATAATTATAAAGAGATCGGCCTCCAGCTCCACCAAATTGCCTAGGAAAACATGAAAACACAATTGCTTTTTTTTATTTTATATTTCATCCTTGAATATTTTGATTTACAGTTACACTTTTGAACTTTATCCATTCATCTATGAAACTTTATAAGCCAAAAATATACAATCAAATCAACAAAACATTAATTTAAAATAAATGATATTTTTTTAATACATTCCCAGAATATAATTTATAAAATGTCATGATCTTTCCGGGTTTTCAGTGCAAAAATTACCTTTTCTTTTCTTCCAATTGTATATAAACACAGAGGAAACATGTGTCAGAAAACAAGAAAAAGAATAAATGTTTAATGAAAAAAGTGTATTTTATCTATTTTTAAATGCTTTTATAATGTTCCATGACTTTGAAAATTAATTTATTGTTTCATTTTAGCGTGTTTGCGTATTGATATCCAGGGGGCGACTTTGCTTGGGGGCGACATTGTTTGGGGGCGAGATTGTAACAAGCCAGAGCGAGCATGTTTGGGGGCGACTTTGTTGGGGGCGAGCTTGCTAGGGGGCGAGATGACCAGCATTCGTGGCAATTCTTCCCACCAACTCTTGAAATTTGGGATTGGTATTGATAATGAGTTTCCACTTTTCCCAGTAGTGTAATTTTTGAGCACATGTGATCGTGAGCATCCACATATGGTGACAGTCCGTTGTTTACTAGATCGAGGCCACGGTCAAGTATAGTCTCCTTACACCAGCCTCTAAAACTATGGTTGCCGTTATAACAAACCCGTGTACAATATTAATCGGTTTAGGGCTAAACCAGTGGAGCCCTAAACCGGTGGCTGCAGCGCGCGGTGATCGATGTTCTGCAGCGAATGATGGTTTGCCGAGCAGAATGATGATTGGGTCAATGAAATGATGAACAACCGAACGAAATGAAGACTAGCCGAATGAAATGATGATATGGGCAAATGAAATGGTGAATAGCCGAATGAAATGATGAAAAGGCGAACGAAATGAAGACTAGCCGAATGAAATGATGATTGGGCAAATGAAATGATGAGTAGCCGCATGAAATGGTGATATAGCAGAATGAAATGGTGAAAAGGCCGAATGAAATGGTGAATCGGCCGAATGGAGCGATATGGGCACCGAAGGCAGCTGTGGCGTTCCATATAGAAGGGCGACGGGCGCCGTTTAGAAGGGCGCCGTTTGGAAGGGCGACGGGCGCCGTTTAGAAGGGCGCCGTTTGGAAGGGCGACGGGCGCCGTTTAGAAAGGCGCCGTTTGGAAGGGCGACGGGCGCCGTTTAGAAGGGCGCCGTTTAGAAGGGCGCCGTTTAGGAGGGCGACGGGTGCCGTTTAGGAGGGCGACGGGCGCCGTTTAGGAGGGCGACGGGCGCCGTTTAGAAGGGCGCCGTTTAGGAGGGCGACGGGCGCCGTTTAGGAGGGCGACGGGCGCCGTTTAGAAGGGCGCCGTTTAGGAGGGCGACGGGCGCCGTTTAGAAGGGCGCCGTTTAGGAGGGCGACGGGCGCCGTTTAGAAGGGCGCCGTTTAGGAGGGCGACGGGCGCCGTTTAGGAGGGCGACGGGCGCCGTGTAGGAGGGCGACGGGCGCCGTTTAGAAGGGCGACGGGCGACGTTTAGAATGGCAGATATGGAATTCCATACAAAACACATACACGTACTCTTGATAACGATTGACATTTATTTAAAATAGCGGGAGTACAATCCAAGTGCAAATTGTGTGTCACAATCACATGGTTTAACCCTAGTCACATGTTTATACCATGACCCAGTCATGTGGAACGCGAATCACGTGAACTCGGGCTGATGTTTTGATTGGGAAGCACGACGCAGCAACCGTCCCACATAATTATTATGCAAACGAATTTGCCAATGGCAATAAGCACTGGCAATTTATTGTGACACTTGTAAATGGGTACATCCTTGTTATTATCGACTTTAAAGCACTCATGCGTGAAAAAAAAATAATCGCGATATTATCGAAAATCGCGATATACGTTTGACGATATATCGTGGATGACAAAAATCGATATCGCCCAAGCCTAATTTGGTCCAAACATTTTGGACCAAATTTTAAGTTTAAAAGTGTCATCCTCCGAACACTAAAAATTACCTGATGATGTTTAAAGGAAAACTGACAAAACCTCGACACTTGGTTGTACTGGTTGCCACTGATCTTTCCAACGCCTTTGACAGAATGAGCAGCTAAATTGTAACTACACAATTATACCTTCCATCATACCATGGATTTCTAGTTATTTGTCAAACCGCTTCCTTCAAGGTACCAAGATGGGTACTATCCATAGTTTTTAGCAATGAGTAACGATCTCACTGACCTGAAGTTAATAACCTAGTCTTGATATGACATTATGCCAGACCAACAGCAAAACTGAGCAAATTACAGTGATGCATCATTAACTTGATCAAATCTAACAATGGCCAGACAGAATCAATACAAGATTAAACCCAAGATTAAACCCAAGCAAGTGTTATTTCATGATTCAGCGGGCTACCCCTGTTCCAACTACGGCAACTTAATTAAATATTAGTAACTTAATTAATCCATTAATTAAACCACCTGTTTAATACTGTTAGGTGTCCGCATGCAAGAAAACCTAAAATGTGACACCCAGGTTGAGTTAATGTGTAAATCCTATCATCCTAAACTAAACTTTTTTCGCCAGCTAAAACATTGTAAAATCCCAACCAGTAACTACTGTACATAGAATACGTAGGCCTTTTGTGGTTCGCAAGTTCAACGAACAAGCAACTTGAGTGTTTGGAAAAAATGCAACGGAAAGCTTTCCGTATCATTTTGACCAGTGACTAATGCAGAAATCATTCCTACATATTTGTAATGCTATGGTCCCACAGAGATTTCGACTCTCTCGATCGTGTTTCGTCAAGATTTTTGATTTTTTACAAAAAAAATTCGAGAAAAGTCGAAATAGTCTAAATAGTCAAAAAAAAAATCGAAACTGTCGATATTTGTCGAAAAAAAACCTCATTAATCGAAAATTATTAAACCTGAACAATATTTTTCGATAAAGTTTCGATCAAATTTATCGAAATTTTGTCGACATTTTATCGAAACTGTCGAAAATGAAATCGAAATAGTCTTAACAGTCTAAAAGTTCGAAAAATAGTCGAAATAAATCTAAACTGTCTAAATAGTCAAAAAAATCGTAACAGTCGAAATACATCGAAACATTTGTCCAAATTTTTTTTTTAAATCGGAAATTAATAGAAAAAAAACTCGAAATCATTCTAAACAGTCGAAATTTGTCGAAATGCCAGTCGAAATTATCTAAACAGTCGAAAGTCGTCGAAATGAAATCGAAAATGAATCGAAATTGTCGAGAAAATACACCCAAAAAAAAATTTCTCACGGAAAAAAGATATTTTGTCGATATTTATACGAGATTTTGACGAAATTATTAAAAATAACAAAAAATCCAAGAATCGAAATATATTTCGACAGAAAGATCGAAATATTCCTGTGGGACCATAGCATTATCAACTGAAAGTATCTCCCCTATCAGATAGACTAAAAAAAGCTATCCATTAACTTTGGAGGAGTCACTTACGAAATGCTCTATCAGCTGTATTAATTCGCTCCCCCACGTAGAAATAGGCCTAATGACTTGAGAAATGCAAAGAAATATTTCTAAAATAAAACTAAATAACAAAAATAAATAATAAATGACTACAATAAGACGCAGAACCAACCGATATTATCATTGTATCCCCAGTGTAATTAAAATGCTGAACAAAATATTTTATTGTAGACCTATAGTGTCTATTTGTTTGTCCGTCTGTTTGTTTGTTTGCGTTCTTTCGCCATTGTATTTTATGGTTTGTGCTTGTTCAGCTTTGTTTTCCGTGTTATGTAATGTTGTTAGGGCTTGTATGCTTTGCTGTGTGTGCGTTGTCCTTTTTTGTTATGTCCAGTTAAGTGTTTAAAATTTGTCCTGTTTATGTAACCTGCTAATTCGGATACAGTCTTGTTTGTGGTTTTTTTATGCCAAATAAATAAAACAACAGAAATTCAACATTTTATTTGGAACACAAATAAAATTTATTCCGTGTGTGTGCACATCAATGTATACAATTAAGGCAATACAGTTTAGACTTATTTTTGGAAAAGTTGCAGTCATAATTAAATATCACATTTGACTATAATCAATTGTGAACATTGACTGAAAATGAAATTTGGCGAGGATTATACATGCTCAGTTCTTTGATACAATCTAAAACATAATTATATTCATTTCGTCCATTTTGCCTTTTAGAAAGAACCTGCTAGGTTCGAAACGTAAGGCCAATAACTACTATTTTATATTCATTGAGAATTATTAAATGTCATAATCTTTTTAAGGGGTTTCTTTATTATTATTGCACAGTTGGACATTTGTAATTATGTCTAATGCTAAAGACACTCCCTTACAAGCTTGGGCTTTTAAGGACTATACATCCAAACACAGTGTTGTAAATTTTGTACTGTATTGTCTATGTTTGCATGGAAAAGAATGTCCGATTGTTTTGCCTCAAATTTAATTGCATTGGTCATTCCTTCTTAAATCAATGGGGGATACATACCCCCATCTTAATGATTTGAGCACCTGCAAGTTTTAGATTTTTGTCCTTATGATATCGAGCGATGGAAAAGGAAGCATCTGACAGTCGCCAGTAGCGTAAATTTGTTGTTAAAGGGGAATGATTCCAAAATTACAATGACTTCAATAAAAAAGTAACAATCCGGAAATCTTACAAAATTATTGTGTAGTGGAATTGTGTAGGGCTTGCTTGGAAGGAATTTTTTTTTTTTTTTTTTTTAATTATCCAACCCACAAGTGAGAAACATTTCCAGTGTGACTTAACCCCCCCCCCCCCCCACCTACATCGACTTGACTTAAAAGAATAACTGTTTAACTGTTTTTGTCAATCGCTTTTAAGACACATGCTGCAGGGATAAAGCAGTCTGAAAACGGAGGGTCTATTTTGGAGATAGTTGAACTTGTTTGTCGGAGGGGGGGGGGGGTCTCCTGTCTATATACTTATCATTTATTATAGAATTCCTAGATTTTGTTCACTTACTCTGTACCTCATTGTTCTACCTGTAACCTGTACCACCGCCTATACTCGTCATTTATTATAGAATTCCCAGATTTTGTTTACCTAATATTTGTCTACCTGTAACCTGCACACACGGATTGATATTACATTCAGCTTGAGGTGTTTGCACTCTGCATCCAGTGTACTGCAAATATCAATGTTTATCCAGAACTCTTACCCTATATGCTGCCCTAGGTATTATTCAATTATTCAAGTACGGCAAGGATGGGAATTTAGGTCATTCGAAAATGTTTTGTGCTGATTTTGCCAATCTTTATTGCTTAAATGTTTATTGACACCCACTGGGGAACTTACACAGGTTATAATGCCAATCACCAAGCCAAATGTCGCCTGGAAGGGCGCTGAGGATTGGGGTGTTGGCAGCGGCAGTTACGGGGGCAAGGGGGGAAAATGACCCCCCCCCCCGGTTACTTTCTTGGCCCCCCCAATTTCTTCTCCGATGGTAAGTCAATGCTTTTTCAGCAGTACAAAATTACATTAAAGATTAATGTTTGCCCCCCTTAAATTTAAGCTTGCCCCTCTTGCCCCCCCCCCCCCCAGTTTAACAGGACTGGTGCCGCCGCTACAAACTTTACGTAATGAACATGTTTAAGGTATGGTAAGAGCCAGGGAGTGTTCCTATTTTACTCTTACGTGCGAGTGTCCCTTTTAGTTTGTCTGTTATTACCTTTCACCATACAAGTTACAAGACTCAGGCCTATGCATGAAAGTTCAACGCGTGAACTATCACTTGCTGCCTTATTCATGTAACTGATGACATTACATCGATATAATCTCTTAGAGTTTGCAGCAAGACTGCATAAAGCCATCTTCAAGGAGAGTATACTTAAAGGGAAGGTATACATTGGTGCCTTGCTATTTTCTTGAGGCTAACTTCATGTGAATAAAAATAAGTCTATATAAAATAAATTACCCGTAAAGGCTTCAACTGTGTCGTTAACGTGACAATAGCAAAATGCATTCAGAAGTTTCAATCGGCAAACAAGAACTTTGTATTCATTGTAAAGCGATTATTTTTTTATACAGTTCGTTAAAACAATACTGACGTAGGCTAGGCCCTACAGTATTTTGGAATTTTGTTCACTATTATTAACAATGATAGCACCGCATACAGAACGATATCAAGATAATGTTTAATACCATCATAACGTAAGTTTTATGTCTACAATTGTGATCTAAGAATAACAAACTACTTAATTTAAAGACCAAATTAACCAAATCTAGATTGAATATTATCAGATCAGATTTTGTTTGGCTGATACCCAATACATGTATACGCGCTTATTTGAACCAGACCAAATTACCTATACACAAAGTATGGTGGCTAAGAGAGGCCGCACGAATCGGGCAAACATTCATACCCCTATGTGAACAAGTCGTTTAAAACACATCACATCAGAATTCAAATAAAATCAATCCAGCTGTAATTGGACTTTATTTCATAGCAAAAACAAAAATAAATAAACAAAATAAAAACGCCGACACGCGGGTCTGATGCGACGCGCACGGAGACCAGAAACCAGCGAATTTTTTGGCCTAATGGTATTCTTTGTCATTCTTGATTCAGTTAAGTATCTAGTTGATTTATTTAAATATCACGTACCGGTATGTACGGCGAAAAATCGCTTTCATCAGCTAGGCGAAATGTCAGAGGGCTCTAACAACGAACCTTGAATAAAAGCCTGGGCTTAGGATTGTATCACTGATACATCAAACAAGACTGTTACATTGAACCGGCATCTATAGTCGATATTGCCAATGGATTTAAACATTTCGAATCGAAACTAAATATAAAAACGAACTACAAATTCGTGAGTTTGTAGTTGACAGCTTCATCATCGGTCCATGAGAAAAGAAAATAGTTGTAAGTTCTGGGGCCAGATTTACGGCTGGAGGGAAAACACAATGCTAGTGCATGTCACGGGCCAAACTTAATAAACCATTTCTGGTTTAGTTAATCGGGAAGCAGGTTTACTATGGAAATACCATGATAATACTGCCCGAACATTTGTTCAATTGAGCTATATGGGAATGTAAAGGTTGATGTAAAGGTTTAGCATTTCTTTAGGGGAAGGTACATAATAATATTCTTAATGTTGACAAAACTGCCAACTTTCTTTTAATCAAGATTCATACATGAATAGGCCTAACCTTTGAAAGTTTCAACTTATTGCGATGTCGTTCATGAAAACATTTTGAACAAAAAACATGCACAATTTTCGATCGACAAACGGCTGATTATTTCATTTGGGATATTATTTACTAATATTTCTTTAAAAAATCATTTGAGCTATTTTAAGGGATGTCTAATACCAACATTACCCTTACAACACGTGAGTGTTATGCTTAACTGTGATGAATGGTTTTTCAAGATGTTGCCCAAATAAACTTTTTGAAATTCCAATCGTTAAAATGTTTACAAATACAACATTGTCCCTTTCCTTCGACTACGGCAGAGAACATCATCTATATGCCGTATACTACCGTATTTAACTTCCCTTGTGAAATTCACTCCCTTTGTAGTTGCGTATGCTCAATTGAGCAAAATCTTCAGGGAAATTTCAAATGGGTTTTCAAGTGGTTTGAAATTTCAAGGATTTCTGTTTTAAACCACAAGAGAGAAGAAGCTTTGATATTCATTTTAAGGATACGGTTATGGCATACTAAACTAACGAAAGTTATGGACTATTTCTATCAGGTACCGTATCTTGCCTAACGTTATAATTATAATGATAATCACCTATCAATCCCCCACCCGCCCCCGGCCGCCCGTGTAACATTGAGATTTGTTACCTTTTTCATGCCCAAGGATCGGGACTTTGGTGATGCTCGCGCACCATCATAAGGGGAATGAACACTTTCAATTTAACAATCCCACATCAAGAGACGGACGGCGCAGGTGGAAGGGTGAGGAAACAAATGATAAGTTCTTAAAACATACAAAATCAGTTTTAATAATTGTGTGGAACTCATTGACACTTGCAAGATGACATGTGCCAAAGGATATGTGCCTATATATATATATATATATATATATATATATATATATATATATATATATATATGTATATGTGACCCGCTCTGTGAAAATGAGTCACATGTCGCACCGTGTGTTTACATTTGAATGCTTGTTTTCCTAACAATAAATTGTGTTAATTATGCACATTATTGATTATTACAAATGCCACATCTCCATAATGTAATATGCCACACACCTGTAACATATACCAAATTAAAGCCGATGATGTACTCTTTCCAGCTACGTAGAAATGTATATTTGTCAAATTTGCGTCTTGTGACTCATTTTCACAGAGCGAGTCACACACACATATATATATATATATATATATATATATATATATATATATATATATATATATATATATATATATATATATATATATATATATATATGCCAGTAATGTTAGTAAGTATCTTGTGAGCTCTAAGATATAAACTAAGTCACGCCGCTGAATGGGCACCTGTGACCTGAACATTTATAGGCCACAGTATACAAAGTATACAAAGTATGTCGGCATTACCGTTCCCATCGTAAACAATTGGAGGCATGTCCCCCTCCCTTGGGATCCCTTTGTTCTGGGCCTCAAACATTTAATCTACATTTCCTGTTCACTGAAAGGTCTATCAGATCACGGACCATCTTCTCTCTGAGGTACGTGTTCAGATGTAAATGCCTATAGGCATAAACCGGTAAAACGTTTCGTAAAGGAGGTACGTATTTCATGCAACATGCCAGATAAAATAAGTACCGGTATTTGCCAAACATGCACGTTTCAGTGGAGTCGCAAATTTTCACGTACGAGCGCTCTAGCAACTGAGCTAACCAGCCCCTATGTTGGTGGGTGGTGGGCGGTGGGTGGTGGGCGGTGGGCGGTGGGTGGTGGGCGGTGGGCGGGGATCATGCACACAACGGGATATAAGCCTTTTATGTGGTTGTACACAGAATAAATATATATAGGAAGGAACTGACCTGAAATATTATATAATAAGGGAAGTGAGCAAAGAAAAATTGGCTGATGCCGGACTCGAACCCGCGACCTCTCGAATACCGTACGAGCGCATTACCAACTGAGCTAACCAGCCCCTATGTTGGTGGGCGGTCCACTTATGCCAATTATCAATTGCTCTATGGGGCCAGGTCAGAGGCCAAACCATATCTGCCGAGTAACCATATCAAGCCCCCGTCAGATGCAGACAACCTATCTATCTATCTATATATATATATATATATATATATATATATATATATATATATATATATATATATATATATATATATATATATATATATATATATATATATATATATATATGCCGTTACCCGGGTTGTTTGCATCTGACCGGGGCTTGATCCCTGGCTACTCGGCAGATATGGTTTGGCCTCTGACCTGGCCCATAGAGCAATAGATAATTGGCATAAGTGGACCGCCCACCAACATAGGGGCTGGTTAGCTCAGCTGCATGGTAGAGCGCTCGTACGGTAATCGAGAGGTCGCGGGTTCGAGTCCGGCATCAGCCAATTTGTCTTTGCTCGCGAACCGTTTATATCTATATCTATATCTATATCTATATCTATATCTATATCTATATCTATATCTATATCTATATCTATATCTATATCTATATCTATATCTATATATATATATATATACTTGTAGTAAAACTAGTGGAACGCTGGTAGTTGTAACTCCGAGTTTCACGCGTTATGCGATCATCAGGCAACTGATAGTCACCAAGTGATTACTCCTATATATATAGGCCTACACGCGCACGTACAGGTTACTCGCTCAATGATGCGTGGTAATTACCTATTGTTTGCGGGCCTTGTGTGTAAGCTTGTTTGTTGGCAGTTTGTGGTTTGTTGACGCGGTACTGTTCCTCGTCACGTGTCATCGCTTTTGAAGTTGCAGAGGTAGAACTTGTTTTCATGGCGGCATTTTGATATGAGTTCGGGTCGTTTGTTCAGGAGTATCCTCTTGTCGGCGTTTATGATGGAGAGCTTCTCTGTGAGGCAAAGGCGATGACACGTGACGAGGAACAGTACCGCGTCAACAAACCACAAACTGCCAACAAACAAGCTTACACACAAGGCCCGCAAACAATAGGTAATTACCACGCATCATTGAGCGAGTAACCTGTACGTGCGCGTGTAGGCCTATATATATATAGGAGTAATCACTTGGTGACTATCAGTTGTCTGATGATCGCATAACGCGTGAAACTCGGAGTTACAACTACCAGCGTTCCACTAGTTTTACTACAAGTATATTACGCTCTGTCTATGTGGCATTGAGCACTCTACTTCAAGATAGACCGCTACATTTAAGTATATATATAGATATAGATATAGATATAGATATAGATATAGATATAGATATAGATATAGATATAGATATAGATATAGATATAGATATAGATATAGATATAGATATAGATATAGATATAGATATAGATAGATAGAGATAGAGATAGAGATAGAGATAGAGATAGAGATAGAGATAGAGATAGAGATAGAGAGAGAGAGAGAGAGAGAGAGAGAGAGAGAGAGAGAGAGAGAGAGAGAGAGAGAGAGAGAGAGAGAGAGAGAGAGAGAGAGAGAGAGAGAGAGAGAGAGAGAGAGAGAGAGAGATGGAGATAGAGATAGAGATAGAGAGAGAGATAGAGATAGAGATAGAGATAGAGATAGAGATAGAGATAGAGATAGAGATAGAGATAGAGATAGAGATAGAGATAGAGATAGAGATAGAGATAGAGATAGAGATAGAGATAGAGATAGAGATAGAGATAGAGATAGAGATAGAGATAGAGATAGAGATAGAGATAGAGATAGAGATAGAGATAGAGATAGAGATAGAGATATATAGATATATAGATATATGTAGTGATATATAGATATATAGATATATAGATATATAGATATATAGATATATAGATATATGTAGTGATATATAGATATATAGATATATAGATATATGTAGTGATATATAGATATATAGATATATAGATATATAGATATAGATATAGATATATAGATATATAGATATATAGATATATAGATATATAGATATATAGATATATAGATATATAGATATATAGATATATAGATATATAGATATATAGATATATAGATATATAGATATATAGATATATAGATATATAGATATATAGATATAGATATATAGATATATAGATATATAGATAGATAGATAGATAGATATAGATATATAGATATATAGATATAGATATAGATATAGAGATAGATATAGAGATAGATATAGATATAGATATAGATATAGATATAGATATAGATATAGATATAGATATAGATATATATATATATATATATATATATATATATATATATATATATATATATATAGCGGTCAGTCAATAGCTGTCCATTGACTCGAAGCCGTCCGTGAGCAGATACCCTCGGGGTAAAACTATACCGTCGACGACAAGCCGTCGTCGAATATAATCAATACATGTTACTGTCGTCTTCATCTACTAAAATAAGCAGTCGCGGAAAACGGCAAAAACAAGATGTACTTTAATGGACTCTTACTGGTTACATGGGGCTTTATTTACATAAAGTTGTCGATATCTGCTATTTTAAGCAATATAACTCGAAAGGAAGTCTAACTTATTGGGATAATCTAATTGTTTTGGTACAATGACACTCAAGATGTATCTTCCGAGTTTCTTCCCCTACTGCATTTTACCGATTTGTATTTATTTAGTTTTCATTGGAACATACCTTTAGAAATGAAAAGAAATACTTTGTAGCGCCTATTTCACAAAATAGCTATCGGAATCTCTGTTTAACAGTAGCCTAACTAGGTTTCGAAATGAAGTTTTGAAGGGAACCATAATAAATTAATTTTGGAACATATCTACTGTAAAACCCTACTTCTCGTGATTATTTTGAAAAATGTATATTTTTTCACAAAAACCCGGGCGATCATTAGTCTTTACGAACAACGCAGAACACACATGCAATGCATACCAAGTATGATTAACACAACGAAGACTGTAGGCGCCCGAGAAGGAAGTTCGATATGTAGTTAAAATGGCTAAATCAACCTTTATTGGTACAGGGAACCTAACATTCTCTCATATGTTTAAAGGGAAGATACAGCATTGGTAAAGTCGGCAAACTGCTTCTATGAGTACCGGTACGCTTACTCTCTTGGAATCAAGATATACTTTAAAGGGAAGGTACAACATTGGTAATGCTGGAAAAACTGCTTCTATGAGTATGCTTACTCTCTTTGAATCAAGATACACATTAAAGGGAAAGTACAGCATTGGTAAAGTCGGCAAAACTGTTCTACGAGTATAATATGCTTACTCTCTTTGAATCAGGATGTAAATTGAAGGGAAGGTACAGCATTGGTAATGTTGGCCAAACTGCTTTTATGAGTATGCTTACTCTCTTTGAATCAAGACATACATTAAAGGGAAGGTACATCATTGGTAATATTGGCAAAACTGCTTCTGTGAGTATGCTTGAATGAAGATATAGGCTACATTCAAGGGAAGGTACAATATTTTGGTAATGTCGGCAAACTTGCGCGTCGCGTCGCCTCTGACCCACTCGTCAGCATTTGTTTTTGCTATGAAACGATGTCCAAAATTGCTGGATCGATATAGGGGTTTGCCCGATTTGTGCAGATTACTCCCCCCCCCCCCCAAATGGTAATGTTAGCAAAATTGTTTCCATGAGTATGCTTACTTTCTGTGAATCGAGATATGCCTATAAAACATTAAATAACTCAAACTGTGAACATTTCAGTTCAATTCTTAGTTGTCATCTGCATTTTAATTTTTCAGGATTATTAGTACCTTTAATACCAACTTCACAGTTAGGTTAGGTTTTGGATACTAATGTATACCTTCCCTTAATATAAAGACATCTACATTAAGTATTTAGTTATCTGTAGTATCTATATTAATTTTTTTAAATTTATTTTTATTTTTATTTATTTTTATTTTTTATATTTTTTATATAGTATTGTATTACTTTGTATCCTGGGCGCCTAGGAAGAATACCGGAAGGTAAATGACCTACCCAGGTTAAATATTTTGAAATAAATAAATAAATAAATAAATAAATAAATAAGCTTGACACCTGTAGAATAATACATTTTGAGCTTGCTGTCGCTACTGATTAGGCCTATGACTAAACATGACTTTCAAACGCCACAAATCCACGCTTATACAAATTGATCTGTTGATCTATTCACATACGAAAACAACACTTGGTGTTCCTGGACCAGACTGTCTTATCCAACTGTTCTCCATCATAAGCCGTTACAATCTCTCCATTCTGCAATGTACGCCATTAATTACAAGGAACCTGCATGTGCAACTCTATGCCGTAGCATATTCCGGAGGTATAATTCCGGAGGTATAGCCTAAACACGAAAAAGAAGAGTGCACTCTGAACATGTATTGCAATTTTGGCATCTATGCCAGGTAACGCACTATTACCTGTAAGATTACAAAATGTACCGTCAGTTCCTAACGGATAGCATATATACATCCACCGCATGTATTGTATCTTTGATGAGATTTGTATGACCTGAAAACCTCAGTTTCTACGCAGATAATTTGCTTCAACTAAAAGTGAGACAGTTATATATTTCTTATCATTTCAGACTGTACCCCCGCTGATGTGCAAGTAAACCCAATTTCCTCAATTTAATTTCGAATTTCAATTAGGCCCAATAATTTTCTAACAAAATTAGTAGGCCCAGGATGCACGTTCAACCAAATATACATCGATTTAAAGCTTTCTGAAATCTTAAGAGCAATCAGATTGTTTGAAATTAAGCACAGGAGGACGGAAAAGCGGGGGAAACGATATTGAAATTATTAGCCTGCTTTTTCGTGACGTTGTGTTGATCATGCGCACCGGAGTGTTAGATCGAATCACTGCACAGTATTTATTGTGCACGCTGCATGTTGCGACATTTATTATTGCGAGACGAGGCGGCGTGGACCTATTTGGCTTTATCTTGGCCGAGGATTCCTCAGGGCCGCTACCTCAGGAAAGAAGAAAAACCTCTGTGAACATCCAACTGAATTGCTGATGTTGTTTTCATCTTGATGACTTATCTGTGCATTGTTCTGTTAGTCCTCCAATTAACGGCATATTGGGAGCATCTGGATCAAGTAAGTAATACACAACATTATTTCATCAAGCTTAGTTAAAGGTAAGGTAAACCATGGGTGATATCGGTAAAACTGCTTCTATATACTAACTCTCTTGCAATCGATTATACATTAAACAACCAACCTGTAACATTTTCAGCTTTTACATTGCGTCGTTCACAAGAACAAAGAGAAAATACAATCATATGTTTTCGAACTCCTTGTAATGTGGAATTTTAGAAAAATTACTCTTTCCTCAATTCCAACTGGAAATTATTCCACATTTCTTAAATATTACAGCACTGCAGGCATAAGTTTAATACCACTAGCAGCTTTACATCAATTAAGTTTACATTAATATACCATTGAAAATATCCATTGAAATTTGAGGTGCTATCGTTTTAGGTGAACTTAGTGAAATATTCTCAAAAACTGAATTGAAATCTCAATAATAAGATCAAATGTGAACAAATACGAAGTAAAAAGTTTATTTGCCAAAAAAAAAAAAACTATGTTGGTAAATTCACAAACTTGTTGGTATTTCTGATCGACATAATTTTGTCGGTTCATATGAGTTTTGTGTCTGTAAATTTACCTCCACAAATTGTTTTCTCCCACTCTGAAAATCCTGGCTACGTCACTACTCTCAAAACCTTAGCAGCAAACGTTCGTTAGTTCACTCAGAAAAATAATATGACGCAATTTTAATATGTGTGTAGAATGTTTACTTAACACGGCAATATAATTATGATTAATGCCTTTACGTTTTCTGCGCCCTTGACTATTTCCCATCGACAGAATTATTTTGTTAAATTTTCTTGAGGTTTCGTTTGTTTGCTTCATTACTTTACTTGTCACGCATTCGCACAAATGTATTTGTTGAAGGTTCACAGAGCACGTAAAGGTATACGTCCATTCTGAACACGTACTGGACCAAGCGTGAAAAGGGAACTAAACAAATCAGGAAGACCCACAACATTCATGCCATTCTACATAATAAATATTTTTTTTACATTATAATTTTTGCTTATACAAAATTCAATATTATATAAGCTGGATATTTTCAGCGCCGCTTACTTTTTCTCATCACTTAATTAACAATGAAAACATATTTGGGGAAGACGAAAACATCGTCAACGGGCTTATTGCTCCCACTGGAGGCCCCCCTTCCAGATTTTTAAGACCCCAAAATCTACTCATACCATGCAGGTTCGAGTGTAAGAGCCTAGGTCCCTAGGGCCTTGATCATCACTTCAATTTGTTTTACTTATTATTCCAGTATTCAGACAAAATAAAGCAGATTTTGATATTAATTTCTCCGCATGATTAAATTCTAGTAACAGAGATACGGAAACATGAGACGAGCATAGCCTAAGCACGGTTGCCTATTCTTAAGTCAAATGCTCTGGCGGAAATCACTTTATGTTGGCTTGATAAAACCCAGCCATATTAAAAAAAAAAAGGATAATGCTCAAAGCACGTACCGACATTATTCCAAAGAAGGTATCGTATTTTGGGGAAAGGCATTGAAGAATTGCCACAATGCTTAAACCAGAGCTTCCTATTATCGAATGTTGACATCCAAAACACTGCTATATGTGAGATGGTACATTTATAACGAGCAAGAAACATTGTTAAGATTAATTTTGAAATAGCAATGCTACTTGGACATATCTTTTTATTAATATACAATAAAATGGCATCCGAGAGCTCAGATATATGAATCTTGGTCGCTCAAGAACCGTGAAAAGCTTACGGAGATCAATCAAAAACTAATACCCCGTTTCTGCTCGGCCTATTAGTTTTATCTCATCTGACATTTGGAAAGTTATGGGCAGACAATAACCACGCCACAAGGAATATAACTTTAACCTTGTAAATAATTAGGGTGACGGTTAAGGCTGATTAGCTCATTGTAAGGATTTCAGGTGACATATTTTGCAGAATCATTTTCCCTTTTTTTCGCAAAGACATATGCCAGATTGATTTCGTTATTACGTGCATGTTCGATCGTTACGGATGATTCCCAGTGCTTCAGCCTTCACGTGGCACTAGGTCCATTACGGCCACAGAATACAGAGAACAAGATTCACACGAAAACACGGCTTAATATAAACGAAGTTGCATACTGGCGCATACGTTAATATTGCTTGGGAGTAATTTAATACTTTGTGACCCATTATTCTGAGGACTTAATTGCTCCTTTTTCATTGGCCTATATTGCGATTTTTCTTGAGGAAAGAAAAGCAAATACTTTAAAATATGACACATTTCACAAAAAAGTGAGAAGCATGCTTTTACATTAAAGTATGTTCTGAAATTAATTTATGGTATATCCCATCATGAAATAATTCGGGGTTTTTATCACTGTAAAACCAAGCATCTGAAAATTAGCAAATATCCGATTAAACATAAATCGCCAACAAAATAACAAACAACACGGACGAACACATCTTTAAAATTGATATACGTGCAAAGATAATATTGCAGCTGTACTTGTCTTAAAACAAACAAGCGGTTCGATGTTAATGAAGCTACTGACGTAGCGTATTGCATTTAGGTGCCACAAAATGGTCTGCCAGGTGAGGTAATGTGCATATTATGACAGCTTGACGCGACAACATCGGCCACATTTAAAAGTGTGCCACTTTGACAACCGCTGAATGTGAAAAGATCAAATTGCTGTGGCGTTATCAGTGTCAGTGTTTGTTCAATCATCTTGAAACAGTGAAGTGCAATATTTTGCAACTCGTTTGTAATGCATCTGGAAAATCTCCCACATTAATGCATACACTTTCGTTGGTAAACCGTCTGTATGACCGTCTGTAAATACATCCAAACTACATTAGGATAAACAAGAATTAAGTGAAAATACATCCAAACATTTCGTTATAAATGTGGAATTTATGTATCCGGAGGACACATTAGTTTGTGAAACAGTTGATTAATTTTACTTAAAAGATAGCACCTGCGAGGTAGAAAGAAAATCAAGGGAGGTTTGATACCATCATCAAATTTACACCAAGTAAATCTAGTTTTATTTAAATTTGTGCAAATGGGCTTTTAAGGGATGGTACAATATTAGTCATGCTGAAAACATAGTACACTTACTGGCCATAAGTATTGCAACATTGAAATTCACACCAAAGTTCAGTTTAGACAACTGTGTTACAATAATTTATTTTATTTTATTTACACTACTTAAGACTTCTTGAAAGTGCCTGTGTTTTGAAGTCAATGTTCTTTTTTTACTGTTCTTGCTCGGAAACAAAGTCCTTCAATACTTTGTCGGGTAACCACGTAACCTGATAATTGCGGCCATCCATCAAGGTAATGTCTCGTACAAATTCATGTTGCAATACTTTTGGCCAGTGAGTGAACAAGCATGCTTACTTTCACTCTGTCAAGATATAGACTACATTAAAACATTTACATGTGAAAGTTTTTTGGCCAAGTGCTGAGCTCTTAAGACTAAATTGGTTCCTCTGTTAACTTCACACCATCTTAACTAACTCAGTGACTGAAAATAATTTCCCATAATTATGATTTGGTCATATTACCGTTGCTGCTGCATAAAGGAGCCAGTAATTTTAAGTCACTGTGTTTATATTAAACAGGACACTGACTCCACGTTGAAAGTCTGCTCTGATCTTGACGATATTGCCCCTTTAAACATAGTACTGCATCACATGTTATGATTATATATAATAAACAGTGGTGGATAACTGTATTTGGGTAGGAGCATCACTGCATGCACTGATACCATGTACAAATGGAGTGCCATGGTCGAGCGGTCTAGTGCATCGGATTCTTCTCTCCACCCAGGGGTAAATGGGTACCTTTGAGTACAGAGTTGGTTATTGTGGTTGATTAGCCCTATGCGCCGAAACGGCAGCAATTGAGCTGTATACTCCCCAGGGAGCTGAGATGGTTTCAGGAATGATTTATGAGCCTGATGAGCAGGGGTACTAATAATGTACAGCGCCCTGATCTAGTTGCTAGGATATTGCGCTTCATAAGAATTGTGTATTGTTATTACAAATATTATTAAGAAATTAAGAAATATAATGCCTTTCACGCCTAAATTTGAAACCCTTACTGTTAGCCAAAGGAGGGGAAGGGGTTAACGCTGAGCACTCTTTAACGCAGAGGACTGTTTTCAGACATGCCATTAATGTCAATCACTGTAATAATAATATTATGATCAAGACTGATATAGGCTACACATACTCATGTTACTAACATTAAAAGATAAACACTCAAGGCTTCTAGTAGAAAAAACATCACCGAAGCGAAATGACATGCCTTGCTTATAGGAAATGGTTAAATTTCGTATAGAATTCAAAACGTACGAAATTGTATACGATGAATTGTCTTCAAGATCGATATTTAATTTTTCCGAATGGGCAACACCAGTGACTGTATTGTCTCACCATCGCGAGATATGAACGTTCACCTTTCGACAAATTAGGTCGCATCCTATACAACCTACCCAAGAATTTTACTTTCCGCCTGTGTTTGTTTTTCTCGGATTTCCAATGAATCATAATAATTCGCAACTGGACAGGTGTGTATGGAAATCACCAAATTAGAATATCAGGCCTGACATTTCATTAATTTCCTAGGATTCAACACTGCCATTAGAATATCACCATGTCTATGATAACGTTTCTAAGGCCAATAGCAGGATAACGGAGGCCATGGCCTCCGTGACATTCCAGGCCTGGAAAATTCTTCAATCTAATCAAGCTAATCCTTGCTAGGATGTGTCAAAAGACGTCCTTGCTTTAGAACAGAGGATCTGCGTGGGTAACAAAATTACATCATTTTTGCATCATCTAACTGACGCGCGCATCGGGATTTGTTGGCGAGGTTATCTGAAAAAAACAATACAATTTTAAACAAAATTGGCCCAACGTGTTTACCATTAAAAAGAGTGGTGGGGGTAGTTGTTCTCTGACCTCAGTCAATGATTTTCCGGGTGAGAATTTCGCGAGTGCTACTTTTTATCAAAACATGTTTCGTCGCGAATTAATTAACAAATTGGAGCCAATATGTGACCCCTTTAACACTTAATAATTAGTCCCATTTTTGGCTATTGTCATTTATACAATTACAAATGTCTTGGACCAATCAGAAATATGATTGACAGTCCGTGAGGATGTATAAGTGCCCGTTCGTTTTAGATTATACCAGCGATTCAGTCCAACATAAAGTATCTTCCATTCCAATTAAATGCTGTTACTGGACAAATCGTGCAATGGCGCTTATACATTTCAGCAAAATGTAATGTGTATGTGGTGTTTCTCGTTAAGTATGGCAACCTGCGTGCTAAAAATGTGCCAGTGGAAATTGCCGCCATTTTTCTTTCGGCCTATATTTAGGTGTTCGGGTATGTACCCGAAACACCTATTGTTTTTGTTCGTTTTTTTTTCTTCTCCTTCTCCCCATAGATTGTCTACAAAAAACACATACTTGCAAACTTCACATGAACTTGAAACTTGGCATATACTTAGAACATAACAAGTAGATGAAACACGAGTTGTGAGTGACCCCAATTTGACCTTACTTCCTGTCCAAACCGGAAGTCAAAGTTTAATATTTAAAAAAATCTAGTTTAATATTTAAAAAAATCATATCTCAACAACCACAAGAGGTAAATTGGCATTTTTTGTACTATTGTATAGATTGTTAATTGTTGAAAAATATTTACACAAAGGTGACCCCAATTTGACCTTACTTCCTGTCCAAACCGGAAGTCAAAGTTTAATATTTAAAAAAAATCATATCTCAACAACCACAAGAGGTAAATTGAAATTTTTTGCACCATTGTATAGACTGTTAATTGGCGAAAAATATTTACACAAAGGTGACCCCAATTTGACCTTACTTCCTGTCCAAACAGGAAGTCAAAGTTTAATATTTAAAAAAAAATCATATCTCAACAACCACAAGAGGTAAATTGACATTTTTTGCACCATTGTACAGATTGTTAATTGTCAAAAATATTTACAAAAAGGTGACCCCAATTTGACCATACTTCCTGTCCAAACCGGAAGTCAAAGTTTAATATTAAAAAAAAAATCATATCTCAACAACCACAAGAGGTAAATTGACATTTTTTGCACCATTGTACAGATTGTTAATTGTCGAAAAATATTTACACAAAGGTGACCCTAATTTGACCTTACTTCCTGTCCAAACCGGAAGTCAAAATTTAATATTTAAAAAAATCATATCTCAACAACCACAAGAGGTAAATTCACAATTTTTGTACCATTGTACAGATCGTTAATTGTCAAAAAATATTTACAGAAAGATGACCCCAATTTGACCTTACTTCCTGTCCAAACCGGAAGTCAAAGTTTAATATTCAAAAAATTCATATCTCAACAACCACAAGAGGTAAATTCACAATTTTTGTACCATTGTACAGATCGTTAATTGTCAAAAAATATTTACAAAAGGATGACCCCAATTTGACCTTACTTCCTGTCCAAACCGGAAGTCAAAGTTTAATATTTTAAAAAATCCTATCTCAACAACCACAAGAGGTAAATTGACATTTTTTGCGCCATTGTATAGATTGTTAATTATCGAAACATGTTTACACAAAGATGACCCCAATTTGACCTTACTTCCTGTCCAAACCGGAAGTCAAGTTTTAATATTTAAAAAAATCATATCTCAACAACCACAAGAGGTAAATTCACAGTTTTTGCACCATTGTACAGATTGTTCATTGTCAAACATATTTACAAAAACATTCTGACGTCATCATCACTACCCTGACAAAATCCGAACACCTATGTGTTTGTCATATGACAAACACTTAAGTCTAGTTATTTTGTTGGTTTTGTCAGAAACAAGGTGGGAGGGCGTTCACTTCTTGAACGGTAGTAGCTGTCTGGCTGGCTGGGTTCGTCACAAGTCTCTACGCCACTGGTTTTGTTTTTGTCTCATTTATTAAATCTTTGTTTAGTACATACAGAATATGTTCTTATTTTCTTATTTCGTGTCACAATGAATTCCCGGTTTGCTAATTTAGACCATAATAGTAAGCTACACTAGCGCAGGCCTCCATTACGAATCAGAAAAGCAAGTACATCGATTGGACAGTAAGTTTTGTTTACTTTCGATGAAATCGATGATGTAGCTTAAACCAATGAACACTATTGAGACATGTATGACTTTCCATGGGCGTGGTCTATCCCACACGTCAATACGCCTTCATAGACGAAGGTATATTCCTTTCCAAAATCAATTTAAAGTACACTTAAATATCTCCCACCGGCATTGCATGACCAATCGTATTCCTGTGACGAAGACAGGTAGATGGATATTCAAAATGGATGGATGGATATTCAAACATTACAAAATGGTAGAAATTTAATATAAAACTTATACTATTACAAAGCTGATGATGGGGTGCTGTCATTTTTTTAAACAATGTTATTATTTAAATTTCGAATTTAGGAATGAGTTAGCCCAATGCTCTTTCGTAAATTCCTTATTATAATACACACTATCTGAAAGCATCATTCACATTTGTTTCGCGAACGACATAATGCAATAAAGGCCAGTTTATACTTCACGTGAAAGCGAATGCGAAGCGAAAATCGTGACTTCGACAATGGGTCACGGCAAATGTTCGCGGCGAAGGTTCGCAAAAGTTGAACACATTGCAACTTGCGCGAATCATTCGCTGCGAATTTCATAAAGTAAAATTCGCTTCGCATTCGCTTTCGCGTCAAGTACGAACCGGCCTTAATTCTTACAGGTTACGAACTTTCACATGATGGTTGTTTAATGAATATCTTTTGATTTGATTTTACCCTTACACCGACGTATGTATGAATCCCTGCATGCTTAGTGCTTTTCGAGTGTATGTGTCTCGGACAGAATTCGAACCCACAAACTGCTGCTTACTAGTGCAGACGTCTTAACCTCTCGACCACCGAGCTTGCCCGATGACGATTGGCTGGCTAGAATCCTATATACTGTAGCAACGGGTACCGCGATATATATAGATTGATGAAATTCTTGCATCGGGTGATAAACAATTGATCTGATTTTACCCTTACACCAATGAAATAGACAACATATTCAATTTAGGCTGCTGCCTTGCATCCCAAACCATCAGACTTCAGACAACTGGTACCCACCAGGCGGGTCACGTAATAGAAGGCTTTTAATTGTTATATATCTGATGGCTCTGTCCCATGTACGAGATATGTTGAAACATAATTTTGTTGTTCAGTGATGGTAATCGATTCTTACCCAGATGCCTTTCCGAGCGTGACATGATCAGCCTATAGCGGGTCACCAATTGCCTGAAGAAGTAAACGTAGCATTGTTGCACACATTGTAAGTTATTTAGTCTAGTTCATTGTATACTATTCGAAGATTGAGAACAGACATCAACTTGTAAAAAGCATTCTAGCCAACTTAACCAACAGTGTATCCTACATTTCAATATATTTATTGTAGGCCTACATTAATTACGTTGTACATTTATTTAACCAACAGTAAACGGGGAGCGCCTTTTGGTTTCGCATACGATCGAAATGAAAGTTTTCATATTTGTTTTCCATTTTCGCAAAATAATCCTTTATATAGGCCTAGTGGGAACACACCGTTTCACCCCGATCAACTCTGGGAGACAGTGACCTTCTATTGTCGGTCATTCTTTGCTATCCTAAGTGGAATACATGTAATAAATAGTAATATACTGAACAGCAAAAGAAACGCAAGTCCGAGGACAGCAAAAGAAACGCAAGTCCGAGGTCTTGTCAAGTTTTCAAACAGAAGACAAACCATTTTGATTCTAATCACTCATTTAGGCCTAATGAAAAATGCTTTCAATTTGTGAGCTGAAAGTGACTGTTGAAATTGTTGCAATTTCAACAGTCACTTTCAGCTCACAAATTGAAAGCATTTTTCATTAAATGAGTGATTAGAATCAAAATGGTTTGTCTTCTGTTTGAAAACTTGACAAGACCTCGGACTTGCGTTTCTTTTGCTGTCCTCGGACTTGCGTTTCTTTTGCTGTTCAGTATATATGGAACATTATTGATTTTTGTAGTTTCAATTGAACAGTGCAGGTGTGTGATCGTACAATCAGTCACATAATTATAACATAAACATATATTGCCAGATATCCCACTCACAAATGTTTTTTTTTATAAACTGTTTGAACGATGGACAATCATAACAGTGGCCTTCGATTGCGTGCACGTTCTCATTCAAGTTATGTCTGTTTATGAACGGCAAGGAATCTACGAACTAGTTATGATGTCAGGTATGGGAAAAATATAATCACTGCAGCACGTGTATGAGTCGTAGGACCAGAGGGCATTATTGCAGTACCGTAATTAAAACATGAAGTTTACATGCTCAGGATCACTGTAAAGGAGTGATATCAGAACAATATTTAATAACATTTAACTACATATAATGGAAAGATAAAGCATTTTCTTTTAAATGGAAGAAGAAGAAGAAATAATAAAAAAAATTAAATAAAATAAAAAAATAAAAACCAAAAAACAGGGATTACTTTGGTTTGATCGAGTCTGCTTAAGCCTATGGGCAAATAACACACACGTTTATTACATTTATTATATTTATTACTTTCTTGGAACATGCCAAGAGCTAGTTCATGTTTCTCCTTTTCCGTCAGTTCGTAAAAAGGGGCCAGTCCCCTTTTGCTCATTCCTGTAGGCCTAAATGGAAATGCAATAAATTATTATATTTGTTATCAATCACCCTGTTGTTTGAAATATCTATGTACCTTGCATTATCTCCTTCTGAACAAAATGTGAACAGTGATGGTGCAAACCTAACAACTACAAAATATATATCGACTATATTTAACAACTACATTTACATCAAGTTCTAATTTCATGTACATTTATAACATTCCATTGTACACTTCAATGTTAATCGTTATTAGAAGTAGCTCCAGCGGCAATCCTTGGCGATTCATAGGGCAGGCACGTTCATCCATTAGCCGGGAATTGCAGGCCTCTTGGAGTGGTTAAGCGCGTAGCGCCTCTGGTATATATAGAGCCAAATGCACTAAATCATATAAAGAGAAAACTTTCTCCGTCTCCCAAGTTACTGCTACTAATTTGATGAAAATATAAAACCATTTGTGTACTTGGAATTTCACCAGCAGGCAGCATATATAAAAACGTATATAAATTTTAAAGTATTATACATATAGCCTACATATACAAATATAAAATAATGAACCGAAATGACGACAGGATGAACAAAATTCTTCAATTTGCCATAGGATTCCTAAACGGGATAGGAATAGTCTGTAAATGCATCTATTGCATGAATTGTCTCTCAGGAAGTTTGGTATCATCTAAAAATAAGAATTACTGAGGTAAGCTTTTAAGATTATTATTCATTAAATTTATAATCGGATAATGTAGTCGTCACTATATAGCATCTTTAATGTTCACTTTATGACATGTTTAAAGGGTGATATCAAAGTATGAACACTAAAACATGTTTATTAAATTAAAATAAAGACGTACTCATAATGAAAGTTATTTTATGCAGCGTATTCAACACGTGAATGTGGAAGTCATGTGATCGTATGACTGTCTATCATCATGTACCATTTAGCGAAACTAGATAGTGCTTTTGTTATGTAATTGCTTAAAATTACAATATTGCAAGGATTAAACGGGTTATTAGTGTTGAGAAGAACGTACCTTCTACTAAAGAAATCTTACATGGAAATATATGGATATATCAGTCTAACATAATCAAAGCCACTCAGTCGGCATCCCGTGGGCCTATACTGGTTTGCCGTAGGAAATGCTATTTCCTCGCTCCCAACGCCCCGAGGATTTCGATCTCATCTCTGGGTTGTTGTAGTTCGTCAAGAGGCATACTCTCTTAATAGACCCGTACATAATTGAGAAATTCTTTCCCGCCTGCGGGTATATCGTGTTTCATGGGTTATAACCACAAAAACCTAAAAAGTAATTAAATAACCTCCATAGAAAAAACTAGAGACAAGCTAAAAACATGCATAATGTATGTACAAAAGTACAGAGACGTTTTTTGCACACAAAAGTTGGTCATGGACCTCGACTATAACTTATAAAACGAATGCGTTATTATTAAAGTCTAATTGCACTCCCAACTAATATCACTCCTGAAAGATATATATATTCCTGTATAGAATCGATCATTCAAAAGTAATTAAATTGCCAAATTTTAATGTGAAACCTTTTTGGTAGTTACGCCGCCGCATGGTTGCGAGTAATTGAGATTGGCTGTTTAAAAAAAAAAAAAAACAAAAAAAAAAACGTGTACACATCAAATGGGACATGCCTAAAAAGTTGAAGTTCAAACGTGCCTGTGTATGTATGTGGGAATGTGGGGCAAGGGAAAGGATGATATGCCCCAGGCATCCTCAGGCTAGCTCTGCCTCGGCACTCCCCAATTGATCACGGTGCTGTAAATGGCGCAAGTCTTTTCCCCACTATACACGTTCAGTTGTGTAGAAGACTCGATATCATAATATACGGTAAAATATCAAATCCGTCTCTGTGGTGACATGAAGTTACTTGTTTTGATCGACTTATCTGCTTTAGATGACTAGAAAACATTGGCGTTTTGTGGAAAATAAATCCTCCAATAGAGATGGAAATGACCATCAAAAACAGGAATACATGCTTCACAGGGTTGCTGCACAAATTTGCGTCGATGTATGTATGTAGGTAACGAGGCTATTATCAACACATGAAGTGGTCAACCGTTTCGAAATTGAAGCCAGGGTAATATGTCATTTTCTGTAAAAGGTAATGTGTCTGCAATAAACACTGGGTAATGATCCGTGCAAGCAAATATTTGCAGGGCCATAAATCTAATGGTAGAGACGATAAACATGTAAGAAAAAAAGGTTACTGGCTTACATCTACAATCGTGAACACATGTAATTGTGGTGATCCACATAAATATTTCAAAACATGTATATTTGTCAATGGTCGTAACTAACATTCAGGCGTCGTGATCATTATCAACGAAAGATGCAGTCAATAACGACACAACTATTTTTCTGCAAATGTAGCACACGTCTATAGCTAATAAAAGGACGATCAAAACGGCAATATTAAACGTTTTCCACTACTGTGTGTACACGTACATTGTTGACTAGATATCTATACAAACAGAAACATGTATAAACAATGCAAACATAATATAGTTTTGCAAACAGTTTGCATATTTGATGAAAAGAACCCCTTTGTCTAGACATCTAAACAGCAGTTGGCTTCTGAGGCCCAAATTTGAAATCACAAATTGGTTTATGTTTCTAATTATCTGCACATGTTACGTTAAAATTGTTATCGATGCAGTCATAATAGTTGTATGTTCATTATCAATAACTAAACAACTGCTCTGTCTAGTTTATACGCAACCAGATTTTTATAATTACGATTTCTACGTTTTACTGACACAGATTTTGAACATAATGTTGTTAGTTGATGCTTTGTCTTCATTACTTGCCAATTAGGCCGATAGCTAGCTGACTAAAACACAATTATAGAAACAAGCCTTTTTGATTGATTTGGAATCCGAGTCCTTAGGGGGTTCAGGATTTATCGCTGATTTAAAAGCCAACTGTGTTCATTGTCAAATACTAAATTGTTTATTGTTGAGGGTTGTAATATTATGTGTTTATACGGCAGTGTTTACCTTCGACATTCTATTTTTTTAATGACTACGAAGTTCCTTTTCTCCAATAGGAAAACAAATGTTCAATACATTTTCAATATTTTCGTGATAACGACACTTCGAAGAAACATTTGTAAGTAAATTGTTTTGACTTGATTCACATGAAATGAGACGCAGTATAATGGAAGTCTATCAATTAATATTGCGATTATTTTTTCATTCATGCATGATTGCTTTAGAGCTGATAACCACAGGTATGTACTCCTCTACAAGCATCACAATAAATCCCAAATTCGTTTGTATAGTACTTCTGAAGTAGTTCGCTTTTGTTTCTCACTTCCAAAAGCTGAAAAGACTGTTCTAATTTTGTTCTAATGGAATTTCTGACTTGACTCACAATGGCGAATTTTTTTAATCGCGATATATTTTTTTAATCGCGATTTTCCGATACCTCGATAACTTAAAAAGGTTCTCGAATCGAATAAAAAAAAGGTATCGCGATATTCGATATTATCGTGTTATCGCCCAAGCTTACTATCAATAGCATCTCTCTTTAACAAACATATAACAGGAGAGCTTTATGAAGGTAACACACCCACGCATTTTCTCATAACACCTCCACCCCATTATTGAAATGTGTCAATTATGTTGTGTCAAAAGCAAACAAAATGACACTTATAGTAGGTCTTCACTCGGATGGCTCTTGTTTAAGGCAGTTTGAGATAATATGAGCTAATTCATATATATGTCAGTCTGGCGAAATCATGAACAGCAGACATGTCACTTGTCAATAGGCATGGGGCAATAGGCATAGAGCTGCTAAACACAGAAAGGTGTGCTTAGCAAAACAGGTCACCAGCCAATGTAAACTGCTTCTGCCTGGTTGTCAGCTCAATTTTCCTAAGCAATATGTTTTCTGTTCAGCAGCGCTATGAAATTAGACCCTGGCCTGACTGGAATAGTTTGTGTTTAGACAGAAAATATAACAAGGGGTTTTACACTTTCACTATAGGCCTGGGGCACAATAATTATGCTTACAATGTTTTTATTACGGTGTATATCCTGAACGCTGCCACGGATCAACCTCACACTCGCTGACTTTTCCCAACCAATCTACTATGGATCCCTTCATAACCAAATTACTGATAGGAGGAAGTTCATAGACCTAATTGGTTAACAAATATGCCTAGTGCTTACACTTATGTCATGGAGAAAAGGCCCCTTGGCCGGCCCCAAATGGTAGAAAAGGTGATTTATTTTGTTTCAAAATGTTCCTTTGGACATGGGGATTAGAAACAATAAAATAAGATGCCATTTTGTATTTAACTCACTAGGTCAAAAGTCAATGTTTTATGCATATTTGAACCATTGCACACCCTGTTTGAATACGTCTTGCTTTTACATGTATGTCTATAACTCATCTAAGTCGCATTAAAACAGCTGGCCAATTACCAATTCGATTCATCGTACAAATGCTAACAGGTCAAAATATTCTAGACTTTTCAGAAAACACAATTCTTATACATAACATCATTCTAGAAAGTGAAACTAGCAATTGTATTAATCTGACTAAGTCCTGCCAACTGATGTTTAAATAGTTTTTATCTGTTTTACACGGATATAGGACAAATCGGGAAACAGGCCTGCGCTGTTTTTGACCAAATATCGGAGAGGAACTGGGCGAAGCGCCTCTTATGATCAACCATTTTTATTGGAAAATATTTGACTTCATTATTTTGTTATGCACTCACGTCAACATCCGTACCAAGTTTCATTAAAATCGGCTGTAGATAAAAGAAAATATGAATGGGTAAATGCGTGCCCCAGGCCTGATAACTCAGAAAAGGCCTGATAGTAGGTTACCAGAAATACAAGACATCACATAACAAGAAGAATCGTAGAGTTCTCCAATAGATGAGTACATGAGGAACTAATAAATGCTCAGACACGGTTAATCCAAAGAGTTGAAATTTCATGAATATTATACTCGAAAAACTTAGGCCTATATTTAGGAACATATTTTGAAGATCAACCAAAACGTTGAGTTAACCTATCAGTTTTTCTTAGAACCGCATAGCTGAAGAGAGGTCATTACACGGGGTTACCACAAACCTACTCTATTATATCTCTCTACCATGTAAACTATTAAGTCTCATTTAACAATATTTTCTTTAAGTCGATTCAATTTATTTAACATTCTAACAGAAAAGGTGTTTATAACGTAACAAATTATATTTAAACAAGTTGAAAAGTTGAAAAATATCAGCATTACCTGAACGAGGACAATATTAGAATAATATTTTTATGAGGTATTTATGTAAAAAAAATAAGTAATTTGTTAGGTTAGCTAACATTATCTGATGAAATATGTTCTTGAAACCCTTTTTAAACGGTCAACCGTAAATTGTGATTGTTTGTCGTATTTCTGTGATGTCATTGATATGTTAGGTCTGTCTTAACTCTTGATTGAAATTAAATCAAACGCTCGTTGGATTTATTATTTTTTTGTTGCAGTTCAGTCTTCATTTCTGTGTTGCAATGACACAGTTATTTGTTTAAGCGTAATTGACGCTTGCACCGACAACGTGGAAAGGTATAAGGTTTGATCAGTGGTGCAACCGTTCCAATAAGTGTTGAATTTCAGCGTTCAGCCAGCGGTAAATCTACGGAGTATAATGAATGCCAGGCTCATTTCGTCGCAAATTGCTAGTAAATCAAAAGAACGTTAAAAGCGAAGCGCGGCATCGGTAATCTTGGCAAAACTGATCAAACGAAGTACCCGGTATGCTGAATTACTGGAATCATGAGGTAAATAATCTTTGAATATAATAAATAGTGAAATGCATTGAGATTGTTTGATTTGTTTGGTTACACATAATACATACATGGCGATAAAACACTTTCTTTGAGCACTTTTTTGCCTTCTGGCTCTGCCAATAATTACGCTAAGTAAATATGCTGTCATGGAAACACTCGTCTAAAGATTTACACTCATTGGTTACAAAGCCATTTCTGATAAATGGAAATTGTTAACTTTGGTTAAAAACAAACATTTTAGTTACATGGTGTACACACGCTGGTGTAGAAGGAGGCTAGTTTTTTTTAAAATGTATTTGGGAAAATTTGAAATTAGAATTAGAAATTAAATTGAAACTCCGTGTCCGTGTTGTATTACTATATTTGAGTAAGTTTTAGTCCATTTTAAGTGAGGTTACTCCACAGAGTCAAGTGTCCTTCGAGCGGAGATTGCTAGGACTCTTCAGAGCTCATCTCGAAAGTTACGAGAAGAATGAACGATTGAATGACGAATATAGAAATGCCAATGATAAATCACTTTTTTCTGTGATAGGGCCTATCAGGACTTATAAGAAAGAATGTAATCAAGGTTTTGTTATGAGAACGCTTGTATATAAAAGGACACACTGTCAGAACAGAAAATTACATTCACTGAAGGAATTGTTGAAACTAATGTGATTATAATGCAAACCCAAATAGCATACACCTTTGTTACATTTGGTTCAGTTCCGTGCAGTTCATTCAGTTTAGTTCAGTTTCGTGCAGTTTTATTCAGTTCAGATCCTTTTCGTTTAGTTCCATTCATTTCCATTTCGTTAATTTCAGTCCGCTTACCGCATTTAGTATTTTTTGTAGCCATCAAGGCTCGCTTAGTTTAAAATTGATTTCACAAACAATAAGACTACCCGTTGACAAATTTCTTGTAACTCAAGGACTGCCAAAATCCATTTTGCAAAGAGAAAACAAATCAGCTATAAAAATAGTAAAATTTCGATCAAGGTTAAGGAAGCATTTCTACTATTTTGATATGATAACTATTGCCAAGGTGATATTTAATCCCTTGAAAGCATTTTTATTATTATAATATATATATTTCAGAAATAGAGATATCTTTATTTGAACATATTTGGTACTGCATCAGTTTAGACCAGCTATCTAATAAAGCAGGAATTTAAAACGTTCGTGTATGACCGGACATTGATCTTATTTTCGCACATTATTGATTTGCGCAAAATTTTACCAATCAGAACTTACATGTAGCCGAGGCTGCAACACGTGTCCGGCCGTAGAACTATCGGGATCTTATTTTATTTTATTATTTTTTTAATTTTCAATTTATTTAATGGAGCGTCTCAGAAGTTGGAACGGTTGGAACGTTCATATTATATCAGTAGAGTATGTCAGCGGGATCTTGACCGGTCCATTCACTCTCAGGCGAACGTTCCTATTATGGAACGTTCAGCTGGACCGGGACGGCATGACCCAATTGCGAAATCGGGCCTATGTTAGTATAAAATGGCTGCCAGTCAAATTTTTGGTGGGGTTGGTGAGTAACGATGGGTTGCAATTATTGTCAAAACCTGTTTTTAACATGAAATACTAAATCAGTGTTTACTTTAGCAGATGTCATTAACATATTGTCTGGAAACTATTTTGATTATTAACCATTTCCACACAGAAACAAACAGCATGTTCGGACATGGTATTTCCGAAACTAATCGCAGCTAATTCTATGTTGGAAACAACAACAAATATGCCACAAAACGTAAGCCAATAACAACAAAGAAAACAATAATAAAACATACCTTTATCGTAGTGATAAACCATCAAACGGGATATTTGTAAAAAAGAAAATAATAATAAATTAATTAATTAATTAAAAAAAGGAACGTTCTCAGAGGAAGGCTTGTTCGGCATGGCTTCACTCCCTAAGGGCATTAACAACTTTGGTTTTATCAAAAATGAACACAGTTTTAACACAAAATTTACTTGTTGTGAACCTACCCAGTTGATATAAATCAACTTATCACATTATTGCATTCTATTCTTACTTTGGTTGATCAAGATAGACACGTGACGATTATGCTTTATGCATGTTTGTTGGCGTCATCATTTGTTTGAACAGGCATGCACCCGAATCTGCCATTGGCTCCTTTCATGTGTAAAACGTGCTTTGTACAGATATTTCAAAGTCACATTCAATAAAAAGTATGAAAAAACATGATTATTAAAAAAAAAAACCACCAGATGATGTCTTCCAGTGTGAATAGAGCTATATGCACACTGGTTACAATCTAACACTGAAGGGAACATCAGAAAGACGATAACATATTGAATTAGACATGCACAGACATTTGAATTGGACCAATTATTCATATAGCCTATGCACGTTACCCACAGGTTGCGATGAAATGTTCAACAGATCACATTCGCTGGCTTGAAGACCTCATCGGACCCTATTGCAGCAGCGTAGCCAGGAATTTTTCAGTGGGGGAACAGGGGGGGGGAACTGCTTTTCAGTGGGGGGGCCCAGGGTTTTTTGGTTTTTTTCCCTTTTCTTTTTCTTTTCTTTTTTGGGGACACTATCAGGATTTTTCGTGGGGGAACAAGGGGGGGGGCACTGGAAATTTGTGGGGTCACGTGCCCCCCAGGCCCCCCCCCCCCCAGGCCCCCCCCGTGGCTACGCCGCTGCCCTATCGTGATGCATTTTCAAAAGAGGAATCCGTACAAACAAATCTGAACGCATTTGCACTATTTTCTTAAAAGACACAGCGACATCAGCTGAACTTTCCATAACCATTTAATACGCAGAAATCAACCGTGGTTTTGTTGAGATATCCTTAAGAGCTTCAACATTAACAACACATAAGATATTGGTCCGTGGCACAATGCATTTCATTAAAAAACAAAAAATTAAACATCCAGGTGTTTCATGGGGCTTTGTCCTCTAGACCAAAGGTAGACCCAGTCTCGCTACCCATTTTTCAGGATGTTGTATGTAGGCCTACATGTAGGCTATGTCAAATCACACCCTCTGTCATTTTTTAAAACCACTACATAATTAAGTATGCCAATATAACTGCGTTTTGCGTAGTTGTATTTGGAATTTGTCACATTTTGGGTACAACTATAGATTATAGTGTTTTGACACACAATGAGCACACATATTGGTAATAGCGCCCTCTAGTGATGATTTAGGTTTTATTTTGGACGTCATTAATGTTACTCAAAACAACATAACATGGATAAAATGTGGTAATAATACTATTTTTGATCAAAAATGATTATTGGCCTAACAATGTTTTGAACTCATTAGATCATCTTGTTAAAGAATAAGTACCTGTTAATAAAAATTGGTTAAAGATCAGATATACTATTTGGAGGAGGAACTATGTAACGCCCCTTCTGAGCCGGAGAAAACACCCTCCTTTGCCTGACAGAGAGAGGGATGTAAAGGTACTTGAACAGACAGGCAAGTGTTCATCTAGATAAGGCACTGGATTACGAAGAAATGGGTTAAGAGAAAAGAGAACAGAGACGAGAGAAGAATGGTGAAACTCTACTGAAGCTTGTTATTTAAAAACCTTTGGACAAGCAAATGTGCTATATAACGCCGCTCGGTGCACTAATTCATTAAGATTTACGCGTCCGTATTGCCCTTTATCTATGGTATCGCTTATCAGATTACCTTACCTTGTCAAGCTAAGCCTGCTGGTTGTAAGAGTTGGAGTGGTGCTGAGACAGGAAGGAGTCTGTCATCAATAAAGCACTCATCATAACGCCCAGTATTGGTTACTATTTACAACTAAAAAAAGAGAAATATCATACTTCCCCCAGAAGTGCAAATTGAATAACTTATTGGGGCTATTTTGTCAAAATCACTCAAGACGAATATCGTGTTCTCCTTTTGATTCGGTTTATTTGCAACTTTTTCCACGGCAGATCCTTTTCAAATAACAAATTCAATGGAATTGAATGTGTTCATGTGTTACACTTGTCATTCTCCTGTATAAATAGATGACTAAACGATACAAAATGAGCGGAAGAAAGAACGAATGAATTAACTTTATAAGTTATGACGTATATATGATTTATGATTAATAATAATAATAATAATAATAATAATAATAATAATAATAATAATAATAATAATAATAATAATAATAATAATAATAAGGTAGGCTTCTTATCGCACAATTCAAGCTCATTAATTTTAACTGTTTGAGTTGGGTAGCTGCGATCGGATGGGTATCCTGAACACCTAATAGTAATAAGCTCAATCCGAGTTTTCGCGAACTGTAAATTCAATTCCTTTGTTAACGCATCTAGCCCGCACGAGAAGTTTACATTTTCCCGCGACGCTATAACAGGCAGTAGCGGTGGACTCAAGTAAAGTAAGATTGATTTTTTTTGGTTGTAATTTTGACTAGAGGTTTTATTTGGAAGCTTTATTTTGGTGACCCTTTAGAGAAACAATTAAACAATTTGAATAGGCCTACACGTTTCAAGATGAAGCCTCTCTGAGCCCCCAGCCGGTATATGCATACATTTTTTATTCTCACTGTAAATTAAAACAAGTCGCATTTCTTCAGTGAATTATTGAAAATGTGGCTTTCACATTATGATGAAATGCTTATCTCTTAATCAACACCAACATGTTTGAACAGAAAGAATTGATGTTTGATGAACAGTCGAACAACATTGTCAGTAATCCTTCTTCAAATTGATACAATGAAGATGTATTGACTGATCTGTGGCATTACAGTTTTTTTTCCAAAGTGGTTCAACATGCACCTGCAAGCTTGTCATTCAAAACTCTCCAAACACAGATTCACACTATTGACCATCAAAGAGAATTAAGTAGGTCAAGAACCCTTGAGCCAATAAAGACTCTTGAAAGAGAGGACAACTACAGAACATATGGAGCTATTATTGGTAAAGCATTAACCATACATATTCATACTAATAATGAATGAAATCTCTAATTTTTAATCATATACGACACACCAGCATGCTAATTTAAAGCATATATAAAGTTTGATTGAAATATAAAGTTTAAGCATTGTATGTAAGGTGTAAGAAAGTAACTAGAGTTAATGTGTTTCACGAAGCACGAATATCAGCCAAATAGCACTTTGACTTTTTTATGTAAAATAGCCTTCCGGGCTGAAGGTGGCATACGACGAAACATCGGGAAAACATTAAGTTTGGCTGAAATTTGTCTAAAAATGTACATTTTTAAAATTACTATTTCCATTTGGTGATTTTCTCTCCAGAACGATAGGGGAAACAACTGTGGGCCATCAAGATCATGATCACGACCAACGTTACCGTAATAGTACGCACATGTAGATGGCCTGACGTTAGAACTTGAAATAATTTTTGAAGAGCAAAATTAATCCGAAATCATCTGTTTTGTTTGTACACACGAAATTCTGTACCTAGAAATTATGGTTACTGCAAATGTTAAATATCATTTCATTGTATAGTTAATGAACAAAACAGTTTATTTATATTGTTAAAACAAACAATACAAAAATCAGCATCTTACCATGGAGCTAAAACGAGCAGACTAGTAATATGCGGTGCGACGACGCTCGCGTATATACACCACGGGTATGCATACCCACCTCGACACACGGCAGGTTGCGCATGCAGCGGACACAATACATCAGAGGGACAAGGCGATCGGAACTTGGGAACGAGGTTTTTCATGTACACGTACTCGCTATGCATGTGAAGTGAGCACATGTAATTAAATGACCACTGGTGACCATTATGTGTCCACGTTTGGTCGCAATAGGCCACAAAATGTGGGAGAAGAAGCATTTTGTAAATATTCAGTAAATGACCACTACTGACCACTGGGTGACCATTGGCCGAATTTTATGAACATGCCTCGATGGCGCATTTGTTCCTCGATGATTTGACCAAGTTTGTTTGAAATCGACTGAATAGTTTTCGAGTTAGAGCCTGTTGAATTTAGGTCACGTGACCGTTGCACCAAAGAATCTGTTGGCCGAATACAATATATCAGCGTGCTACGCACGGCTGATATAAATAACGGTTGGGGCCTATATTATTATTGTAGTACTTCTTTATGGGTCTACTTGGACTTGGGTGACGGGCTTGGTGTCCTACACGGTCTACAGTCGCCGATTTGGCATGACTTGTAAATTGGACTTGAGATAATGATAACATTTTATGTAAAAATCAAAGATCCCTGTAGGTAAAGTAAGACCATCATAGCTGCATCATTATTTCAAAACATGGTACAATCGCACAGTGAATGCAGGATATGATACTCCCACAAGCCTCGGTTGCATCTTCTCTAATGAGCGTCTTCAAATCGTAATTGGCCGCTGTCAAAATAATTCAGACGTCTGTTCCACTGTGATTGGCACGAGTGCAACACTAATTCAAGGAAGCTAAGACTCAGAGAGAATCAATTACATGTTTCCCTCTCTGGCCGATTTATTGTTTTTTCTGCACTGTGAAGGCTTCAAAGATTTCGTTTGTTTATACTCGCGCTTTAATCAGTCACGCACGTATAATGTCTGGCGTCTATGCACAGATTGTGACATATCACATGTATTTATATCGGCACACAGGAACACATACACACATTACGGCCATCTAAGCCCGCCTATGTACAAATTAAAAAAAATAAAGAAAGAAACAACCACAAAAAAAGCAGAGCAAATAACCCTTGGTAAATAGTTAAAATATAAAGATTTGATTTAATTAGGAGGAAATAACCTTAAAATTAATATCGTATTAGTTGACATATCCATCAGAAATCATGTGTACACCATGCATTAAAAGACCAATAACCAATAATTCTGCTTGGATAAATTACACATTCATATTGGGTAGGAATGTATCGCGATTGAATACTTAGGCTTATACAAGTTATTTGTAAAACATTCCCGATAATAGTGGTATTTTACACCCTTTTTGCCCCTCCATTTTTCAGTTTCATCGAAATGGATGATTCATCTCAAAATTAATAAAATCAGAGATAAACCATATTTTTGAAAAGGAAAGCTGTGTATTCAGCATACACGTTTGTTTTAGTGTCGCAGTGAATTATGTTTCCATTGACAACGTCGTTACGTAACAATAATATAATTTCATTTAATATCGTCTTGGCCAAGCAACCAACTAGATCCCACCTTCGACCTTTCAAAGATGAAGGTATTTGAAGAGCTGGAAGTTGTTCAACACGTAGTGGTGTTTCTTTCAGCGGTAGCACGCATTGGCATCGCACGGTACAGGTTTAATGTTACAGTGTTTTGGCCTCGCAGATCAATATTAAACGTGTTTTCTCTTCGGTCCAAAAGTCTACTGGGATAGATTGCTTGCAGCGAAATCATGGCCTGAATGACTTAAGCCTGTATAAAAAAATTATGAGAAAGGTGTCGACTGGAGAGCCCCGTGGACATAAATGTTTACTGTATCCTATGGCTGAAGCACCTGAAGATGTGTATAAATAGGGCCAGATCCATCTAGGGTTGTTGAAATCAGTTTAAATACATCATTCCAGATTGGGAGAATAGAGAATACTTAAACATTGATGTCCATCAGAACAAGGGGGAATTTGTAACGGGGTTCCCTTTGAACTTCCTGCTTGGATATGCATGGGTAACTTGGAAACAAAACTGAAGTAGATACTTGAAGACTTGAATGAATATAGACGCATCTAACACAACTCCAAATGTTCACGATGAGTCTAAACTTCAGCTCTGTGTCTTGAATACTCAATCCATATGTAACAAATCGGATGAATTTGTTGACTTTGTACTTCAAAACAATTTGGATCTTGTTGCCATAACCGAGACATGGTTTAAACCTAATGATGACTTGCCACCCCGTGAGTGTACTCCTGCTGGCTACTCTCTCCATCATATCCCCAGACCAATAAAGACCGGTGGAGGGGTTGCACTACTCTTTAGGTCCAGTTTATCTGTCAGTATGAAAAGTGTTAACATTGACTACCTAACATTTGAATCTCTGCATGCTGAGGTAACGTGCAACTCTAGATCTGTTCGCCTTGTAATATTTATCGACCAGAAAGGGATGTTGATGGTAAACATGTAAACTTCTCCAGTTTTCTGCAGGAATTTGAAAAATTAATTGTCGATTATCTCTTACACCCATCTGACATTATTTTAACCGGCGATTTTAACATTCATATGGACATTATTTCAAACAATTATGCAAATCAGTTTAAAGATCTGCTCTCTGCTCATGGACTTATACAGCACATCACAGCACCCACTCATCGGTATGGTCACTGTCTTGACCTCATGATAACGCGTGAAAATACTTCACCTCTTATCTCGAATATAACTATTCATCCTGGCTTATCTGATCATTATGCAATCATGGTAAATTTGAACCTTAAAAACCTCCCATACCTACCATTTCTGTAACTACTCGCCACTGGAAAAAGTAAATATTAAAGATTTATGTCATGATATTGAATCTCAACTGGAAAATGTAAACCTTGAAGATGGTGAGCTGGATTCTTGTGTCAGTCTATTTGAATCTACTGTCCGTAACATCTTGGATGATCATGCTCCGCAAAAACTCGAACTGTTAAACTACAATCTGAATCCCCCTGGTTCAATGATGATATCCGTGCTGCAAGGAAAATCCGCCGTCAACTTGAGCGAAGATGGCGTGGCAATGGGAAACTTGGAGTACATCGGCAAGAATACTGTAACCAACGTGATATTGTGAAGAACATGATTAACCAGGCAAAAATAACTCACTACTCATCTCTTGTGGAAGATAGCTCTGGTGATCAGAAAAAACTCTTTAAAATTGTTGAAAAGCTGCTTCATAAACCCAAAGCTCCAGTGCTTCCATCTACACACTCCGATCAAGACCTCGCAAATGCTTTTTCAAACTTTTTTGTCACAAAAATTAAGAATATCCGTCGTTCTTTTCCCTCAGTACCTGCCATTCTATCACAAACACCATCACGCAAGGATCCACAATGTAGACTGTCCATGTTTGAGCCTACTAGTATTACGGAGATCAAGAAACTCATCATGAAAGCGCCATCAAAATCATGTGAACTTGATCCAGTGCCAACTTCGCTAATAAAACAAAATATTGATGTGTTTGCTAAGTATATCACAATTATTGTAAACAGATCTCTTTCTTCCGGTTGTTTCCCTAATAGCCAGAAGGTTGCTCATGTTAAACCACTCCTAAAGAAACCCAATTTGGACAAGGAAGTTTTCAAAAATTACCGACCAGTAGCGAATTTAAAGTACCTTGGAAAAACAATCGAGCGAGTTGTTTCATCACGGATCTCTGACCATGTTCGTGCTAATAACCTGTCGGACACATTTCAGTCAGCCTACAAACCATTTCATGGAACGGAAACTGCTCTTCTTCGCGTCAACAATGACATTTTATCTGCCATGGATGAGGGAAAATCACTGCATTAGTTTTGTTAGACTTAAGCGCCGCTTTTGACACTGTCGATCATAAAATCCTTCTCTCCCGCCTTCAATATCATCTTGGAATACATGACACAGCCCTGGATTGGTGTAAGTCCTACCTTTTAAATAGGCCTCAGCATGTTTGTATTGGTAACGCTATCTCCGAGCCTGTTACTCTTGACTATTCTGTACCCCAAGGCTCTGTGCTCGGCCCACAGTGGTTTACTGTTTATACCTTTCCAGTTCGTGATATCATTTTGAAGTATAATTTAAATTACCATGTTTACGCTGATGACACGCAGCTTTACATTACTTTTAAATCTTCTCAAGAACCTGCCGATTCCTGCATTAAAACACTGGAGAAATGTATTCAAGAGATTCGAAGTTGGATGAGACAAAACTTCCTGAAATTGAACGATGAAAAAACAGAATTTGTTCTATTTGGATCACGTCAGCAATTGTCTAAAGTTTCTCTTCCATTTATTACAATTGGTGACTCGCAGATAACCCCCTCATTACATGCACGTTATTTGGGTGTTATATTTGACTCGACAATGACTTTAAAACCACATATCTCCAACATTGTTCGCATATCATCATTTCATATCAGAAATATAAGCCGAATTAGGAAATACTTGAATAAAAGTGCTGCTGAACAAATTATACATGCGTTTGTCACATCACGGCTCGATAACGGGAATGCTCTCCTTTACGGTCTCCCGCAGAATCAAATATCTCGTCTTCAGCACATACAAAACACAGCAGCTCGTGTTGTGACTTTGTCCAGAAAGTCATGCCATATCACGCCAATCTTGAAAGAACTGCACTGGCTTCCTGTTTCACAGAGAATTGTTTTTAAACTTATGCCAATTGTTCACAAATCTTTTAATAACATTGCTCCAATTTATATTTCTGAACTGCTTAAAGTCTACACTCCATCACGGAATTCGCGCTCCAGCAACATGTCACTCCTAAAGGAACCAACTTCAAAACGGAACTGGGGTGATAGGTCGTTTTCTGTCACAGCTCCGAGACTCTGGAATCATCTTCCAACTAAACTCAAATCTTGTCATAGTATAACCAGATTCAAGTCGATGCTTAAAACTCATCTTATGTCACAACTCTTCAAAGATGATGTATATTTGTAATTGCATTGTAATTTGTAGGTACATGTATCTCGGTACATAATTGTTTTTGTCCCTATGCTATCATTGTTTGTGTTAATGTTTTTTCTTTGTTTCCGCGCCTTGAGCGCCCAGCAGGGTGGATATGTGCGCGCTAAAAATCTTTATTATTATTATTATTATCTATGGCTGGTTAGACTGATACGCCAGCACAAATCTCGTGTTTTGGTCATACAAGTGATTTATGGAAATACCAGGACATCTTTAGGAGGGCATATTCAAATATTTCGAAGATATTCTGAAGCAATAGTACCATTGATGAACATTCACGCCGTTTTTACTGATCCGATCAATTTAGGGTTTTTTGTTTCAGATTGTTGCGTTAATTAATTTCCAAGCAGTCATTATTTCATTCCTATCATTCACAACTGCGTTTAGTTAGTTCTATTTCCTTTTTAAGTCATCCTGATGCTCAAAGGATTTTGTAGGTTTTTTGTTTTCGCTTTCGTTTATGGGCCAATTTCATATCTTAAGAGTATAATTCAAATGGCAAATTTCAATGAGTTTTCCGATGATTTTTCTTAGTTATGAAAGTCATTGAGGCATATCTTTTTCGAAACTTCTTTTTTGTCACTATCCAATTTCTTGATTTTTATGCCAATGTTAACAAATTGAAAGTACTAAACAAGAATCCGAGTAGGCCTATCCCAACGGGCTCATCTTGCATAACAGATTTTCCCCGTTGCAATATTTCCACGTTATTCACCTCACTTTTTCAATTTTTTGTTTGATTTTTGGGGGTAGAGGTTTGCTTTCTTAAGCCTGCAATCTCCTTACGCGTTTGGCAAATGAATCAGTTAGGAAAGGAATATGTCCTAAAATTTCATACCCATGCCTGAGAATTGAAAGTAAAAATATGACAAATGAATGCCATTGATGAAATTGAACCGCTTGCGACTGGTTCTGATGAAATTGAATGAACCTAAACGATACTTTCAATTAGAACGTACTTATTTTGGCGATGAGTTGGGTTAAATGACGATAGAATGCTCAACTTATGAATTGGAATATATCTTTTTGCTAATTGAATAATATGTAAAGGAGCATTCATGTTCAAAACAAATTGCATAAAAAAAGGTTTGTATAAAAATAATACAAATTTAAAGAAAAACATTGCCCCAAAGCGAAATATATTACCACAGCTGTACCCTTTCCGGGGGGGAGGGGGGGGGGAGGTATCCGATAGTTGTGTTGTGACATCAATCAAAATGTTTTCCAGGGTATACTCTTGTTCCAAAAAATTGTTCGCCGTTCCTCCCTTGAACATTTGCTGGCTATGCCACTGCAGGTATTACATATGCATTGAAACATGTTGATCTCATCAGACTCCAGAATAATTCATCGGCCCTTCAAAATGTTAAGGGTGAAATTTTAACAATGAATCTTGTATGCATAACATTCCTTGAAAACATCAACTACACTCACTGGCCAAAAGTATTGCAACATGCTCAAAATAGCACTTTACAAGTAACAGGTGAGATGAACATTTAATCCGATTTCATCAATTTCCGAGCAAGAACAGTAAAAAAGAACACTGACTTCAAAACACAGGCACTTTCAAGAAGTCTTAAGTAATGTAAATAAAATAAAATAAATTATTGTAACACAGTTCTCCAATACTTATGGCCAGTGAGTGTAGTTCAAACCATAAACATTTTGCACTTATCACAGGAGGCCTAGAAGATATGTCTCCGAGAATTAAAACAGGAATCGTTAATCAACTTTTAATCAAGACAATCTTTGCTTGACGGTGAGTTCGTTGTATTTTCGACTATTTTCTGAAATTTGAAAAGGTTGTTGGCTTGTTGGCTGATGAACCAAATTATTAAACACACCTATGACTAAGCCTCAGTTTCTATATCAGCATGCGGTATAGGATGGCGCAGTAAGAAACAACGTAATTACATTTCATTGATATATGAGTATACTGGGGGTGATTATTTCGGTATCACACAGGGTTTATACAGACAGTTTTTCGTCTGGCGGTTATGCTTCAATTGAACTGTGTCTGTTTTGCAAAATATTGTGGACTGCTTTCGTGAAAATCTAGCGTCAGAGTAAACCTCAAAAATTGAGATAAACCCCCAGTGACTGCGTGAACGATCGGTGATTTTACATAATACAATACCAATTATTGATTTGATTTAATTCAGGTATCGATAGCGCATAATTTTGAAAGCAAGCAATTGCTTATTTTGTATGATTTAGATTTTTTTAAATTTATTTATTTTGTTTTAATTTTAATTCATTCGCAGCAAAATATTTTTTTTTAAATTTGAACAACTGAGTTTTGTTTTTGTCTGCGACACTGGGAAGATTTTGGAGAAAATTTGACACTTCTGATGAGAGTGTTTGTAATTGAAAATAAAGGGGAATATACGTGTGTGATCTGAGTAAGTGTATTTACTAACAAAGTTGTCTAATGAGGCTCAATGCAATGTACCAATGTCAGACTGAATATTTTGGTTATACAGGAATTGTTTTTGTCAATGTTATATATTCCATTTTGGTATTTGTATGTCATTTGTGGGGGTTTGTTTTTGATAGGCCTATGTTTATAGTATATATAGAGTAATTAAATAACACTTACTGAAGGCATTGCACGTTATTGGTAAATGTATCCATGTTGGTAAATGCATCCTATTGTTTAATGCAAGAACAAAAAGATAGTTCAGAATCCATCCTGAATATTTCAGCATATTTCGTTGTGACGTAAATGAAATGATGCATTTGAAAGTCAGAGAAATACATAATGGTAACCTTACCAACACTGTCTATTTGAGTGTAAGAATTAAGATAACAGATAAGGTATATCATTGGTAATTCAATAACAAAAAAAAATTACAAATGCATCCTATTGTTTAATGCAAGAACAAAAAGATAGTTCAGAATCCATCCTGAATATTTCAGCATATTTCGTTGTGACGTAAATGAAATGATGCATTTGAAAGTCAGAGAAATACATAATGGTAACCTTACCAACACTGTCTATTTGAGTGTAAGAATTAAGATAACAGATAAGGTATATCATTGGTAATTCAATAACAAAAAAAAATTACAAATGCATCCTATTGTTTAATGCAAGAACAAAAAGATAGTTCAGAATCCATCCTGAATATTTCAGCATATTTCGTTGTGACGTAAATGAAATGATGCATTTGAAAGTCAGAGAAATACATAATGGTAACCTTACCAATACTGTCTATTTGAGTGTAAGAATTAAGATAACAGATAAGGTATATCATTGGTAATTCAATAACAAAACAGTCCAATCGTTTACAAAAAACCTACTTGGTGTAAAGCTTATGATGGTATCACTCTCCCCTGATTTTATCTGAGGTGCTGTACTTTTAAGGAAAAGTCAAATTGAGTTTAAGAAATTTAACAAGAAAATAGTAAAAGTTAAATTTAACAAGAAAATAATTAATATACATTTAGTTTTTTCGTATTGAGATGGGCTTCCCTTACCGAGCTCGGTTATTTTTATGTTTACGAGTTCACACAGTGACCATTCGTCGCACTCACGGCTCACTGTTGCTCTCCCAGTTTCATGGAAACTTATCATGTATAGAATTTCTCGGGCCAGGAATATCGGTGCCCTACGACGAATTAACGGGCATAGAGCAACGATACATCATTTTGGGATTTATTATTCTGTATTCGATAATATTCAAGTCAAAGGACAAATCGGGAAATAATACTATTTTTGAGGAATATTCAGTCACATTTTATATTTTGAAGGAAAAATAAAAATACGTAGCACCTCTGATATAATCATTTTTAAAGTGATCTTTAAAACCATTATCAACTTTAAACCAAGTAAGTTTTAGGCCATTTAAAAAAAATTATCAATGTTTTAGAGGGGCTTTTTGTAAGCTGGCCAGAAGAAAATATTCTGCCATATTTTCCTCAACAGCATTGAATAAACCTAATATGTAGAGTGACTGATTTTTTACATTAATTCTGAAATGGGGCCACTTTTCCAGGCGTCAAAGTTTGTATCTTCGCTTAAAGGGACAATATTGTCACAATCAGCAGGGCATGAAATCGGAAGGCTAGTTTTAGATTACCTCAGTGACCGCTGTTGCTGAATAAATTTCGATTTGAAATTAATTATCAAAAGTTTAATAATGCGTTCGGTTCGGTTATAAGCTTTCACATGTTACTGTTATCTTGTTTGTTATTATAAGTCATGCCAGGACTCAGGGTCTCGGGAAAAAGGGAATGGTGCATGAGAAAAAGGGAATGGTGCATGGGAAAAAGGGAATGGTGCATGGGAAAAAAAGGAAAGGTGCATGGAAAAAAGGAATGGTGCATAGGAAAAAAGGGAATGGTGCATGGAAAAAAGAGGACACATTGCATTGCCAACAAAAAGAGGGCACGCAATTCGTCCCTAATTTGCCATAGTGACCAATCCGACTTTTTTCAATTTTAAGTTTTCCCGCCCATTCGTACATTCATGTATGTATTCCTTATAGTTTTGGAGATAGAGCATGCATTCAAATGACGAATGCTCTAACTGGCTATTTTTGTAATTTGGCAAAGTGACCAATACCGCATTGGTCACTATGCCAACTTAATTTGGGATTGGTCACTATGGCAAATTAGGGACGAATTAACATGCCTGCTCCCAGGATCCACTTCTAAGAGAGTAAGCATATCAGTAGATGCAGTTTTACCAAAATTACCAAAATTTTACCGTCTCTTTAAGTCTTTTCAGAAGGGAAAGCACTTTTTACTCCGGTTATGTTATATAGAGTAGCAGACGTGGGTGGGCGAATGGCTGTGGTTACACGGTCCTGTTTACTTTGATTCCGAGTATGGTGAGATGACTGAAAATCGATTCCGCGTTCATAGATTTATTTCGATCGTATGACTTCATTTAGATTTTAAAATGAAATGCTTGGACGTAGTTACGTTGATTTATAAACATTTCATCAATGGAAGTGGGTAACACAACACTGAAACTCTATGGGAGTAAAAATAAAGGCAGAATCGAAGTATACTTTGTTCGTTGTTTCCTCACGTTTTGCAGGTGCAGTACAGTCGTAATACTCCCACGTCATCTTTTCACAGAAGAAACAAAGTATCTAGCGATTTACAATTCATACAATCATCTTCGAGTTCAGTTTCATTTTAGTAAATGAAAACAATTAATAAGTAATCCGTTAAGTGAAGTTGCCATTGTCCAAATAAGAGTCCCAGATGAAAATTGAGTGCAAATGCCTACGGACTGAACAAACACACCGTTTGACAGAATAACTGTTAAAAAGCCAAGGGCCTTTATCAAAAAGTCATAAGGTATAAGTGACCATAACTGAAATTCCACCGGGATTTAAATAATAAAGTTGCGGGGTTATAAAATACTTGTTTTTTTCAAATTGCATGTTTTGCGTGTTAAGCAGATGGAGCTAACCCGTTTGCTTTGCTCTGGCAAACTATTGTTTTGACATCATAATTTTTTGGACACAGTCTGAATCGTATTTAAAGCTCCTATATACACTATTGGTACTCTCGAAACATATCAATTATCACAGATTAAAAAAAAAATGCTTGGTTTAGAGTTGGCAATGTCTGTCTGAGGTGCTATCATTTGACAATTTAATGAGTTCCGCTTGTAGTGTAGGCCTATGAGATATTACAAAAACAAGATGAAAAAAGTTTCAGTATTTAATATTTCGGCCAATTTTTGGGTTCCACCTTTTTCAAAATGTCATGGTCTAGGGAGGGCAATGAGTAGGAAAGTGCTCTTCCATGTATAGAGCCATTTATAGAAAGTTCCTGATGGATTTAAGTTTCAGACTTTTTTTTTTTTAAATGTCTACCATTAGGCCTAAACCTCGAACGTAACAACGTGATCTTCGGGTACAGATGCTCATTTTGAACTCGCTTAATGTTTGACAAATCACACCACAAGAAGCTTCTGTCTATACATTGCCGATACACATTCAACATGTTTAACTATAATTGTTATTGTATTGGGGGGGGGGGGGGCAGTTAATGTAAACATGGTTTTGCCATGTGCAATATTAATTTGAAAGGCCTTTCAAATCCAGGCTTTAAAACCTCCCAGTGTGACTAATACCTTGACCTTGATCAAAAAGCAGATTGGAAAACCTCCTAATGTGATGTGAGGGCAATTAATATAAACATGTTTTGGACATCAACAGTGCAATATTAATCGTTACAAATCCAGCCTTTGAAACCTCTCAGTGTGACCAATACCGACGATGAGTTACATGTAATCCATCGTCAATCTTAGGTATTGGGTGCTTCTGGAAAATATCGTCCCTATCCCTACAATCGAATTGGTTTCTCGATGATACCGATAATCGATACTTTGATTTCTATGATGTTAATACACCGGGCTACTGGAGCCTGAGACAATAATGATGTCATAAGAATGTGAACGGGGCTTATAATGTTTTTGGCAAGCTTTCTGATATCATCTGAAGCTCGTTAAAGAGCATTTAGTTACGTATACATTACCAAGCAACAGTCTAGTATGATTCCCCTCAGTTTTAAGTTTCATGTTTGGTTTATTGTTTCAACTTATAGTAACATACTGCGTTAAAGATTTATCGCCCTGTTCGCGGTAATTTTCACGATATCAAGATATCACAAAAAGCATGGTTTAACAGTAAATATGTCCCATAATTAATTTATTTTGGGTCCCATCATAAATTCAATTCGACAAAAAATTAGAATGAACTTCTGACAACTGATATGTGAAATATCTCAGTACTTATTTTCCTTTCTAAAATTAAGGAACCAATAAACGCAAACAGATTTTTGTAGAATAGTGAAAAAACATGAGCAGGTGCTTAGCCGGGAAGGCAGGGGGGGGAGTGTGGGGTCGCTCTTGGGCCTGTTTATTATGTTATTAATATTATTAGGACCTATTATTTTTACTTTAATAATTGTTTGCCCCACATCTAAATATTTGATCCCATTTTTACCATTAAAAAAGAAGGGGGGGGGGGGGGTTCCGCGCAAAAAACTCTCCGAACTACCTTTTTTCCAATAATTTCCCACCGGCCCTCCTTTTACACATTTCTGGCAACACGCCTGAACACAGGCAATGTCTTAAATGTTTTCTATATGAAAAATGATCTATATTTAACCTCTCTGCAGTTTCTTAATAATAATAATAATAATAATGTGTGGACTTATATAGCGCACGTATCCACCAACCGAGTGGTGCTCAAGGCGCATTATATTATTAACCCTGCTCATAAGGCTCATAAATCATTCCTGAAACCATCTCAGCTCCCTGGGGAGTATACAGCTCAATTGCTGCCATTACAGCGCATATAGGGCTAATCAACCAACTCTGCCCTCACAGGTACCCATTTAACCCCTGGGTGGAGAGAAGCAATTATGGTTAAGTGTCTTGCTCAAGGACACAAGTGTCACGGCCGGGATTCGAACCCACATTCTGCTGTTAACACCAGAACTTGAGTCCGGTAAGCTAGACCGCTTGGCCACGACACTGCATTCCCAAGATCATTTTCAGCACTTCAAATTTGGATTTTTCTCACAAACAATATACTCAAGAGAGTACATTACATTGCAACCTAACGCTTAATGATATTCACCAATGTTGAGGAACAAATTTCATTTTCAATTTTAATTTCAGTAATTTGTTCAGAATGACCAGTAATTTACTATGTCTTTAAAAAGTAAAGTTATGATTTAATTGAAACTCCCTCAACAAGTGTGGAGAACAGTAACATAAATTGGACTAGTCCAGTTTGTGCCACATGATCCTGAACGAAATGTTATGAAATCACATGGGATGGTACTTATGGGATTGGTGGTAATAGGTCAACATTGCAATTATCACGCATGCAGGCTGCTAATCTCACGAGATTTGGAAAGAATAGTGAAATCTTCCAATGATTTGTATTAAAGTGTTTCGAAAGCATATACAAAAATAAATCATAAACAAATAATAAATGTGAGTAAAATCGTGTTCACAGTCAACTGACGGTATTGTTTGTATTATGAAATACTTGCGTCAACGGATGATTGATTTAACTGCAGTGGATCAGTGTTGCACTTGCAATAACAGTGCTTCAGATCTGTGTGAGAGAAGAAACTAGAGCCGATGTGCTCCACGAAGCACAAATATCAGCCGAATAGGACATTGACTATTTTATGTAAAATAACGACCCCTTCGACCGGGCTGAAGGTGGCATACGACGAAAAAATGGGGAAACATTTTGGCTGAAATTTTGCTAAAAATGTTTGAAAAAAATACACCTTATACTGACCCTCATGAGACGTTTGACCCCAAGGTTGACCAAGTAAGGCTGAAATCGGCCAATGGACGTGGGACTAACTGTTGTCGGCCTATTTAACTGCAGGTGAGTGTCCTATGACCTAAATGTTAACATGGGATGTAGCTGACTAAGTTTTATATGTTTACATACAATGACCACGCTACAGTTTGCAAATATAAAGAAATTAAATAGTCATGAGAACACAAATACTGCAATTGTATAGATTTTTATTTTTTATTTTATTAAATAAACTGTATGAAATATATCAAAATTCACGCAATTCTGTAAACAACTCAAAGACTAAATTTTAATATCTCTGTGTAATATTGAACATATTTAAATAATTGTAACGTTAGGCCTACACCGAATGTTTGCCCAGTTTCAGGACATAGCATTATGATTTCACACAGAATTTTGTGATACTGAAATCCTTGTGGATTCTACATTTAAAAAATTATTATTTAGTACATGATACCAACATTTACCCAAACAATGTTTAAGTTGATCCATTCGGTGATTTTCTCTCTAGAACGTTAGGGGAAAACAACTGTGGGCCATCAAGATCATGATCACGTTGACTAACGTTACCGTAATAGTGCGTACATGTAGATGGCCTGACGTTAATCATTTTTGAGAAGCAAAATTAATCTGAAATCATCTGTTTTGTTTGTGCACACAAAATTCTGTACCTAGAAATTATGGTTACTGCAAATGTTAAATATCATTTCATTGTATAGTTAATGAACAAAACAGTTTATTTATATTGTTAAAACAAACAATACAAAAACCATGGAGCTAAAACGAGCAGACTAGTAATATGAGGTGCGACGACGCTCGCGTATATACACCACGGGCATGCATACCCACCTCGACACACGGCAGGTTGCGCATGCAGCGGACACAATACATCAGAGGGACAAGGCGATCGGAACTTGGGAACGAGGTTTTTCATGTACACGTACTCGCTATGCACGTGAAGTGAGCACATGTAATTAAATGACTGCTGGTGACCATTATGTGTCCACCCCATATGTAGCACAGGTTAATGGTGCATCTGTCCAAGTTTGGCCGCAATAGGTCACAAAATGTGGGAGAAGTAGCATTTTGTAAATATTTAGTAAATGACCACTACTGACCACTGGGTGACCATTGGCCAATTTTTATGAACATGCCTCGACGGCGCATTTATTCCTCCATGATTTGACCAAGTTTGTTTGAAATCGACTGAATAGTTTTAGAGTTAGAGCCTTTTGAACTTTGGTCACGTGACCGTTGGACCAAAGAAAGAAAGAAAGAAAGAAAGAAATCACATTATTGTATAAAAACAAACAACTCACACGACGTTCCCAATAACACAAAGGTTTTGCTCACATAGGCATTGTACAGTATATATATTATAAAGACGCAATGTATTTGTATCAATCGAGTCATATACAATCGCCGTCTAAAATCGTTTGTCATTGCTAGCCTATATATACACATGCTAAAAATGTTGCATTTTATATCAAATTGAAAGCACCGGAGAGAGTTTTGTAGCCTATTCACATTAAATTGTTTAATTTTTTAAACTGTTCTTTTGAACAGCAAGCAGGAGATGTAGGAACCTAATATGTTTGTATTGTTGCGGGGTTTAATTGTCAGTGAGCAAATGAACACAGAACACTCCACTGGTCAATTGCGAGTGGCATTTTAATTCGCCGATCTTTAAGAAGACCACATGATTGTCGGTCGGGAAATGAGTTCCAACTGTTATTTCGCCGTCGAGTGCCTATGCCTGAAGTGTTACGGTACGTATACAAATACCGGGTTATTTCTTTAAGGATGAGACTGAAGGTGTAACTACATGTAACTACGCATAGAGGCTTATGAATTGTAACGGGTCAGGTAGACTGTCATAGAACAAGGCCTGTGAAAATACGTGTCGTGATGTCTTTGCCATCAGCAGATCGGGGACAGGCAATAGGAAAGAGTTTATCCAAGTTGTTTTTATCAAAGTCAAGTCAAAAGTCACGTCTTAATTTTTTTCCCTAGTCGCACTGCACATTTTGTTTTACCTTTGTGTGGCTGGACTTTCCAATAGACTATTAAAGTAAGTTTTAAAACATTACAAATAGCAAATACCCAAACTGGACAAGCTGAAGAATTAATTTTTTTAGATATCCAGATTTTGTAAACGGCAGGATGTGTGGTTGCGTCAATTGTGCGACAGGCGTATGTGTATGCGCTGGGCTCTGCTGTGGTGTAGATGCACAAGGTTTTTTCAATGCAGATTGTAGTCCTAAGTAAGTTATTTCGTCACAACTCACTCGTCACTGTGCTGTGTACAAGTCACAAGTCACATGTTACTAGCCAAAGCGTCACAAGTCACATGTCACAAGTAAAACACCGACACAGCCTATTTCCATTCGAAACGAAGTCTGTTTTCTAACAGCAGGTTTGACCTCTTTAACCAGCAGTAAATGGAAGAAGATCACGTGCGTTTTATGCAAAGTCGCATTTCCCTTTATGATGTAGACAATATTGCAGTAATCCAGTATGCCTTGTACCACGGAATCAAGCTGAAAAATATTCACACTGTAAAAAATTAGTTATTTTACGCCGAAAAGTGTGTAAATTCTACGGTGATTTACCGTAATCATCCCCTTCTCAGTGTTTTACGGCCGAAACCCGTATTACGGCCGCTCCCATTGCACTATGAGATATATCAAATATGTAAATGATCTGACCTTAATTTGACCTAGCTTTGTGCTCGAATCATTTCCAAGGTTTAAATAATTATGTGAAAATGCGTGATTTTAGGCCATTTTCAAATATTTACTGTAAATGTTATGATAAAAAGGTAAGATTTTGATGTTCTCTTCTATGTTGATGTAAAAAAGTACTTTCAAAATTTAAAATGTTGAAATATAGATTATAATTGCATGCCACCATGACTGAAAAGAGATTTGAAAAGACACTGCATGAATACAAACAACCTGCATGCATTATCACTATTTATCGATAAAAGGAAGTTACAGCATTGGTAATAACCTAATGACATACCGGTAATCACCGAATAGTACCGGTAAAGGAACCAATTAGGCCTATATTGAACGATTATTCTGTCTGAAGTGCTCTCATTACAGAGAAAACAGAAACATAACAAAGCACATTTACATGACAAAGACTCCGCATTGAGCTGAATCTTTACTAGAATAATTGTTTAATGAATATCTTGTGTGCTTGATACAAAGAATGGAAACATCACCGATGTTGTGCTTCCTTTAACAACATAACGAAATACGCTGCATTTATCACAAGTGATTTGTATGGGCCTATAGCATAATAACGAGCGCAATAGTTTTCTGTGATAAAAAAAAAAAAAACATTAAAAAAACATTAAAAAAATCATTTTGGGGGCCTGGTAAATTCCAATGATTTAAATTCATGTGTCTTTGAGGAATGCATACAGCCTATGTAATATTCTTTACACAGCCAGTTGGTACTTAACGACATAATAGTTTGATGCAAGACAGTAAAGACGAGACAAGCATAAATGCACCCACAGTTTGTATAAATCAGTTTGTTGTCTTTGTCCATTGGCGTGGGATAAGCAAGAATAAGCAAGGTAAACATGTGTACTCTCTTAATGTAAAAGAGTGAAAACCACTCTTTTAAAGAGCTACATGGCGGACAAGTCTTTTTTGGAGTGAAACACACTCTGATTCGAGTGAAAAATACAGTAAAAGGCTACCAATTCACTCTTTATACACTGCCAATTTTACTCTTTATCCACTCCAAAAAGACTTGTCCGCCATATAGCTCTTTGAAAGAGTGGTTTTCACACTTTTACATTAAGAGTCGAGTACTGGAGAAAACACAAGACTTAAAATTACTTCTTAAAATGTACAAAAATAAACTTCAACGCTGATTTAGTTAAAAACACAGTTAACAATGTTTTTCAATGAAGATCTTGAGATTTGTTTGATATATATCATGCCTATATTATTTATAACTTGGTTATTTATATTAATTATAACGTGGTTTTAAAATGTATTTTATCGAAAGAACTCCTCATTATGATGAAGTAGATATCAAACTGTGATGCGTATATGATTTATAATTTAGATGACCTAGTCCTGGCCTCCCTACTTCAACATACGATCTTGTTAGTAACTGTGTATATTACCTTGGCCAAGCACTTTGCAATGTTCATGGAGGCGTGGGTGACTCAGATGGGCGCGGCATAGGGCTAAATCTGGATCTGTCTCTTGATTTACTAAGCGTTTTCATTCTGTCCTGGTACCAACCGTTGCATTGTTGTATTCGAACTAGGGAGGACTTCGAATGCTAATCCCTGGTAAACTTTGAGGTACAAGGTAAAATTCGAAGTGAGAAGTAACGAGCTCACGTGTCACGACACATATTGCTTGGTTTCAAGCAATTATGCAAATATTTTATGTAAATGAAGCTGCCCTTTTTGTTGCATGCCTGGTTAGCTTCTCTTTGCTAATATTTAGAGCCGTCTTTTTTTTATAGCACTTGAATATTAAGGGGGTTTCACGCGTACTTGTTAATGTTCAGGGAGAGCAGATAGTGTTGATATTTGGTTTACGTTTGGAATCTAACCATGAATACGTACAATTACGCTGGATAATACACACACAATATAATAGTTATAATAATTATTATAATAAAATAAATATTATATTACAACATTTATATAGCGCCGAAATTCACGACAAAAACAATCTATTAAAATGCATTATTAAAACAGTTAAAACTACAATTCAATTATTTCACCAGTCCATCTCTACATTCAAAATGAAAATCAATCCCCTTACCTCCTCCCCTTACCCCTACCCCACCTCTCCCCTCCCCACTTCCACCCTAGTTGGGCTCCGTCTGGAAACTAGATCTAATTTATGTCTAATTTTTATGTTGTTTACTATTTGTATGTTATTTACTATTTAATATGTTTTTTAATGTAATATTTTATCCATCCTGTTATTGGCGCTTGCGCTGTTGGATGTGTAAACAAAATAAATAAATAAATAAATAAATAAATAAATAAATAAATAAATAAATAAATACAGTAACCAGAGTATTTAAGTGGCGAATTTTATCGAAATGCCTTTTCCTGAAGTGTGCACGCATTTATTAAGATATTTTGACTGTCTAACCTGGAGTAAACTGACTTGTATATGTCACATGGTTTTAAAGGTAAAATGCGAACGCGAACTGTTAACCAGTCGTTGGTCTTGACCACTTCTTAACCAATTGCTTTGTCAAATATTCAACTATAATAAGTATATATATGCCTACAGTCCTAAACAAAAAGCAATGTACACCATTTATAATTAACTCCTACTCAAAATAACCAAATTATTTCATAAACATTTCCCCTGTGCTTGTTAACAACTGATATAGTTCAGTGAGCACACGCTCCTCTCCCCCAACCCCTAGGATTCCAGTCTCAACAGTTCCCGCCTGCATGCCTCACCGAACTAATCCTCCAGCATCCAGTCATCGCGTAATCCTCCAGCATAGGCCTAAGACATACAGAGGATATCGGAAGTGTACTCTCCCCATGTACGATGTAAGGCTAGCTATCATTGTACAGAAAACGGTAAAAAATAATGGTTACTTTGTGAAAGACTGTTGCTTTCTATTGGCCAGTGTGAAAATTTGTATATTGTTTGTCTTCTCTTTTATCATACATTTTATGGACCGCTTCAGATACATATTTTCTTTACCATTATAATAATTATATTTGTTTCCGTCTACAAGAACTGTGAGCAGTATGCAATATTGTTTTAAATCTTGAAAATGTGTACACCTCATAATTTCACCTCACTAATTAACATAACACAAACATGCTTTCAGAATTAACATCTTTGAAGTAATTTGTTTTTCATTTATGTGCGTGTTTTTATGCGATTGTGTACAAATGAAGTATAGGGCGGAGTAGCTTATTTTGTATTGGTTCTTTTATGTCAATTCTGTTCCAGTATTCCAGTAATTTAAATAAGCTGAACATTTATTGAATCGGGTACAAGAATGACATAGACAAAACTATATAAATCACATAATTACTCAATGCATATTGACCAATGTCGACAAACTATTGTAGGGACATAGATGTATGATCCGTAAATAGCTTCGTTCATTCATGCGTGATATTAATTTAATCGAAGCTTGTCTCTCAGTGGAACATTATCGTCAGTCGCTCAGTATAAACTGGCAAGATTATAGTGAGTTTTGCAGCTGTTGTTACTTTTTTCTCATTAGTTTAATCATCACGATGCATTTAGTCTTGACCAAGGCGCGTCGTAACGGTTTGCTCGCATACTTTTGCCCGCCACGTGGATATAATCCGAATTCCAGCGCACATGCACACAGTGTACGGATTCATATACATACTGTGTATACAGTGTACATGTACATTTGTATATCTACATGTACATACATGTACAATAATAATAATAATAATAATAATAAAGATTTGTAGCGCGCACATATCCATCCAGCCTGCTGGGCGCTCAAGGCGTGGAAAGGTACATACATATAATGTAGTACACTGTACTGTACATGTACATCGTACAGTGACCATTCGTCGTCGCCCCTTGATCCTTCTGCACATGTCAAAATATAAGGCGGAACTCATTTATGCTAATATACCAACTTCAAAACGGAAAGACGTATTCTCATTGGTTATTGGTTGGCCCAGCAACTGCTCGCTGTGCACGATATACATGTACTATACTCTACATGTACTGTCCAACGTGTGTGTATACGTGCACAAATTGTGCAGTGTGTGTGGGATCAAACGGGGTCAAAGTTAGGGGCCTGTGATTGGCTATCTTTTAAAATGAACCGCCCACAAATCAACAATTCTTGCATATGACTTTCCATTGGAATTCCAATGGGAATATAAAGAAAAACATAAACTTTCGATTACAGAAGGATCATGGCTGTTGATTCAGTTCGAACGTACGAAGTCGCAATGCACAACCGTATCCACGACTTAGTTACTGATCCGCTGTACAGTGTACGTGTGCGGGGCCGGGGACGGCGCACCGGCTGTGTGTGCTGAATTGTTCGGGCTAGAAATCGGTAGCCTTGGTTACTGTGCATTACGCAATATTTTATTATTCATTACTGCATCAAACGATTTTCAGTTTGATATAATTATATATATAACCTGGACGTCAAATTATTTCCATGTGTCCTGTTGTGATAAGTGAAGATTTGTTTTAGGTGTTTCTATAGGCTATGTGTGTGCAACGTCACCACGACCCAAGCTATTCCAAACACAATTTCATGTGATTGTGAATGTAATTTAACGATGTTTCCAGAGCAAACTATCAATACCCATCAACATAAGCCACATGACAATCTTTAATCCAGTTTTGACACGACATCATTGCCGCTTTACCGTAGTGATGTACACTCCTTCAATAATGAAAAATCAACATATGAAATATGTTTGTTTGATTTTCATTTTCATTTCTACACATTTCGTCTATTAAAGTTATATCAAATATGTGGGTTAACTTAGTAAATTGAAACTGGGAAATCATGAAAGTAACAACACGTCCAATAATATAACACATCTCATCAACAACTCTGTAAAGAAATCATCATGATGAATAAGTCTACCGGTTGATTTTAGAATCCCGTTAACAAAGTTCCCCGTAGGCGAACTATATATTGCAATGAAGACTACCTTGAACTTTCACATTGCTCTTGGCAATATCAATATCAAAAACTACACCGTCTCTTCAATGATATACAGTGTACTCGTCCTTGGGTGAAAATTAAATTAAACTAGTTGCCTAGATCCAAATCGAATTTTGGAACTCAGATTCCTTATAACTTTGGCTACTGGCAGACACAGCTTCAATTAAAACCAAAATCAGTTCAATTGTGTTTGAACACCATCCATAATGCCTTCAGCCTATTTATATGAAAAGAGATGCAACTTATAAAAAAGCTTCTCATTTGGCAAGGAGCATTTCCCCTTTGGAACGTGATGTAAAACCAGCTGATGGCGCCACGACTTCCAGCTTTTATCATCATTATTTAAGTACTTTTTCTAGATCAGTTGTCTGGGGCTCTATTGGTCTCGTAAGTTAACGCGGTTTCATTTGAATACTAACAAAATGAGGCCTGAAGGATATGCTTTAAACATATATTTCTGAAATCCTTTCCCGAAAGGCTCAGAAACAACCTGAGACCATCCTACTCATTGTTGGCCGAGTTTTATTCAACGCTAATTCTATCAAACTGTATATAAGGCAGCACTCAAATCTAATGTGGGATGGCACAGAGCAAAATAAATAAAGTAGTAATAATAATGATTCGACGGCTATTACATGTCGCAGAGCCACATTGACGATCATTCATATTTTGTTTGCCTGTGGTCAAAAGTGAAAATCAAACGTTAGTGTCATCAGTATTCACACCCAGGATCCACATCCCTGCCTCTTAATTATATTTTTTAAAGGTGTATCATGTGAATACGGCCTTAATAATACTGCATTAGAGGCGATTTCATTTGATTGATAACGTACTCTCAGTGGGGACAACTCGATCTTATCATCAGTATTCATTGGATGTTTGATCTTCCCTCTATCTGTAATTGTTTGTTTGAGCACAAAATCCCTAATACGTGCAAAAGCCTCATCTTCATCACATAGTGCCGAACGAAATGATTAGGCTTTTACCAGGGGAGGCATGGAAACCAAAGTGTGCTGGTATACTCATCATAAAGAACATTCTTATTGACGACATTGTGATTGAAGTATCAACAGTAAACAAATCCACGATATATTCCAGTTTGGGGCGCTATAAACTGCACCAGGGATTCCCAAGGGTAATCGTTGTCATTGTTCTATGAGTAATGACTGACCCTTTGTGACCCGTGAGATGAGGCTACCCCACCGTTTTTCTATCTTTTGTGATACTGTGTTGAAGTGTTGAGAGGCAATCCGGTCAGTTCTTTAATTCCGTCTGTCCATCTGAGCTTCTGCCTACCCCGTTTACGTTTGCCTTGAAAGGTGCCTTGAATGATATTTTTTTCAAGGTTATCTCCCTCTTGTCTGCAAACGTGGCCAAAGTACTGCAACTTACATCGGTCAATTCTACTACACAATGTGGGTTGGTCTCCAATTAGGTAGCGAACATAATTGGTGATGCGATCTCTCCATGATATCCCTAGAAGCTTCCTCCAGCACCACATCTCAAAAGCGGAAATTTTGTTTCTGTCAGCTATTCCTACTGCCCATCAGGGTCTCACAGCCGTAGAGGGCAATTGGAAAGACCAGTGCTCTCATGACACAAATCGTAGTGTCTCTGGTGATTATTCTGTCTTTCCAGAGGCCATTGCCAGCCTTCTCATGATTTCTTTTGAGCTCCCGCCTTCCAACTTGGTCAACTTTCTTTCCATCTACTATTAGGTCTTCTTCACAGTCTCCTCCACAGATCATGACCTTTGTCTTTTTAACATTGAGATAAAGTCCAAATTTCTCACTAGCCTCCTTTACTCTATCAATGAGGTCTTGTAGTTCACCTGCGGTATTTGCTATTAATGTTGTGTCGTCAGCATATCTGAGGTTGGTGACAGTCCGGCCCCGACTGAGAACTGGCCTTCAAAACCATCTAGTGCCTCCCTCATTATATACTGTGCATAAATACTGAAAAGGTAGGGTGAGAGGATGCAGCCCTGGCGAGCACCTTGTCCGATGGTAAATCATTCACTATCTCCATTCTCTGTCCATACTGTGGCTTCTTGACCTTGGTAAAATGATTTGATCAGTTGAATGATATGGATAGAGAAACCCATCTCTCTCATGATTTTCAAGAGTTGTTTATTATGCTGGACACAATCAAACGCCTCAGAGTAGTCAATGAAACAAAGATACAGTATTTGCTGGAATTCTCTGCCGTTCTCTATCAGGTTTCTAAGGTTACCAGTTTGATTTCTGGTACCTCTACCTCTTCTAAAATCTGCCTACCCTGGTGGTAATTCACTTTCTAGTTGATTCCGAATTCGTTCAGCTAGGATGTGGAGTAGGATCTTCCTAGCATGTGGAATTAAGGAGATGGTACGGTTGTTGGTACATTACCGTATATTGTATCAACCTTCTTAGGAAGGGGAAGAACACTGTCTTCTTCCAATCCTCAGACCACTCTTTTTGAGACCAGATTATGTTGCACAGTCTGTGTAACATCGTCACACACTCTTCTCCACTTTCCTGAAACATCTCCGTTTGTATATTATCAATTCCTTGTGCTTTTCCTCTCAGACGTTTAACAGCCTGTTCAACTTCACTTCTCATTTCTGGTTTAAGTGTCTCTTCATCATTATCAGATTTGTTTCACTCGCATTTCATTAGCATTCATTTCACTAGCATTTCCTGATTTATATGAAAAAATCCACAATCATTCCTTGACAGTAATTACTTGACAAGCAATGAATTTCGAACGTTGCATCATCAATTCATTTGTTCGCGGATTTATTTTTAACCATGCTGTGATAAATTTGTTTGTGAAATGACTTATTTGAAGAAGAACAAATTCAAGGAATAGGCCGACGAAGCCATGAGCTGGTTAGGTGGAAAACACTTTATATGCCTAATGATGTAAACGGAATATCATAAAAAACAGACACGTGTTATGGAATTTACCCAGTTATTTCGTATACAGACTGACTGTAAACATTAAAAAAATAAATATAAATATAAATAAATATGCTAATTTATTAAAATGAAGTCTACACCGCAGGTTAACATTTTACACTATGAATGGATTTCTTTGCCAGGTTCAATGGATAGACCAAACTTGTAACATATCCTTCCTAGAAGGTCATCGTACTAAAACGTTTTGAAATCACATAATCACATATTCGGACGCGCTCTTTCTTGGTCTAATGAACTAGAACAAATTATGTGCTCCGTGCACATCGTCCCTCTAGCAATAAAAATGCAATTTTGTCTCCGAGTTCAGGGCACTTTGCGGCACCATATTTTAGTCCCTGTATATACGCTACAATGATTGTTTCATTGTTTGAACGACTAAATAACAACAGTTTCAACCCTAAGAAATTAAAATGTCTGTAAATGCATCCATACTTAATAAGAATCAATATATGCATAAACCCAACCTGCAAATGTTAAAACTATAGTCATTGTGTCGTTAACGAGGAAATAGTGAAACTGCATTTCGATTGTCCGCATCGTGGAATTTCTGTCTTTTGATGACAACATTTTGGGGAAAGTTTCCACAGATTTTACTTGATTGAAATTCCATCTTTCTCTCGCTCATCTCCGTTCATCCTACTCATTGTGTGGTTTGAACAGTCTGTGTTGAAATGATGTGTTATTCATCTTCGTCCATTTAATTATATTTTTTTTACAGCTTACCTTAAAGGTAAGTCATGAATGCCTAAGACAGTTTAGACAATCTGATTGGACAAAACATAATCACGTGGAGGTGTATTAACGGATGGTAAAGACATGGCTTATCATAGCAGTGCGTAGGTGCCAGCTGTTTTGTGCGACGCGCGACGCAGATAAGAACCAATCAGAGTGACGAGGATTGTTTCGCCTCAGGTGCCTGACTCATGTACATGTACTTTGGACGTGTTTTGTGGCTTTATTCAACAATTTTGTTTGTTTTACATTTTGAAAATGAAATCGATACAGGCATCTATGAATAGAAATACAAGTTTGACGCTTGGTCTTTATCGCAGGTTAATGACCTGTTTTGTGATTGGTCCGTTACCGGCCCCCGTCATTTACCTGCGGTGAAGACGGCGCGACAAACTTAATAGCGCTCGCTAACCATCAACATTTTGAAAAAGGTTCCTTTGCAACAGTTCTTTCATTTCGTGATAATCAACCAAGCTTATCCTTAAGTCATACATAACATGCATACTTAACATTTACACAAAAAAGTTTTGGATTAAAAGTTGTGTAAAATTTGCATTGGCGAGCCTAGAAGCTACGCACAATTACGACGGCTCCCCTAGCCTTTAGTCAAGGCCCACGCGGCAACTCGGAACACAACCAGTAAAGAAATATACACGAACCCAACATTTTGCATACAGTGGTTGGTTTGCGTAAATTTGCATACATAAATTATTTTTTTAGCTTATAAATTATTCAATATTAGCGTCCTCAGAACGGACTGGTAATTAGTAAAGGCGCTCGTGGCTTTGCCAGTCGCGTTCGTGGTCTTTTTCGGGTGTTGTCTCGTGAGCCTTGACTAAAGGCTACGGCTCCCCTGGCGCTGCATGCGAAGTGAACGATCGTCTGAAATGTCGTTATTCAGACCGGTAAATCGTCTCCTCTGCCAAATATTCATCAACAGACATCATCTGATTATATTTTCCCAAGTCCTCTGCATCCTCGACAGTTACATTAGCTAGCAGTTATCTGGCGTCAGTGCCCAATTTGAATGCCTCAGTAATACATACTCTTACAAGCGAGGTGATCGCTGCGTTCGATCGCTTGGACTCTAGTCTCGTACCTAAAATTAAGGAAGTAACTAAACAGGGAGAAGAACCTCCATGCAAATGTAATAGATAGTTTCCAATGGACGCCATGCTACAGGTAAATTGGATTTGGCTTTGAGTTGCGGCAATCATTCTAGTTTTCACCGACCACCATTGATGAACGGGATCTGTTGAAACACCCGTGTGCCGCACACGGTGCTTAATACGCATAAAGCATACTTTTGTGTGTTAGTTATTACCCATATGGCTGCCGGACTAATATGGCTGCCTATTTTGTACGATGTGTCAAGTGAAAATCATGTATAAAACTATTGTCTGGTTTTATTCAACGATTAGTTTCAGTCATTTATTGCGTTCGTCTAAAAAGCCCTTTGGGGGGTAATTACTAACACAATGTTATCATGGTTTTAAGTACAATTTGACGATGTGGTCAAAAATGGTACTTGGTAATAGGCCAAAGTCAACCCCCTCATGAGTTACTGTTTTATCTAAAAGCTTACTTGGTCGAACATCTAGATAAAGCGGAAGGGTGATCCTTTTAGAGGAAATAATAAAACACCTCATATAATCCATTTCAACCGGTTTGGGATACTTTAAAACCCTCCGACGAGGGAGGTACCTACCACTTTATTCGAACGTGGTACCTGTCCACTTTGCACTGGCACACCTATTAATGATATTAAAAGTATTATCTATGCATTCCCAATTAATTTGTTACATCCAAATGACTTCCACACATGCCCTGCTATGGTCTAGTATTATTTACAACCCCAGATGACACACGACGGCTGTGTAGTGTAGCTCTCTCCTGTATGACCTGGCAAACACCAAACAGCCATATACTTATGCAGCATATCTCTCAGCCACATCTCTCCAGCATGTAACCCCCCTTCCCCAGACACTCTGTCTGGGGGGGTGGGGGTTATGCCTGGCACTGGCATGCCGCAAGAGATCAAAGAGCACAGCCTGATGCCAAACAGATGGTTCCACTTATCAGAGGGTTAGATCTGGGTAGGTCTTTATCTGTACACAATGAATGGTTGATTTTGTGCACAGACATATGGCAGCAATTACTTTCCCCACCCCCCAAAAGAAAGCTACACAGGTCTGAGAACTGACACCCCTTCTAAGACATGTGGAATGGTCCACTTTAGGATATCATAGACTCCCAGGCGTCTGTGGCTTTTTTTTCTTGTAAAAACAATGTAATTACTAACTTGTGTCAGTAGCTCCTGTAACACTCCCTCTTGGGAGGTTAAACAAAAGCGCAACTTTTGTTTCTGAAAACTATGACCTGTTATAACAACAGATATTTGAGACTGGAACTGTGCGCGGTCATGGAATAACACAACATCAATATCTAGTTGTAATTGAAATAATGTTTTCAAGGGTGAGGGTGGATATGTTAGGAAATGGATAAACGTGTTTAATAAGCACTGCCCTTCTAACATCTTCCCCATGACTTCCTTGTTTTCATAAATCATATTGGCATGTTTTGCTTAGTATTGAATTATTTGTTATGTCACTGTTAACGGTGTTTTGTTATTAATTCTCTGTTGGCTTAATACTAAATATATTCATTGTTCCATTTGTTTCTGAAAGAAGCTACATGTACGTATTATATAATTTGTTTAGCGACATGTATTTTTCACTATATCTGCTATAGTCGGCACGTGTGGGTTCATGTGTACATCCTGGTCGGTCCTGCATTTTTGTAAATCTGGACATTGCGAGCACGTGCTGATCCAGTAGGCACGCTTCTGGCTACGCTGGTCATTCGTCATGACTACCTTGCGTATTCCAGTACTCTCTTATTGGGCAGAAACCTGGACAACAATTAAGAGGCTGGAGAAGAAGTTAAGAGTCACACACACACACAGAGAGGAGAGAGGAGAGGAGAGGAGAGAGGAGAGGAGAGAGGAGAGGAGAGAGAGAGGAGAGAGAGAGCAGAGAGAGAGAGCAGAGAGAGAGAGCAGAGAGAGAGAGAGAGCAATGGAAAGGGTATTGATTGGTGTCACAAGAAAGGACAGGGTTAGCAACCAAGACTTGAGAAAGAAAACAGAAGTGCAAGATATAATACAGGAAATAAAATCAAGGAAGTTGAGGTAGGCCGGTCATCTAGCTAGGAGGCAAGATCACAGGTGGACCCGTAAGCTGACTGACTGGACACCTAGAGCATATACCAGAGGGAGAGGTAGACAAAGCAGAAGATGGATGGATGACATCAGAGAATGGTAGCGTTGCGTGGAAGAGGACAGTATAGGATAGAGTAAAATGGAAAGCTGATGAAGAGGCCTTCCTCTTGCAGTGGAGCGAAATAGGCTAGACAGACAGACAGACCGACAGACAGACAGACAGACCTTGCGTTTATATGGCCACTTGGATTTTGTAGGTTTAACTTTCACGTGCTTAGAACAACAGTTAATGCTATCCGGAAATGATTACTCGATTCCCATGCCTAGACATTGACAATATTCGTACGAATTAGGATAGTGGAAACAAAATGTGGATATGATTTCTTCGGAGTTATGTTATTCTGAGTAGGCCCCATGAACGTTTCCATCAAGGTGTTTTGATCATCGTACGGAAAATGTTACGTGACTTCCCTCTTTTAAACAAATCACCGTGAGGGACAGGGAGGATGAGGTACATGTTTAGATATCAGATTAAGTTAAAATGACATGTTTTACTTTTACACAGAACGGTGAATCTACGGGTTAGCTATAAAACAACGGAGGCTATTTCAATGGTCGTGGTTATGCCAGAGACGTCTTACATTGAAGTAAAGGTAAGCATTTTGAATACAGTACTCTATCGGCTTTTCCGTAGCAAGCAAACTGTACAAAGTTATATGGGTATAGCTTTTACATTGTATATTTTGATTATCCAAATAACATCAAATTATTGTAAACATTTCTGTACAAGATGTGAATACTTTTGCACACCTTTGTCATGACTTAGACTCATCATAGAGCTGAAACTCTATACTGTACAATGTATGTTATTGAGTTGTATTATGAATGAGTTTTCGGATTCAAACTGACATGGTATTTAGGAAAAAATATTAGCTCTTTTCTGATTTTGAACTGGAGATTATTAAACTTTTCTTTAAAAATTACTTCAGACAAAATAATGTATATAAGAAACTTGATACCATCATCATCTTTACACCTAATAAGTTTAACATTTTTAACATTATAATTAGACAATGTTGAATTTTGTGTTACCAATCATAAACATTACCTTTAAGAAATTAATTTAAAAAAATATTGTCAAGTTTTAGCTTCTTGCTGTTATACGATTAGAAGTGTAGCTAGATCTTTATCAAATCACATGAGTCATCAAGGACACTAATACAAGGACACTAAGACACAAAGATCATTCACTGGTGATTTCAGCCTAAGGTATTATGAGGCTTGATAATCAAGGTTATACATAGCTATCTGAATAAGTAAGGCACTTCTTCATGAAGGAACGAGTAGCACTGAATAGAGAAAGTGACTTCAATAACAACCCAGGTGTGCAATCAACCGTGTGGTATGATTTGGATCACATCAAATCCAGCGAGAGCGTCAAGGACAGACAAGGTTTTTGACAAGCCATTTTTACCTGCGTCATTAGTACGATCCCTGGTGCAGGCGGGGAGAACGCAAGACATGTCTTTACACACGGCTCTGGTTGGTAGTGGAGTGGCATTTATTATCCCTTGAGGCTCTCGTCGGAGTAAGAGAGCAAAGCCGGAGTGCGATCCTGTTGATTCAAGACCTAGTGCAAATACTATTAAGCAGTCTTGCAGTATAGCTTAGTATGAATTCATTGAGAATGTGATTCGATTGTTTAGGTAAAAATGTCTGTAAAAGCTTTCATTGTGCCACAAACGAGAAATAGTAGTCCTGAACAAAATAGCCACGGGGGGTGGGGTGGGTTCAGAGGGTTCAACCCCCATGGGCCTGCCGATTAAAACAAAATGTTATTAGAAAAAGACCAAAAAAGGTAAAAGAAGAGAGAAGAGAAAATGGTGATTATCCCAACTTTTTTAAGCTCAAAAATATATTTGCCACTAAAAATATATTTGACCCATTCCCCTCCCTTTGTTGAGCAACATTCGAGATCTTTCATTTTTGGGGAAAACAAAAATCCCCCCATGAAAACTCTCTGGCTACGCGCCTGATTGCTGCATAATTTGATTAATTTTCTGAAAATTATATCACCTCAAATAAAGCTTTCAACGGATGTTTGATATCATCAACAACTTTACACCAACTAAAAAATGATGGGCAGGGGAAAATTCCTTCTCCGCAGAATTGTTGTCAAAGTTGGTTTGTTGGCAAATTTGCCGGTACATTATCAAAAACACAAGTTCACACTCTTAATAGTTATGGCTGCGCCACTAGTGTTTGTAATTATTAGTCATCTTCGCTCACGCATTCAATGTTCAGTATCATTGAATCGTTTTGCCAAATTGCCAAACAAAAAGTCGTACCTGTTTAAACATATTTTCAACAATTAGTATGCCTATGGGAATCTTTCTTTACTTTCAGCTTTTGAATACAAACATTAGATTAGTTGTCTTTGTCATTCTTATGTAAGTATGCAATCGCACTTCAGTCTAAATTTGCAGCCGTTTGTCATTGGTCAACAAAATAATTTTAAGAATTGATGGTATACCATTATTATTCGAATCATTTGTGATAATTGAATATATTTCATTGTGGAGTGTTATAATGTGCGTTCAGGCCTATAGCCTCTTGAGTTGCATGCTACTGTTGAACATTTTAAAAGGTGATGTATATGTTTAGAACTAAATAAATATATCCAAGAAAACTACAGTTGAAATGAGTCTACTTTGAAAATGATAAAAACCAAGGGCTATCCTCTTCAAACGCTTTATATCTATTTTTTTCTTTGCTGCTATTCTACTGTTATATTTTCGCTGGAATTTAATCTTTATTTATTTCTCATCAGAGTAAAAACATTTTATGCAGCATCTTTTATTCGGTAGTATTTTGGAATGTTTGCGAGGTTCGTGTCTGTTGAACCATTTTAGCTGAATTCTATTCCAGGGTGTTTTGATATAAAGCTTTTAACCTTATTGACCCTGAGGGGGGGGGGGGGATCGGGGGCATTATGTGTCCCCTAAGCAGTCTTATTTGTTTATAGTATCTGCAGAACGCATATATGCTAATGTGTTCATACTATTTTTTTATGAGCCCTCCATACCCAAATCAACGGTGACTATATATGTGGGAAATTCTGTTTTTACAAAACAATTTCAAAAGCAGTTTCAAGCGCCCTTTATCGGTGACTAATCTGATTGATCTTGTGCATGGAACTCAATATTTCTACCAAGTTTCATGAAAATTTACTGAAAATTAAAGAAAATACAGAAGGGGACATACCCCCTCCCCAGCCCTGAGAACAAACAAAACATTAAAGAAAAAAATCGTGGATCAAAAAATTTAAACTCCTCAATGGTTTGATCAATATCATTTTGTAGTTAAAAATCACCCCAATTCATCATCTGTCGGTGTCATATCAGCACAGGAGTTCCTATGATGAAAGATTAATGAGCGTGACTGTACTCTGGTACGCCGAACTTCAACACATGGTTGAAATTTCCCCACTTCATTCCGATATGAACGTTGATTAATAAGACACTTAATTATTCTTGATGCCTTTTCACAGACGGGCATATATCGGGGAGAGAATTCTGTCAAAAGTATATTTTAATGTCACTACGGGGTTCGTGTTTCATATTTCGAGTGGCGTCCGAGGTTGACGATTAGGTAGAAAGTGCGAATGAATTGTCAGCATATTAAACCGTGGAATGCAATGAATGTAGACAAGTGTACCATTTCATTGCACTCCACAATGTTCCATTCAAGCTCCCCCCCAACGTAAAGTATACACAAATTGGTACTTTAAAACAATTAACTATACCATGTGTATTTGAAAGTATACTCGGTTTGAATAAAGTTGGTGATGATCAAAGATTCCATTAAGTTATATAGGTTGGTGAAATTTTTGCGTTGGGAGATAAACAATTGATTTAATTTTGCCCTACACCGTAGAACATTAAGTTATTCTGCATGAGGTTTTCTTATGTTATACGTAAAAAGCATGGTTAGTTGCAATGTTATGTCCACCATCGTAGAGTCCCTTTTTAATGGGAATCAACAATGCCCTTTATGTACCGTACTAGTTTTGTAAAGAAAATTCATAATTTGAAAATGAATATTCCCAATATTCTCCTAAACGTTCAGACCGTGTAAGATGAATCTTTTACAGATTGATATCTACATGCGCATAAGCCTTTTTTTATTTTTTGTTTTATTTTTTTAATATTTATTAATCCACATAAGAATGCACACAGTTCACAGGAGTAAATCCCGCGAGTCGGGGGGGGGGGGGACGGGGACATATCCCCTCTACGTTTTGGTCTGGGGATGCTCCATATGATCACGCCCTCAGAATTTTCTTGCAGTAACAAACATGATAATAAGAGAATAATTCGTGAAAAACAAGCAAAAAAGGGGAAAAAGTTTCGTTTGTTTAAATATTTTATGTTTGTTTCTTTCTTTGTCTGTTTGGTCATCATTATTATAGCCGTGGGATTCTGACTGGGATTGGGATTCTTCTAATTGGAATTTTGTGCGCCGCAGTACTTAGTTGTCAATTTTTCACACACTGGATTTAAATATCACCACCCACTTTTCGACATAGATTTACACCACTAAAACAGTTGCTCTTTACCAATAACGACAGAGGCTTTGAAATCAGAGTATAGTCCCAAAAGTCCATATAATGCCAATATTAGTCACAAATCATTAAGTATTCATAATAATTATTATCATGTCTAGGTTCCTCAAATGATTCAAATAATATATGTAATTTTGTTCACCAATGGCACTTTTTTGTTCAACTGTGATTTTTTCTCTAAAATTGTATATATTGAAAACGTCAAGTGTCCATTAAATGTCCGAACAAACAAACATAATTTCCAAGTTCCTGACAAGCGAACTTCAAAGCATACGCCTCGTTAGCTTTTATTTGATGTACACACCGCGATGCAGTCATATTTGCCCACAAGTGCTATTTTAATAGACTTTAAATGGTTGTATTAACCACCCGCATTGAATTTTCTCATGTTAACATTCAGCCATTCTGACTTGATAATGGCAATATGGACTCTTGGCTTAGAGCATGGAGGAAGGAAACAGAACCTATACAACTTTTACAAGTAATAATATAACTTATCAATAAATAATGGTGCTTTTACATCCAGTGACACTTCTATTTACTTGTACCTAACATCGAGTTGATGTTAACCCTCCTATTCTCAAAACCATTTGTTTTTCATAGTGTTTTGTATTTTTAATACAAATGTTAAGGCGAATAATGATTATATTAACTCTAAGTATACTCAGAAAGGCAGTTTTGCCTTTTTGTGGGATATGTCTTTACAGTGTGCCTCATCCCGTTACATGCCACTGGTAATATTTTTGTACTCAAATTATAATTATGATTCCCCCAAAATACAGGTTTTAAACGAATGTTGTATTCTGGAGAACAAAAAATACCCGCATATTTGTTCAGTCTTCAGTTTTGTAATAAGCTTGTTGAAGGTTAATTATCAATATTTTGGCTAAATGGTGGTTTTAAAATGTTGAATGACAACCTTGTGTCTTCGTAAAACATTCAAGGTTTAGTTTCTTACCGGTATGGTTTCAGTACATTATGTTTTGTTTTTTTGATGGTATTTTTTCACAAGGTGAAACCTTATACATTTAGAAGTAAACAAAAATTCAATATGAAAATACCATGTACAAATGTTTAAGCAAAAGTCAGATACCGACAGCCAAACAGACAAACGAATGAACAAGTGAGCCAGCAGCGAACAAACAAACAAATGCAACCAAGCAGGCAAACCGACAACGATAAACAAGTAACACAAAAACGGGTGGAAACGTTGGTAATGTTGGCAAAACTGTCTTCTCCGAGAATGCTTTAATTTTCGTCAGTCAAGCTATACATTAAACAACCAACGTGTGAAAACGCATGCTTATTCGCTGTCTACCCTTTAAAAATGCTAGCCTAACACCATACAAACAGAAATAGATGATCTTTGTTTGGTTACTTGTAGCCAGGCGCATAGCCAGAGGTTCTTCTTAAAAAAATAATACATAAATACAAAACACAATTATATCAGAGTCAAAACCATACGGTTCATTATGCCGATAAAGCCAGATATTAGACATCTTTATAATTTAAAGCGTCTACAGATTAAAGTGTTATATCCACATTGATGTCAATAAAATGCTTGAGGTAGAAATATCCTGTAGCTCCATTCAGCGCCATTTGCAACACACAGTTGATATATGCGATACTGCTGGTACTGTAGAGGGCGCTAGTCTAACTTATTGGTCTTACAGAGTCTTTGCGTTTTCAAAACGGAATCGATTGCACGTGGAATTTGCACATCAAGCAAGCTGAGCTGTGATCAGGTCAGTTGTTCTTAACGAGTCAGTTCTTAACATGCGCACAATCTATATAAAGAGACCTTCTCTTGGGTCGCCTCGTTTGTGTTTGTTACGAGTCTACTCTGCGGCTTGGGGTCTGACAGCCCAATATCATTATGAATAGGCCATCGTTTCTTGTTATGAAACAATGTCCAATAGCAGCCAAAATTGTTGGATCGATTGGATTTCTGCCATCGATTGGATTTCTGTGTTTTAAACGACTTTCTCACATAGGGATATGAACGTTTGCCCGATTTGTGAGGCCTCTCTTAGCTATCGTACTTTGTATATGGGAAACTTGGTCCCCACGTATACATGTATCACGTATTTCCCTGTCACCGTAGCTTCGTATTTGTTAATACGGTAATTATATTATTATATCAAGGCACACCGAGGCGTAGCAAGGATTTTCCGAGAATTATATGCATTGTATACAGAAATGAAATGGGATGAGGGTGGAATGATTTCCCCAAAATTGAACATGTTCAAAATTGCTCAAGAGTCAGAACAAATAACTATACAGAAAAGGCCACCATACCTCCCAAAACATAGTTTACCCAAAAGTGCACACATCAAAAAACCTCTTAAAACATCCACACATTTAATTAACCCAATTGAATATTATACAATATCACTCAGGGTGGCCTTCAGTAGGATTTTGGTGCACATAGAAATTCAGGGGGGGGGGGGAGAACACTTACTTGACATATTCGTGAATTTGACAAATATAATTTCTGTTCAGACGTCTCTAACTATCAATTAATCTATATGCTTTGCAATGAACATCATCAAAGCGAGATTGCGAGACTTAACTCTCATCAAACACTGCTTCTCCCATGAACAATGTTATGTTGCATGTTCAATAGTCAGACCCAATAACTTCATGGGCTGTATGTTTCGATACAGAGAATACCACCTTCCGAAACATAATTTACCCAGAAGTACTCACGAAAAACAATGGTTAGGTTCTCGATTACCTTAGCACATCCACATACTACATCGTATGTTTACACGCTATGAAAACTCGTAAATGATTGGGTAACTTGTGTACAATATGAGATGAAACTGTGTAGTGCACTATTGTAAGAAGGAGCCTAGATTCCAGACCGCATGTTTTGTATTGTTGTTGGGAAGAATATATGGCTATTAATTATTGTTACTGGTGCATATATCGGTTACCGTCCATAATGGTACAGGTTTTGGTGTATACCCCTAATTACGTCACAGCTATCTCCATTTACGTTCTGTACTGGCTATTGGTACTTACAGAAATGTGTAGAGTTGCTGCATCAGAGGAAACAGAATCTTGACTCATTAAAATGGTTATCATTGTCGCAACTCTTTTTTCTAATACGGCTTCGATTTTTTCAGAGTAAACTAATGTCGCCCTCTATTATAATAAGTCCAGTCTTGAATACGAATTATTTCAATTGGGCGTAGCAAATGTTAACTTATTAATTGTTATTTTCATTCGGGATCCTAGCAAGCTCCAACCCAGCTATGCTAATCTCATACCATATTACCTTCATAATTATCTTTTTTTAAATAAATCAAATAAATAATTGTGCACATCGTAGCCATCTATATTCAGTGTAGTGAACTTGCATTTAGGGTTTGAATTTGGAGGCTCAGCGCCATAAAGGTTCGTATACGTACAAACGTATTCATCAGTGATATCAACGAAGTAATGAATGATAATTGAATAAAGTTAATATGTATACAAACCGGAAATGCTCCCTGCTACATCCTCTCCTCTCCCCCACATCTTTCCAAATATCATATCTTTTCCTGTGTTTTCGAAAATCTTGCCTTTGATGAGTTTTCTCATTCATCAGCCATTTTAATGTTTTTGTACGATTCAATTGTAACCGACGTAAAACATTTGCGAAGATGAGTCCGTTAACTCTCTTAAATCATGATACATCAGTCAACCTGTGAAAGTTTCAGCTGTAAAAGTCGTGAGAGAAGTGTGAAAAAGCATTCACAGTTTAAAAGGATAATAAACTTGGAGCAAAACTTCGCCGTTTGGCAACTTTTATTTCAAACGAATATAATTTCAGACAGCATAATTTTCAGGATAATTTGCATATTAACCAACTTTAAATGTAAATGGAGTCAATAGGAAACGCCAGTGGCCTGACGCCAGTACAGTGGTCTGACGCCAGTAATAGTGGTATGACGCCAGTAACAGTGGCCTGACGCCAAAAACAGTGGCCTGACGCTACAGTGGTCTGACGCTGGTAACAGTGGCCTGACGCCAGTAACAATGAACTGACGACAATCTCTGCTTTTGTAAATGGTGCTCCTTTATCATATCAGGCTGCTCCCATAACTCTGTCAATAACCCTTTCAACCCCATTGTGCCATATTTGCTCAATATTGCATATCGCTTGGGTACCGTGGTGTTCTTTTGGCACGCGAAAACAATTCTCCTTTGTTCCCGGTGTGCCCCTGCAGTGGCACATTGGTAATACCTGTTGTAGCGAAATGTCAATAGCGCCCTCAATTGACCAGCGCTTTCTGATTGGCTGAAAAAGTACGCCCGCGAGCTTTTGCGTGCTATTGCTATATATTGTCATGGACGCCGATCAAAGTGCACACATTTTGGAAGAAATCTTCGCAGATAGTGGGTCAGACATGTCTTCTGACGAGGATTCTACACCGGAGTCGGAAGATAGTGAAGAGGAATGCGTCCCTACATCATCATCTTCATCGGAAAAGCCAAACTACCGGTCTGGTTGGTGTGAAATTAACGCATACACGAGGAAACACATAGTGCAATTCAGTGGAAACAGGGGAACTACTGAAGATTTGAGTAACTGTACACCTTTCCAAATTTTTCAACTGTACTTCTGTCAAGCGACCTGGGAGCTGATGGTGACGGAGACAAATCGATATGCTGAGCAAACTTTGCCTGCAAACCCAACCAATCGTCAGCCTGCTTGGACTCCAACCATTGTTCCCAAAATGATGGCATTCGTGGCATTAATACTTTGCATGGGCATCAACAAAAGGCCTCGATACAGCATGCACTGGTCCATGTCAGATGTCCTTCGAAGTCCGGTATATGTGCCATCTATGTCCGGCAACAGATTCACCGCAATCCTTAGATTTTTTCACCTAGCCAACAAACAGAGCTCAAGTAGACAGCCATTCCGACAAACTGGCAAAACTTCGCCCTTTACTCGACATTGTACTGCCAATCTTTCTCAAAATATACAGCCCTGGACAAAACCTCTCACCGGACGAGAGTATGGTGAAGTTTAAAGGACGACTGAGCTTTAAGCAGTACTTACCGCGAAAGGCCAACAAGTGGGGACTGAAATGCTTCTCTTTAAATGAGTCCGAATCCGGGTATACGTGTGCTTGGAAGATGTTCACAGGATCTCGGCCAAGCACAGCAACAGGCCAACCCTCCACTGTGCATGCTGCAACCATGGCAACACACCATCCATCCGTCCTTCATGCACCAGGCCAGGTTGTCTTGGATCTAGTGAAAGGACTGGAACACAAGGGGCATGTCATCTTCATGGATAATTGGTACAATAGCCCAGCTCTGGCCTCCAAGTTATCACAGCTAGGATTTGGAGTTTGTGGAACTGTGCGCTACACCACACAAGGAATTCCTGATTTTGCTCATCCCAAAAAGTTCCCAATGAAAAAAACAGAAGACCCCCGGTTTTATACAAAGGCAGGCCAACTTTGTGTCGTCTGGCAAGACACAAAGCAGTGTCACCACTAAGCAGATTCGTAGTAAAAACAGTTTAACCGGACATCGCGAGATTAAAAACCTTCCGTAGTTTGCGATTACAATAAATACATGGGAGGAACTGATCTGGCAGCACAAATTGTGCAGTATTACTCTCATCCGCACAGAACAATGAAATGGTGGAAAATAGTATTCGTAAACATTCTTGACATCTGTTTTCTGAATGCTACTGTGGTATACAATACCATACCTACAAACCATCACCTTTCCAATTTGGATTTTAGGGTAAAGGTCATCGAAGGACTTTTATCCACCTGGAAGTACAACCCCGTATAGCATGCAAGCCAACTTCCATGTGGTTCCAGGCCCTTTTCACGTCAACACTATCCTGGAAAAATGTCTCCAGCAAAAAACGTGGCTGTGTTGTTTGCAGTACTAGGGCAAAGAGAACACAAACGCGTATGATCTGTAAACAGTGTAATAAGCCAATGTGTGTTGTTCCCTGTTTTGAGAATTTGCATACCCAATGATCTGTCTGTGCCCAACTACTTTTGGTTGTATACATGTGATTTCATTTAATTCCACCCCCCTTCAATGTTGATGTGATGCACGCACACCGCAAGCCCAGGATTTCCAACATTGAACCGGGGGGGGGGGGGGGGGGTGGGAGGGTTCAAGTCCCGGTTCAGTCTTTTTCTTTGCTCAAACCAAATAGATTAAAAAATTGTACACAGTCAGTTGGGGGCACGGGGGGAAAATGCTTTTCAGTGGGGGCCCATGGGGTATGGGTTTTTCCGTTTTCTTTCTCTTTTCTTTTTTTGGGACACTATTGGAATTTTTTGTGGGGGAACCTGGGGGGGCACTGGAAAATTGTGTGGGGGGGGCACATGCATAGAATCGATGTTCTAGTTTAAGATGAACACAGTGACTGAAAATTAATGGCTCATTTATGCTGCAGCAGCTGCAGTAATATGACCTTTTCTTGTGGGGTATTATGGTAGTCACTTAAGCATTCTGATTCCATGCCCTGTTGATCATGATGATACTGCCCCTTTAAACTGCATATATATATTTAAAAAGTATTGTTTAAGTTTTTTGTTTTGAGAATGAACTAAGCGTAAAATGTTTTTTAGATCCGGTTTAAGATGATTCCAAAATATAATCCCTGTGCCCACGAGAAAACACTGTTTTTACATAATGATGTTCTGTTATAATTAATGTAAAGATTACCCTTCGATACACCACGGGTGCCAAATGTTCATCGATTTATATAAGCAAGCCACACTGAATCTTGCTCTTCACTTCATCATCTGACCCAGAGTTGGATATAATCTGTATTTTGGTATAAAATAAAAACATTAACATGGTCATGGGCTATGAAAATAGGCTCTGTTGGTCACTGTTCATAGTTTTGTCATGAAATATTCCTCATCATTAAAACCATGGTTGGAAGGAAATTCCACCATTTTAAAACAAAAATTAACAAATAATAAAATATTAATAATTATCTAAATTTTGAATGCTCACATTGTAAAAGAAAGTCTTGTAAAAACCAGTGCAGTAGGCCCTGTATAGTGCATGGAGAAAATTCCTCCATGCATAATTATAGTGCAAGTGGACTTGCACTTGCACCTCTGACAAATCCAACCATGTTTTTTTGCAGTTTGCCATAAGGCATCCCCATCAAAATCGCCCGTGCGCTACTATGCGCCATCATTTTTCGAAAAAACAAAACAACTGCCCTGTCTTGCTGAATGTTCAAGCTTTCAGAAAAACATAGTTTCATATAGGTTTCATCGAATCCTTATACATGTATTTTGAGGTTTTTTAACCAAAAAAATCTGTAGAAAACTGTTGCTTTTTTAGCCTTTTGGTAAATGGAGAAAATAACAACACTCTGCACTGACAAAACTCACCGTGTTACATATCAAAATGAAGAGTTTGTTTTCGTCTACAAGATGATGACATCATCTTTCCAAACCCGGTTAAATCTCGCGAGTTATTAGCCTACAACGCGACTATGTTTCGCGACGTCAAATCAAGATGGCCGCGCCCAGGAGTTCACATTATCGCTAAGTGGCGCTGATCGTGCGGCATTTTCCTCAAATAAAACAACAAATAAACGATGCCAATGGGGGTAATAAATAGCACAAATGAAAAGATGAATCTTTCAACTACCGAAACGTTGTTTAAAATGTTATATTTGATGCACAGAAACGACAAAAAGGCATATTCAAAATAGCTATTTTTACACGGTGATAGATATAAATCTGAAAACGGTCGTTTCGCTGGACTCCCTACCTATGTTAACAATAGAGAAATTGCCTTGCATTGCATCATCACGTGAGGGCGCTATACAATGAAACTTGCCAAAAGTCCTGTGGTAACCAAGTGGACATGAAGAAGAAATGAGTGCGGTACCCAAGGCATAATTGAAAAATTGGTCTTGGTACTGAAAGGGATATGTACATCTATTAGGACCCATACCCAAATTAACGATATTAGGTGTTTATTGTTTTCCCATGCAACCCGTTAATTTTAACCACTAGATTTGTAATACAAAATAAATCACAAAATTCAGGTCTAGATCTTGACCCGAAATTGCGGTCATAGCGCCCTCTAGTGGTGATCTTACTGACGCTGCAGTAACATTATGAAACATATATGGTAAATACTGTCTTTGACAAAAAATTAGTATAGCGCCTTCCAAAGGTGACCTATGAATATGTTGTTGATCTCAACACCCCTACAAAGTGTCATAAAAATCGCATGGAGATTTAAAAAATACTGGGGGGGGGGGTGGGGCTATTGAGTGACATAATTTTATAATACGCAAAGTCCGTCTACGGCAAACAAGAAATCGATATTAGTCTTGCATATCGCCAGCAGGTATTTAAAGCATCAAAAGAAATCGATGTTCACTCCAGGGATATACACTATAAAAACATGATATGAAGAAAATGCTTCTTGTCATAAAAACAAATTTGTTTTCAATACAATCATGTTTCAAGAAAAAATGCTTAAATATCTTAAATTACTAAGTGGCAAAAAATAAATTTTATCCTGGTGTTTGCCAGTAGTCTCTTAGTTATGAAGCCCAAGACGTAAAACAGTTTAATTATTACAGGTGACCCGTGAACGTACGAAGGCAAAATTAAGATAGATAAATAAATAAATAAATAAATAAAATATTCATTACGAACATGTCACTTTCTGATAATTGCCGATTTGTCAGTTTAAATTGTTTTGGTAATTGCCAATTTAGCGAATATGAAATTCCTGCAATGAGATTGGAGGCATAATTATCGGTGGAAGTTGTTCTATGACACCAAACTATCATGTAAGGGTATTATGTTACTGAACATATAATGGTATTACGTTTTGAGTTGTTACTTTATTGATATTAAAATTTCACACCTAAGTTTTAAGACAAAAGTTTTAAGACTAAGACTAAGGTTTAAGACAAAAATACCAAATAAAGTATTTTGGGCTTTAACGGGACGGTAAAACATTCGTATGGTCGTATAGCTACTTCGATGGGTATACTTACTGCCCTTTTCAGTTCTTAATGGCTAATTATGTTTTGCTTTGATGTTTATTTCTGAATTGTCTTGTTTGTATTGCGATTTCATGGATGGACTCCATACAAATACTTGTATGATCATTACTATTATTCCATATTGAAAACACATTTTTAGTGCAAGCTGTATATTTGCAATCAGCTTAAGATCAGGTCATCAGCTAGCCTGAAGATATTACGTCAACCTTCGATGCTCGTCAAATATTCCTGATACTGGCCTCACATTTTCATGGAGATTCAACTTTGTCCTTGGTTGGTAGGTAGCACGCGAGCCTCCAATGAAATCCTTTGAACGATACACCAGGAGACTGTCTTTCTATTCTTCAGAGGATAAAGATAGGAGACCAGTCTCGTCTTCGGCATCCCTTTGACAGCAAAATCAAATAACCTCAATCTGACACAAGCTGGCGCCCTGTATGTCTCTGCCACAAGCCGTACGAGGAGGCTACACGGTCTCCGAACATAACCGTGACTGGTTGACGACTTGACAACTCGTCATCTGTTTCAGCGGGGAGCAGATAGGCCTACGCTTAAGACCAAAACAAAAAACATGCATGAACAGACAAAAACATCGAAGAAATTTAAGCAAATCCAAAATTTGTAGCATGTGCAGTCTCTGTCGAATGATCACTGCAGGTCTGGCAGCATTTTACCATTGAGACTTGTCATTTCTGTCACTTGAGTGTTGCGGCTACTGTGTATATATGAACGGCGTGCAGGTGAAACGACTTCTGGGTGATTTATCAACCAGCTAATCCGGTACGCCCAGCACCGACCATCTGCCATGCCGTGCCGTAACCGGAACGCTTTATTTGAACACACTGTTATTTGCATATTGTACAAATAAAGTTGGATGATCCAGTATTTAGTATTTGCCATTGATCGGAAGTCATCGGGATGAATTTAATGTCTATAGCAATAGCCCATTTTATCAAAAAGTAAAAACAATAAAATAAATACAAATAATCAAACACACACACTGAAGTTTGTTAGATATAGAAACTTGAGAGGCAGTAGTCCGATGGTATTATAGTTTTTACAGTTTATTGTTACAGCAGCTAATTTTTCGGTAGGCTCATAATAGTTCAAAACCACATAATGTCCAACAACCCTTTTGTCTGGTCTGACACCTTATATTTGAACTCACAGTTAAAACAGTCCAATATTCTTATGTTCCATTTTCGGACTGATGGACTGTGGGACTTGTGTGCAGACTGCAGTAATATCGAGCTTTTCCCGTTTATAGAGATTGACCGTTTATAGAATAAGTCTGGAGGGGAGAAAGGTGAATTTCAAAGGGGAACAAATGGGGCTACATGGTTCAAATTTCAAGGATATGATAGACGATTAATAATTGTATAACCATTGGAAAAGGAAAACACACTTGCCGCTTCGTGCGACAACGAAATCGATTCGACAAAGGAATCGATGGACCAAGAAGAGAAGTATGATCCATTCAAAATCAGAAGGGCTTGTATACCATGTATTTGGTGCACTTGCATTCAATGGTAAATTTCTTTCCAAATTTCACTGACCGAACATTGCCAATAACGTAATAATGTGTGGCCTAGTTACCACAGTGATTCGATTTGTAGCAAAATGAGAGCACTTAGAAAAGAAATGTGTAAGATTGTTCATATTACCACCATATTAACTCCCATAAAATCGTATTGAACGTTGGTGGCGTCATCATGAAAGCATTTAGGAAAGCGTACAACTGGGTTAAATATTCTGCTTCCTTGTAGTTTGCTGTTTTTCCTTTTTTTTTTTTTAAATTTAATATTTATAGGCAAGTGTGTCCACTTTCAACCCATATACACATTTTGGATGATACACCACGGCACCGGGTATAGTGTTTCTTTATGGTTATATTGTTTCCGACCACGGGGTATCTGGTTAAAGCATATACCCGTAAAATCATAGCCAAACCACTGCATTAAATTTGTCCGATGGGCTTTCACTTGTATTAGGTCAATATATAAGGAGCATATGTTGCCCTTAATTCCACAGTGACCAAACGTGGGTTAGGTTTCATGACCCGACATAGTATATCGTAGCAAACTGCAGCGAACCATGGAAGCGGAAGATTTGTCGATTACCATTCAAGCTGTTTCAAAATAACGTCTCCTTCCTGCTCCATTACCATATTTTTCTGCATTTTTACACCAATGGGACTAATATAATTCATGCTTAAGCAATCATTTTTTATTTAATTCAGCCAAAAATCTCCATGATGATTCAACATTTTACTTCATATTTGTACATTATTTTATATTTTCCATTGTATAATATGTTGAGGTGAAGCCAGGAGGTTTTGTGAAGCCATGTGCAGATGCAACGGGCTGAGATTGAAAGGGCACACGGGTGTGTTATCTTGATAGCTGTACTATATGGATTGTTTCAGTAGGGCCATCTGGGAAAACAATTTGCCTAAGGCCTGATACGTTACCACTGGCTAAAGTTACTATTCCACCGATCAACGTGTGAATTGTGTTCAAAAAAGGACAAACGTATATTCAACCTTTTTATAAACTTATTCAACACGCACGTCAAATCCCTAGAGAATGGAACCTTACTTCTAGTGCAAAACAACGTCGCAGCCAAAGAGTACAAATCTAAGAGGATGTTTGTTTCCATTTTTAAGCACGTTGATCCCATAGGAAATCTGGTGATTGTGATTGGCCTATAAAGTCTTCCAAAGCCATTTCTTTTGACAGTTTCGATTTCTGTAAATCACCGGTTGTATTAAGAACCCATTGAACATAAATAAATAACGAGAAATTGCATCCTTTTCAGTCAAAGAGCGAATCCTCATGAATTAATACATTAAGGTTTGCTAAACCAGATTATGAGAAAAACACTTTTTATTTTTGATCAAGCTGCTATCAGAAAATGAATATCGGTGTGAAGGTGTTTTTTTCTCTTTCTTTTTTCTTTCTTTTTTTTTCGTTTTGTCGCTTGATGATCTGAGAAGTCGCGACGCCTCAAGAAATCCGAGGGGAAATCAATCTGAAACGGCTAATTTACTTATTCAGGTTTCAGGAAAAAAGACTGCCCCAAGCTGGGACGGTTTTTGTAAGCTACCAGATGACATCATACATATAGGCGTGACTGATCATGGATATTATGTACAATTTATGCTCTCGTGATTTATGATTTGTCAAATAATGTCCTGTCTGAACGGGGTATGAATTCAGGAGAAACAAAAACCATTCATAGAAAAGTGTCTATGTGTCGCGGGATATGTCAGAAACGTTGTCTGACTAGTCCAATTGTTGGGGCCGGCAAGACATGCTTCCGACGTAAAAAGAAGAAGAAAAATCAGAAGCAACATATGGACTGTGATGTCTGATAAAGCCTTCCGATTTCACTGACCTTCGTAGCTTTTTTGTCGCCATAGAAACTGTTTCTAAATCAACGCATCTACATAATTAGGCTATGGATTTATGTATCTTCTTGATTCTTTTACAATTTCTTTTTCACGTTTTCATTTTAAGGATTCACTTAACGACACATTTAGTGTTGCATTTAGCAACCAGCTACAAATGTGATTAAAGAACATGGATGTCTTACCTTTTTAGTTGAGCAATTAGCTTTATGCTTTATTTGAGATGTATCAGCTTCAACAAGCTATTATGATCAGGGAAATTATTTTTTATCAAAGTAGGGCCTAATATTCTTTTATCATCTCAGGAAAATCATAGGTCTACGCATGTTTTCTTGTTTCGTTACACAGAAATAAAGTGCGTACAATTTTCCTAAGATGATTAAAGAATATTACTTTGATAAAAATAAAATCCTTGATTTAAATAGCTCATGTGTTTATCACTCTCAAACAATATGAAGATCTCCAAATCAAATTAAAAAAATCGTTCTCAGATAAGCCAGTGGCTTTATAGTAGGATGTGAACACGGTATATTCGCAGTGAGGATTATGGTGGGGGGAAATATAAAAATAATCCCTGCATCAAAGCTGTTATGATTTATCGTTTTATTTGTAGATTCACGACAAAACTGTGCCAAAGGTATTCTGTAGAAATTGGGGATAGCAAATATTAAAATACATTATTGTGTCTTGAAAGTGTTTACCACTATTTGACATTCAAAGCTGCACACATTTAATATAAGGTAAGGCATATAACTGGTAATTTGAGTTTCTGTAATTTGTTTAAATTAAGGAAAAAGTAATTTTCTCTTCTAAATTCCACGTTATAGAATGGAAAACTACACAGTTGAATGAAATTTCACAATAATTATTGTCTTGTTAAAGAAACAACGTAATAAGCTGAAATTAGCACATTGTTTAAAGTATATCTTGAATATTATAGAATAATATAAATAAACCATAAGGCACTTGAAATTGTTGTTGTTGCCAACCAGTGAAATACGTGATACATGTATACGCAGTTATTAGCACAATTTCCCATACACAAGTATGGTGGCTTGGAGAGGCCGCACAAGTCGTTTAAAACACAGCATGGCAGAATTCCAATCGATTCAGCAATTTTGGCTGCAATTGGACATTGTTTCATAGCACAAAAAATAAACCATCATTAATAATGAAAACAGAATATGGCATCTTATTATAGGGGATTTCAAGGCAAATGACAAAGTGGATTGTTTGCCGGTAACTGTTAAAAACTGCCAAAGTCTCAAATTATTTGTTCTTTTAAGAGCTAGACTGAACAAGACCGATATTGCCAACGTTGATATGCATGGCAAACAAATCACTAGGGCTTAACATCTGGCCAAGTATTTATTTACTCACCGTGTCACTTTTTGGTGACGATCGAGCAATACATTTTTCTTTGGGGGTTCCAAAAGCCAACTTATCGGGTGATGAAATAACCCTTCATTATTTACCAAGCAACACAGAAAACTAGTGGAATACGAAAATCCAGACAATATTCAAACATTGGCCCGACTAAAACATAATATTTACTCACGAAATAGTATTGCCAGTAACTAATACGGTACACAGCCATAGGATGCCTAATGCATCGACGCATGAGTAATCGATGGGGAAGGCGAATCGCGTCTATATCATATATCCTTTTCATTACGAAAGGAAAGGAAGGGAGCTGTGTATTTTAGACTAAATTTAATGCACAATCGTTTTCCTTTGTTTACATTATATAATGTTACCTGTTTTGGTGGTCATAAGAGGAAAAGTAAGTGTTTTTTAAAACAATATGTTTTCAAAATTAAGTTTATTTAAGAGTAGCGCTAGGAATTCATCGAGTCTTCACATGTAAAATACAACTTATCGTCTTAGTTTTTGCAACTTGATTGGTCTTTTGTCTCAAAATTGTTTTTGAATTCTATTTTTTGAGATGTCTACATATCTCTACTATGTTTTCGACATGAACATTTACTATAAATGTAGTGGTCTTAAAAATATCTACATGTAAACAATACATCGTTATTGACATTCCTTTCAATGTCATAATTATGAAATGCCAGTACATCACCAACTTATCAGATATCCGCATTTTAAAGTAACATGTTTACTAAGTAAAACACACAGTTTGGATCTGTTTCGCAATCATCCTTCTGTCACTATATGTCCCCAACTGAGATATTTTTGTCAACATCTTCTGTGTTCCTACTGTGTTTTTAGTTACACCGAGGCAACGCATTGAATACTCATATATTGACCCCTTTTTGGTAAGTCCATTCACCGATTTAAATAGTCCAGCACACAGCCAAACCAAATGCATTAGGCCGAAGCAGCGTGCATTATATTTCAAAAGCTTTCATGTTCTCCGATACGGTAGCCTTTTAGACACCTCAGAGTTACCGAAAGTTGCGGGGAATTGATCAGAGAACTCATTAAAGTTTTTGAGAAACCTCTCCAATAAATCAAAATTAACGACTCTCTTTTTTTTTAGCACTGTATCTTGCCATCCAAGGTAATGTTACTGGCAGAATTCAGTTGTCTGTTGAGAGTTTTGCTTTTATCCGGCTCTTCAATCATATTCGGTTAAGTTGTTTACGCCCAATGCAATTGCTTCTTCAGAAATGTGTTATTACACCCATGTCTCGTATAGGTGAAAAGGGTGGACATATAAAGGCAGAGAGCTTTGATATAATACCTTATCGAGTAATAGCCAGGTGAACACTATAATAGGGTAGAGGCGCCCTGTAATGAATGCAGAACGAAGAACAGGTGCTGTTTAATTGTTGCATTACATTTGGCGAGGTTCGCTGCTTTGAATTTCTTGCAGTTTACGCTGGAGGCTTTAAACTTGGCTTATTTGGACGAGTCAATTAAAAAACTTAATAATAAATAAATAAATATCTGTCTGTTTGTCTGTCTGTCTATCTAATATAACATATATAATATAAATATATTTCACCGTGGCATGCGGAATCAGCAAATATGACAGCATTATTTACATTTTAGGATTACAGGATAATTTGAGTCTATAGAAAAGAAAAGATATACCGGGTATCAATTGTTAATTCATAAAACAAGGTAGATTGTGTAGAGCTGATTTCATAAGTAAATTTAAACAATATATTATACATTTAAACAAGATATTTTATATGAAGCTAAAAAGATATTTGTTTGTTAATTTAACCAAGAAATGTGTTTTACCTTTGTGGTTAATTATACAAATTTTTTCAGGTTGGTAAACATGCCGAGAAAACTATCGGTTGGACGGATAATAGTTGTGTTTTCTATAAATACTACCTGTAAGGCATTGTATACTGTTGGTATTCTAAAAAAATAAATGAATAAATAAAATATTAAACATAAACAAAAACATATAGACCTAATGATCACAGTTATACATAAAACGTATTTGGTGTTAAGTTGGAAAAAATGGTAACATCCCTTCAAACTTTTCTCAAATAAAGTCAATGCTTTTTCCAAATTAATTAGGCCACATACGTCGGAATGTATTAACAATTTTTAGAACACGAAGTTTGTGTATGCCGATCGAAATTTCTGAAGGTATTTTCAATATTTTTTCCTTACAGACACAACGTAATGATCTCAACATATACATATCACATGGAAGTGAGATAATCATTTCCTCAAGGAACTATTATAGAAAAGGCAATGTTTATATAACCCGTTTATCTGATGATATAGATGTACACAAATCACCATTCCACCTTAGATTGGACTCACAAGTAAGAAGAGACAGTAACTCATTAAAGAGGTATTAGGCCTACCCGTGAATCGCGCTGACCAGTCCCACGTTTCAAACTAGTTCATTCGAAATACCTATTTTTACATTTCCGATATGTGGAATATCCGGAAAAAATATTGCTGGCCAAAATTGAAAGCTTAAACTTAAATCCATTTGTTTTCAAAAACCGGTGAAACCACTGATCTCATTCAATGAATACTACTTGTTATGGCACTATAATTTGATTGTTCACATAACACCCAGCACCACTGGTGTTCTTTTAAAATTCCCGTTTTTACACCGTAGGGATCGGGTAGAACAAATATAAAATATACCAAAATATATCAAAATGAAAAATGCAACAATTCAAGAAACAATTTGTAACACAAAAATTCGTTTCAGTGATCGCATTTTTGAAAAAATGATGAAAATGTATTCACAGAAGAATAACAACATTATCCTTAAGGATAGCCTGATAGGATTTATGTACAGGCAAATAAAGGCCTTTTGACAGGATACTGAACGATTATATGTATACAAACGAGTAAAAGTTACATCAAATTTATAACTAATTCATCATATTATTCTTCGATGAGTGACACTGTGGGAAATTATCAGATGAGCACGAGCGTTAACATGAGTACACACGAAACAATTTGACATTAATACCTTTCAAGATTGATATCGAAAAGAAATATTAATGTGGTTTCACAAAATCGAATACATCAAGTAAATCCGATACATCTGCTGAGAAAACAACGGTAATGAAGGCATATTTTATAACGGTAAAAATGAAATATGCCTTTCATCCGATGGCCAAGGCGCCTTTTTGATTAAATATCCTTAGAAAATGTATACATAACCAGAACATAATGCATACTGATGAATAAGATGAAAACAACAAAACAAACTTTGTGTTTGACATTCAGCGCCCGAGGCTGAATATGCTCTGAATCTTATCAGAAAAAAAAACTTCATGAATTGAAAATGGCATCCGAAAAATTGCTGATGCGGAGCTTAAGGGCTCCGTGGATAGGATGGCTTATAGTCTTTTGAATTTACATTTTAAGTGGGAAAACGTATTGTCAAAGTACCATATCTGAGAGTATAGTATTTTGCACTTCAGCAGAGAGAAGAGTCAGTAGAAAAAATGGGGACCCAACCAATCACATTGACAGCATATGTTTCCAAGTTAATTCAATAAATCAATAAAACATCACCATGTGCATGTAAAGTCGGGGGAGGGGAGGGCAGGGCAGGGGAGGGCAGGGCAAGGGAAAGGAGGGCAGGGGAGGGGATGGCCCGCCCCACCTGTTGGTCAAAATACGTCATTTGGAAAATGTATTGTTCACATGCATACAAATTATGATAGATAAACTGTAAAGTTGACCCTTTCAAATTGCACTTCTTTCTCAAATTTCCAATAATTAACATAATGTAAATTAGTTTCCAGTTTAGACCAATGTGCATGTTATCAGGAGCTGATATCCAGAAATAAAAGAAGGGGGAGGGGGTGTCCAGATGTTTTGAGTTTATTGTGTCATAAGAAACAGAATACAAAGTTAGCCCCAAATTGTAATCAGTCCACAGTTTGTTCTGACGTAGGTTTTTTTTAAAAGAATTATAATCCTAAAACATGGTGTGAAGCTGATGGTGATATAAATATTCTCTTGAAATAATGTTGTCTGAGATGCTCCCAGAGAAAAGTGAAGCTTTTTCCAGTTTGAATTTAGGAAAGAGTACTCCTTCATAAATTCGACAAATCTTACTGAATTTTTTACCATTTTCTCAAAAATAAAATTCACAGTTTGCATTGTTGTATAATGTATATATTGATGAAAGCAGCGAAAGTATATACTCGTTGAAGCAGTTTTGTCAATATTACCAATGCAAACACAAATTGATACGTTCTTAGTACAGCAAGTATTTCACACGAATGTGCTTTTTCTGTGTGCTGAAACTGATACATGTTTAAACATAATACACTAATCAATATCATAACATTCAATTATTTTGTTATTCAATTGCACCCAAATCTGACATAATTTTATAAGATAAATTATAAGTACAGGTCATGTAATAGTAGTAATTTTTAAATACAATTTAATAATCAGGATTTCTCTTGTTCTTCCATTTGTTTGCGATCAGGAAAGTTGTCGCCAAAAAATGTTTCTACGGAAGAAACCTGTGAACCTTGCTTTTTAATATCATAATGTTTTATGAATTGGAATAATTATTTTAAATATTAAAACTGCAGGCATGTTGCAAACATAGAGTACCTTTTTAATATGTTTCATAATTTCCTAACATAGCGCTGAAATTAATCAGCTGGAAGCACAGATCGATTTTTGTATATGGCAAAGATCCTTCAAAAAGCAATAACATGGCCTCTCACAAAGGTGATGAATTAAAGGGCATGTCCGATTATAACGAAAAATAAACCCACAAAATGTATGCCGTATATTATTTACCAAAGAAGTTAGACTTGTATGGATTGCTGGGGGAAACAAACAAAAACAATAACATAAAACATTAACAGTCATAAAGTATAAGTACAAAAACAATGTATTCAAATTAACGTTCGAAGCTACTTGCCAGCTATTAAACTGTTATGCAAATCTATAATAATAATAATAATAATAATAATGTGTGGATTTATATAGCGCACGTATCCACCAACTAAGTGGTGCTCAAGGCGCATTATATTATTATCCCTGCTCATAAGGCTCATAAGGCTCATAAATCATTCCTGAAACCATCTCAGCTCCCTGGGGAGTATACAGCTCAATTGCTGCCATTTCTAGCGCATATAGAGCAAACCAACTCTGCCTTCACAGGTACCCATTTAACCCCTGGGTGGAGAGAAGCAATTATGATTAAGTGTCTTGCTCAAGGACACAAGTGTCACGGCCGTGATTCGAACCCACATTATGTTGCTAACACCAGAACTTGAATCCGGTAAGCTAGACCGCTCGGCCACGACACCCCATACTGCCTTTGGAAGGGTAATACGAATAGATGCAACACCAGATGGTTTACATTGGTCTTTTATATATGTTTGAACATATGATGATATTATTAGACTAAACAAATCTTGACTGCAGAGAATATCCAGTGCGATTAAATTAAATAAACCTAGCCCTCTACCCCCAAATGTGTGTGTGAATTTGGTTCAGTAAATATTGTCTTTCAATTATCTTTCAACCACTTCAGTAATGCATTTATGTTATGTCCAATTCCGAACAGAAACAAACTGTATCAAATATTTATTTAGGGTAATGCTAACAACCACATTTCTTGTAATTTTTTCATGATTTATAGAGCAAATATTGAACAGTTTAGTGACATTACAACTAAACGTTTGTAAAAGAAAACAATACGAAAACAATTTTAACCCAAACCCCGTCCGGTGCGTTTTTTCCCCGCTGGAGACATGGTCCCCAGACAAGATAAATTAGGATCACTATTACATCATTGATTTTTCCAGCTACTTCTGGGTAATAAATTTGCCCTTCCCACACAGATATCGATCCGTAGCAAATCTAAATAACCAAAAAGCTTTATCATGTTTCTTTGGTGACCTCTTATTAAAGGAAAGCATCAGCCGGTTGAGAGTCCGCTACGCCAATAAACTCTCATTTTACTTTTTAGAGAAAATGTTTCCCCTAGCCGCCAAGACTTTTGACTTTAACCTGTGTTTTTCTAACATCTGGGTATGTACATTTTATATTTGTTTATGTTTGCTGTCTCTGTTTCTGTTTTAGAAGAACTCCAAGACAAGCTGGAGCAATACTGGAGTAGATTTGTCAAGGAAAATGGTAAGAACCAATGTAGTTTTTATTCAAAAGTTACAGTATACAGACCCTGAAAAAAAGAAAAAGAAACTAGATATATGTTTTTGTCACAACAAAAACTAGGTGTTCGGTTGAAGTTAAAATGATGACGTCATCAATTCGACGATTTGGAGAAAGTCAAATGTTAACGTCTGTTGAAGTTCTCGCGAGAAGTTTATTTGAATACAATACAATACTGAATTTAGAAATTATTTTAATATTAAACTTTGACTGCCGGTTTGGACAGGAAGTAAAGGTCAAATTGGGGTCATGTTTTTGTAAATACTTTTGACAATTAACAATCTGTACAATGGTGCAAAAACTGTGAATTTACCTGTCGTGGTTGTTGAGATATGATTTTTTAAAATATTAAACTTTGACTTCCGGTTTGGACAGGAAGTAAGGTCAAATTGGGGTCACCTTTGTGTAAATATGTTTCGACAATTAACGATCTGTACAATGGTACAAAAATTGTGAATTTACCTCTTGTGGTTGTTCAGATATGATTTTTTTTTAATATTAAAATTTGACTTCCGGTTTGGACAGGAAGTAAGGTCAAATTGGGGTCACCTTTGTGTAAATATGTTTCGACAATTAACAATCTATACAATGGTGCAAAAAATGTCAATTTACCTCTTGTGGTTGTTGAGATAGGATTTTTTTAAATATTAAACTTTGACTTCCGGTTTGCACAGGAAGTAAGGTCAAATTGGGGTCATCTTTTTGTAAATATTTTTTGACAATCAACGATCTGTACAATGGTACCAAAATTGTGAATTTACCTCTTGTGGTTGTTGAGATATGATTTTTTTAAATATTAAACTTTGACTTCTGGTTTGGACAGGAAGTAAGGTCAAATTGGGGTCATCTTTTTGTAAATATTTTTTGACAATTAACGATCTGTACAATGGTACAAACATTGTGAATTTACCTCTTGTGGTTGTTGAGATATGATTTTTTTAAATATTAAACTTTGACTTCCGGTTTGGACAGGAAGTAAGGTCAAATTGGGGTCACCTTTTTGTAAATATTTTTTGACAATCAACGATCTGTACAATGGTGAAATTTTTTTGAATTTACCTCTTGTGGTTGTTGAGATATGATTTGTTTAAATATTAAACGTTGATTTTAAGTAATTCGATATCTGATGATGTAATTATGACGTCACAAATTCTGTTTCATCTACACATTAGGGTCTAAGTATATGTCAATTTCCAAGTTCATGTGAAGATCGCAAGTATGTGTTTTTTTGTAGACAATCTATCCGGAGAAGAAGAAGAAGGAGAAGAAAGAAAACTAGATATAAGTTTTTGTCACAACAAAAACTAGGTGTTCGGTTGAAGTTAAAATGATGACGTCATCAATTCGAAGTTTATTTGAATACAATACAATAATTATTTTAATATTAAACTTTGACTTCCGGTTTGGACAGGAAGTAAAGGTCAAATTGGGGTCATGTTTTTGTAAATACTTTTGACAATTAACAATCTGTACAATGGTCCAAAAACTGTGAATTTACCTCTTGTGGTTGTTGAGATATGATTTTTTTAAATATTAAACTTTGACTTCCGGTTTGGACAGGAAGTAAGGTAAAATTGTGGTCATCTTTGTGTAAACATGTTTCGACAATTAACAATCTATACAATGGTGCAAAAAATGTCGATTTACCTCTTGTGGTTGTTGAGATAGGATTTTTTTAAATATTAAACTTTTACTTCCGGTTTGGACAGGAAGTAAGGTCAAATTGGGGTCATCTTTTAGTAAATATTTTTTGACAATTAACGATCTGTACAATGGTACAAAAATTGTGAATTTACCTCTTGTGGTTGTTCAGATAAGATTTTTTTAAATAATAAACTTTGACTTCCGGTTTGGACAGGAAGTAAGGTCAAATTGGGGTCACTTTTGTGTAAATAATTATGTTTCGACAATTAACAATCTATACAATGGTGCAAAAATGTCAATTTACCTCTTGTGTGGTTGTTGAGATAGGATTTTTTTTAAATATTAAACTTTGACTTCCGGTTTGGACAAGAAGTAAGGTCAAATTGGGGTCATCTTTTTGTAAATATTTTTTGACAATCAACGATCTGTACAATGGTACAATTTTTTTAAATTTACCTCTTGTGGTTGTTGAGATATAATATTTTTTAATATTAAACTTTGACTTCCGGTTTGGACAGGAAGTAAGGTCAAATTGGGGTCACCTTTGTGTAAATATTTTTTGACAATTAACGATCTGTACAATGGTACAAAAATTGTAAATTTACCTCTTGTGGTTGTTGAAATATGATTTTTTTTTAAATATTAAACTTTGACTTCCGGTTTGGACAGGAAGCAAGGTCAAATTGGGGTCACCTTTGTGTAAATATTTTTTGACAATTAACGATCTGTACAATGGTGCAAACAATTTCAATTTACCTCTTGTGGTTGTTGAGATATGATTTTTTTAAATATTAAACGTTAATTTTAAGTAATTCGATATCTGATCATGTAATCATGACGTCACAAATTTTGTTTCATCTACACATTAGGGTCTAAGTATATGTCAGTTTCCAAGTTCATGTGAAGTTCGCAAGTATGTGTTTTTTTGTAGACAATCTATCCGGAGAAGAGAAAAAAAAAACGAACAAAAACAATAGGTGTTTCGGGTACATACCCGAACACCTAAAAAACCGAACAAAACCAATAGGTGTTTCGGGTGCATACCCGAACACCTAAAAATGGGGTGTTTAAATAACAGAAGTGGCGTCACCATTATCCATGCTGTTTATATTTGTCGAGTTATATGTTTTAAAAAGTCGTATCCTCTTCTAGTGATCCCCAGACTGCCGCTTCCCAGGTTGTATTGTAACATGGGGCATGCTTTAGTTCAATGACTTCCGACTGGCACCCCCTAACATAGGGTCAGGTGGCTCAGTTGGTCGAGCACCGGCACGTTTACCATAAAGTGGTTTATTTGATGTTATGTCAAACTTAGAGAGAGATTCAATCAAACTGTCGTGTGTAGGCCTAATGACTCTTACAGCATCGGAGCCGAGCCAGAATAATATAATTTGGCATTATATACCAATGCCAGATACAATCAGAAAGTGTCACCAACAATTTGCTGACAACTCTATGATTACCACAGAACAGCCAATATCCCATCTGGTGTCGTGGAGGACTCCAGGCGGACATTTTGAGCAGGGCAGAGGAACTCTAAGCTATCTGCCTCATTGTAATAATACAACTAATAAATGTAAACAAAATATGTGCCCCACTGTGAAATATTGGACTAAAAAAAGGTGGGGGGAGGTGGGGGTAGTTGTTCCGTGACTTCAATCAAATTATTTTTTTGGGTTACTTGTTGGCATAATTATTACATCTATCATTACATACCTTACATAGGCCTACCATACATTAGGCAGGCTATTGTTAATTTGCTTCAAGTATAACACAAACCAGCAACTAAAAACAATCAAACAAATTCAAAACAAACTAGAGCTTAAGTGTTTGTTTGAACAAACACTAGGTGTTCGGGAGGAGTAAAGGTAATGAAGCATCTCCTTATTGTGACATGCTTATAAACTGTCTGTTTTCACCTATACTGCAAATAATTTAAAAATAATTTATAAAATTTGAAAACAAATTCTACATTGATTTTTACATTTTCAAGGTTGTACACATGATTGGCAAAATGCCTGTAGCTGCATCCATATTACAGAATTACAACCTAAATATCAGATGCCATTTTGTACATAAATTGTTAGACATTGAAATAATTAAAGAGTTGTATGGGTGCTTGTAAATTTTAACTGTCTGTTGGGTTTCATGACTTGACTTTTGTGGTTACACACTTGATCCCACACCCCCACAATCGATTGAAACCACTTTGTTGACCTGTTTAACCTACTTGTAACCAATCTAGAAATTAGTGTACATGGTCTTACGCATGTAACAAGTGAAATGACTTCAGTGTAAATGAACCCAACCATGATCCTTTGTTGACAACAAAACAGAATCAATCCGCATTTATAATAAACGTACGCTCTGTATGTACGATTTAGTGACAGTTCAGAATGGGTGACATTCAGAGGTTGTCATTGTAATCGGTAATTTTGGAATAAAATGTCTGCCCTCCCTAAGTTCTTGGTGATGGCATACTGCCACTGGTGATGAACCAACACATTTGTTTTCTAAAATTTTGGTCTATCATTGCAGCACTATAGAATCCAAGAACTAGGGAAGGAGGGGCAAAACAATAAAAGTATAAGGGGCCCAAATTACCAATTCCATTGACTGACGACTGGTGCTTCATTATGTCAAAATCACACCCAGCATAAATTCTGCATATCTGAAGTTGCAAGATGTTGAAAAATAGGGGTAAGGGCTTAGATTTAAATAAATGTTTAACTGACATGGATTGAAAGGTACACCCTTCTCTTGGACTGAAATGCCAGTACTGCTATAGCAAAAATAATAACAAATTATACTAAACCTTCATTTTTTTCTTTTTATAGATTGGAATTTTTAATTGGAAATGAAGATGCATTCATTTAGAAATTACGTATTTCATATCTTTAGCTTGTTTGATTCGTGGGCAATGACAGAAATTTTCAATATAAACGACTTTTTCAGTCCTAAAATACGGGTCGTGCTTACGTGAATCTACACAGTGCGCGACTAGTCTGCATCATGTGTGTGCATAGTCGCATTATAGCGCGCGTGTACGTATGTACCGTACACACATACATACAAATCGCGCCAATATTGAGCACAGTAATAATCACAGTACATATACATGTACAACACACACGTTGAGTACATGTATTTTACATACAATACATTCACGTTAATGAACAGTTCTTCATTGTTACATCAAATATCTAGAAAATCTTTCATTGGTCAAGTATTTCAGGGCCTATTTACTTACACTTTGGGGTCCATGATTGATTTATAGGTTTTTAGATTTACCATTGTTGTAACTGCCCTTTACAGCAATTTCATGGTACAGTTTTAGACATACAACAACAAGTCATGGGAGTACTTTTGGATTCAAATCTTATTAAATTTATTTAAATTTTATTTTCCTAACTTTCAGTTCTTTTTTGTTTTACTATCACAAAATAGTAATTTTTAAAAAGGAATCACAGCCCTATAATAATTTCTCTGGCAACATTGTCACATATTAATTTTGAAATGTTTGGTAGAGATGGGTACAATCTTTATATTCACATGTCATATCTGTCTTTGTTTACCTCAGTCTAGTCTGCAGTCTTTATGCGAACATAACTTTCAGGTACTGAACAGTGCATAAAAACCCTTTATTTTCAAATAATACATCATAAATTAACCTGGCTATGCAAGTTTAATCACATTAAGTGCTTACGTTTTGATACCACAAAAGTTGTTTCACCCAGCCCACACAAAAAGTTCATGGGTATAACTATATACTAAGCAGCACTGATATTAGGCCTAGGGTGATCGAGTACACAGAAAATATTTTCAAGACTATTTTGAATCATAACAATGATGTACTGATGAACAGTGTTTAGCTCCAAAAGGACGATTAATTTGAACGTCATAGTGCACTGATTTAGGACAGGTTTAGTTCAAATGTTTGCAGATGTACGCGACATCAGATTTATCATTCACATCCTCTTTTACAGAAATCCCCGCAATAGTACAGATATTGTTCAGTTTTTCCACACTCAAGATATTACAATTGTTCAACTCCTTGACTCCATGCTGTTTTGACACAGACATTGTACTCCTGATTTACTGAATTTACTGAAGTTTCTCTGAATCAACATTGGCCCAAAAGCTACATTTACATGTATGTATAAAGTAGAAATTGGTCTCACTGAGGTGCCATAAGGTGGCAAGTTGGTACATACTGAATTCAACATGGCAGGACGTGAAGTTCACGGAATGAAAGATCCTCTGCAAAAGTTGTTAAGCATCATGCAGTGCCATCACACCACCACAATACCAGGAATAAGGGCATGCATAAAGATCTGTCAAAATAAGAAAAACATTGTTTTACATATGTACATGTATGTATACATACACATGGGATGCACTACCTCGTGTATTATTTGTGGTTTTTCATTGTTACATCAAATTCTAGAAAATCTTTCATCGGTCAAATAGTTCAGGGCCTTATTTACTTACATTTTGGGGTCCATGTATCTAAAAATGCAATATAAAAATAAAGGAATGTACAACATTGGTATATGGTAGTTAACACATCCTTTGTAAAAATATAAACAAAACTGTTACATGTTTTTTTCCGTTTTGACAACGATTCTCTTTTCTAACATGAAAACCAAATCATTTCTCAGGATGATTGATTTATAGGTTTTTAGATTTACCGTTGTTGTAACTTCCCTTTACAGCAATTTCATGGTATTGGTTTTACACATACACAAAGAGTTTGCTACTTAAAACAATAAAAGTATCTGTAAAGTCTGTTCATTTCTAACCCATTGCCGGACTGTTTCCTAATATGACATAACTTTACCTTTGCAGCTAATCCTACTGTTTGCAATGTTCTACAGTGATCAAACCATCGCCACACCAGAATTGAGGGAGTTCCATCTAGGAAGATTAGCTGTGAAAAGAAAATTAAACTCAAATAAGCATGTTTTATTTTGTTGTATTCAAAACCATTTCATGATTTCATGTGATCACAATTCTGAAAAGTATCATAAATGATACTTGTTAAATTTCATGATTAGCAAGACTAATTACGGTGACACCATGTGAAATTCTCTATTGAGTAGTAAATCCTGAGGACGATCAGAGCATACTGATGAAAATGTCAAGTTGTAACCTCTACTTTTCAGAACTAATTACTACCACTAGCGTATTCCACATGGTGTCACTGCAATTAGTCTTACTTATCTTCTTCACCATGCAAAGCTACAAGTTTTCCCTAAATGTCATGATTGTTGTTGTAAATATTATTAGTGTCAACCAAAATTATTTAAAATGTAATTTGCTAATAAACTCTGACTTGTCTGAGAATATTGCGACATACATAATTTACAAAGTACCTGCAATGTATTAATACATGCATGACATTGGTAGACATGTCCAGCTGTACTAATGTTTTTAATGTTTTCAGCCCTTAAACATTGTTGTTCACTGTTCAGACTATTTATTTGTTTGTTTAAATTAATCAATTATTTAATTTCACAGAGCTAACATTCATTAGATATTATTACACTGAGTACATCCTATTGATAACACATCTATGATCTAACGTTAGCATATGTTTTGTTTAAATTCAACTAATTGTACTCATGCCTAGGCTTCACTCTCCTAACGTTACACTTACAGACTATTTACCACCACATAGGCACTAGTCTAAGTATTTCAAAAGAGTCATGGAGGAAAACCCACGTAATAATTTTAAGCATACTTATTTACATAAACCGGGTACCCACAAATTAGTACCAACGTTTAAAGTACTAGTACCATTCACTGGCGCCCATACCGTACACATTACTGACTGACTGTCATCAACCTATGCAATGCTGTATGCATCAACCAACGCGTTACAACACATCTGACATATCTGAAGCCGGTTAAAATGCTTATTTTTAAATCAAAGATTCTCGTAAATTTGTCATTGCCCAGACTTACTTCCAATTAAGGTGCATAATAATGTCTGTTTTCAACGATGAAACATCCACTGGTGATAGGAAAATTCAGAAAATAGTGAAACCTCGCTTTTGTGGAAGGTTTTACCTGCAGGTCTGCATGCACCCAACTGTTGAAACATGTGGCAGTTAATCGATTCAACGACCTCGAAAAGAGCTATTAATAAAGTGACCTTTTCAGAATAAATAGATTATGCTGACATACAAAAAAAAAACTAAAGGATTTTAGTCAATCACATAATACATTATGCGAAACGAATTGATCAGAAACACAATTTTTTCAGGGGTCACGATAGCTCAGTCAATTGCATTTCCGAAGCGTAAATGTTCAATTCCTTAAACATGCATACATAATGAGCACGACCAGAGCTGATTTAGATTCACCAACAGAGGTGAAACGTAAGTGAAACGTTTTAGATATTAGTTTGATCCATCGAAAATCGATATCTGATGACCTAATCATGACGTTACAACTCTAGTTTTATCTACGTGTTATGTTCTAAGTATATGTCAAGTTTGAAGTTCATGTGAAGTTTGCAAGTATGTATTTTTTGTAGACAGTCTATCCGGAAAAGAAGGAGAAGAAAAAAAAAAAAAAAAAAAAAAAAAAAACCGAACAAAAACAATAGGTGTTTCGGGTACCGGGTACCCGAACACCTAATTATTATAACGCAAGAAAATAAACAAAACAAAATTACATAACATATTAATATACACAAACTTACACAAAATAAACACAAGGTAGACAATTCCAACTATGAAATCAAACATTGTAAAAAGAAGTGTTGAACATTGACAACCTAATAAGGGGCAGGACATTTCACAAAAGGTTATCAAAGTACATCAACAGACGTAAACATAACTGCCAACAACACTTGCTTCATCCTTAAAGATTGCATCGAAAACGTCTACCCGAAGGACGTTTAAATTCACGCCTGGATAGTGCATATTTTATTCGTATAACAATCACCCAATCGGGAAAGAGCCCGTAAACGAAAACCTGTCAATTAAATGTTTCACCAACCAAAAGAATGAAGGAAACACTTTAATAAAAGAACAAATCTTAATACAAAATAGGGCATAGAAAATAACAGGTACAAACGGAGACACGGAGAATGATTGATAGACACAAATAATACACGCATAAATGAAATAATGTGCGATGAACAAAACCAAGAATACCTTTTAAATTGTTTTCATTAGATTGAAACCTTCCACTCTTCGATTTTTATCCCGAGGAATTAATTTTGTTTCTTCTTCTCGTTTTATCTTTTAAAAGTGTGGTTTTATTGAAGAAGATATACATGCATGTTTTTGTTTCCCAGGAGCATAAAAAAAGCAAAAAGTATCCGTGCATTCGATAGTTTAATTTCACGGTAAATTGCCACTCCGTATCGTTGTTCGATCAGCAAATGTTAACCCTTCACTTCATCCGTGACATGCAGCTAATTCACGATAATAGGACACATGGAATTTACCTGGCTTGTCCAAATGAATAGAATAGAAACTAGAATCGTGTCTTTTTGAACAGAATTTGAGTTTGGGATAATCCCCACACACGGTAATGGAATCGCAATAAATCCAAACCGAACGAATTTTATAAGCTTGGATTGAAATGAAAATCTGTGAGCAGGACATCAAGATTCATTTCCCAATCAACAATGTGCATGAAAAACCACAGTAAACTACAAGTTTGCCTCTTAATTTAAAAAAGTGAGCCAGTACCGATTTTAACTGGATCAGCTATACTAAAACTAATTAGCTTTGTTACTAAGTCGATCTGTGCTCGTAAGTTGAATTTCTGGCGAACGTCTTTGTACAGAACTTAATGCTACAGCCCTAGCCTGTAGATGTGATTTCTAAATGATGTATTGCCCGTGCCTGTTTCTATTTTTCTTGTTTATGTATTGAGTTTAATCGGAAAATTGCTAATTTTAGAAAGTAAACATATATTTTGATATAATAATTACCAAAAGCTTGGTTTAAAATAAACTTGTAAAACATACATTGTATGCAGATGCATCCATTTTTATAAGAATCAACAGATATGAACGTGAACCAATTTGTCTCGCAAACAAGAAATGTTACTAAAATGACAGCACCTCGAAATATTTCAAGGGATATTTGATACTGTCATTAACTTAACACTTAGGCCTAGTAGTACCGGTAGTTAGCAATAGTGTACGTGCCCAGAAGACAATATATACAGGCCTATACTTGATTCAAATAATAGTTACAAAACGTCCTCCTTACTAGCCGTAACATTCATATAGGGGTGACGTTATTGGAGTTATATATTATTGATGAATGGGCCTATGTGCTTTTATGTATACTTCGCGGGTATGACTTTTATAGACATTTTTGAAGGAGTCTTAATGCATCGTCCACAGATGCCAGGAGCAGAAATGTTTTATTCAATCAGTGATCCACATTGAAACGAAATGCATAATTCAATCTTGACATCACTCGCTCTGATTTGAACGATGAAGTTATTGCACTGTACAGGTTCATAGAGCATGACAAACTTGAGTGTTATTGCGTTTGGCATGATTTAAATTATATATTATAAAGCAGTTACGCATTCTGTTGACTCTGAAGTAATTGTAAATCATCAGTCCGTTGTCGAACAAAATATAGTACAGATGTAAAAATTCCATCTGCCACTAAAACGTTGTGCGATATCTACAGTATTTTGCGATACCAGAAAAAGGAAATATTTCATGTTGGGTTTGTCTTGGAAAATTACCCAAACGAGTAAACACATCTGCCGTTAAATGGTAAGATGCTTACAAATAGGCCTACAGCTCTGATTTCATTTCATGATGGTTTTTATCTAAGGTTATTACCCATTTATTTCATGTAGATTCAGAAAAAAAGATCTAATACAATTCGTAGATAATTAAGGAAAGATATGATTAAACATGGTCAATTTCTGTTCCTCATGTGTATATATCACTATGGGGTTTCATTGAATTTCTAAATGTTACCACTGGGGATGAGTAGTCTCAAACGAAATGTGCCTTGTGAAAATATTGACACATCTTTGGAGACAATACTAAAACATTACAGTGATGCTTTGGACAGTTATTTTTTATTGTGGAATATCTCGTGATAAATTAATATTTTGTTCTCCTTTCGCCAAAGATAAAAAAGTATAGCGATGAAAAAACAAACAAACAAACAAACAAAACAAAACAAAATAAAAAACAAAAAGCAAAAAACAAAACAAACAAACAAACAAACAAAACAAAACTAGCTTTTGATTAAAACGCTGACATGGGTTTCGGATGTATTGATAACATTGGGCACTGATGTCCCAAGTTCTTTGTTTAGTGTTAAGAAAGTTATGATATATTGAAATAAGCTGAAAATGCGCATTAATTGTAGTCATTGAATACAAAAGTTGCATTGTGTGTTCCTTAGCCGTCCAAGTAGTACTAACTCATCCAAACGTAATTTTAGGCAAGACCCGATCGACAGAACGGGTGGGTAGATGAGACTGTGAGTGAGAGTTTTTGGGACAGAAGGTGGCAGGAGACTGATGAGGTGTTTGTTATTGCTCGAAATTGACATTATTGTTTGCAATATTATCTGTACAGATATTACTACAATAGTACAACATTGCAACGAAGTGTTCGATGAAAACGAACACAGGGGTTTCGGCTACATGTATATTGATAATTATTGGGACACTGAGTTCTTTGTTTAGTATTTACGATATATTGAAATAAACATAAAACGCATGAACTGTAATCATTGTACACACAAATTTAATTGTTTGTCCCCTAGACGTGTGAGACATAATCATAATCTTCGCAGATTAGACTAATAATATTGACTGACGTAATGATGACGTAATTGTTTTAGAAACTAAGTAACATTATGGGCTTTCATATGGTGCATGTTTTGTATTTATGCGAAAATGCCAAATGCTAAGTATGACAACTCGTGGGTCGAGTTTTGTTTCGGTCGAGTTTTCACAAGGGTCGAGATGTCTTAACCCCCGAAGTGTCACACTGTTTGTTTAGGTCGACTTGTCCGTTCTCACCAATCTATACGTCCCGCAGATTAGACTAACATTTTAATAAAATAATATTTACTGACGTAATGATGAGGTAATTGGTTCTACAAACTGAGTCACATTACGAGCTTTCATGCTGCATGTTTTGTATTTATGTGAACATGCGAAGTATGACTCGTAGGTCGAGTTTTGCGTAGGTCGAGTTGTCTTAAACCCCGCAGTGTCACACTAAAATGTGAATAACATGATATTTACTGACGTTATGGTGACGTACTTTGTTTTAGACAATAATTCACACTACGGCTTTCATATGCTGCATGTTTTGACGATGCTAAGTATGACATCATCCATCGACAACTTTCACGTGTTAAACCTATGGGGTTTTGGCGGAAACAAGAAGAAAAATAATCGAACGAAAACAATAGGCTTTCGGTGACCAGGCCGAAACCCTAAAAACCTTTATAGCTTGGTATTTGCAATGTCATTGGAGTACTCCGGGGATATTAATGGCGCTTGCTGTGTATAGGCGTAATATATCTTCCACCTGGTTTGAACGGCATATACCAATGTAATAGATATGTTAACATGCACAATTAAGTACACTGGAGTCATTGGAGTAATCCGGGGGATATTATGGCACTTGCTGTGTATATTATATCTTCCACCTGGTTTGAACGGCATATACCAATGTAATGGGTATGTTAACATGCACAATTAAGTACACTGGAGTCATTGGAGTAATCCGGGGGATATTGTGGCAATTGCTGTGTGTATTATATCTTCCACCTGGTTTGAACGGCATATACCAATGTAATGGGTATGTTAACATGCACAATTAAGTACACTGCACCCAACTGATCTTATCATGGAGGTAGATTTATTGAGATCATATTTTGTGTATGCATATATAGTGGCTTATTACCAAGGTAATTGAGTGTGGGCAAACAGAAGTGTTAGAGGACTATAGCGATAAGGAAAGTGATATTTGATGCATAATGTATTGTAAGATACGCCATTAATGTGAAGAATTGTCTACTTTCTGTTCTTACCATGTTTATCTTCTCCACACATTATTCAAACTCCCATCGAATGGATTCCTTACTGATTGTCACTGGCCTGTAATCCCAAATGTTGTCCCTCGATCCGGCAAATGTATTCCATTTCGACAAACACCACAATCTTATTACGATCCCAAATAATTCAATTGCGCTACCCGGCGACATTACCCTGCGACGAAATTTAAATACTAATGTGAAGTTGTGATTTGTAAAGAACTTACCCCACACACAATGCATATCAACATTGTTATCTACATCGCATAGTTGTGCCTGTTTGCGAATTGTTTTGTTTTGCATACCAGAATGTCTATTGTCGATAGCTTTTATCAAAGGTATTTGTATTTAATTCATACAAATAATTATGTTTACGTGTTGCTTGGTGACATACCAGTAGTAGTTTACACGCTCGTCCCTCATTGAAGGGCATCGAGTTCGAATTCAGAAGCAAAGCTTGTTTGTATGATAGTAATTCACACAAAAATCACTTTTAGCAAAACAAATGCAATTCTGGTCCCCCTCCCCCCAATTTAAATAAATAAATAAATATATCGCTGCTCGGTATGCGTGTATAGACTGTGTGTGTGTATGTGTTTTTTTTTATAGATTTTTTTTAAATTTTAGGCTGTCTCTTCCCTTTAGCATAACTGTTATTTATACAAGTTGCTTTTAAAACAGCTAATATAAGATAACGAATACTTTACGCGTCCAGACCTCACATTGCAATTTAAAGTCTCCCTATAGTCGGCGGAAACTATTTCAGGCTAACCTTAAACACATGAATGTAGATAGAGTCCAGCACACGTTTACCAGCGATTTTATGAATGCCCTAGACTCGGACACGTTGCTTTTTGGTTTAATGGCGCCCTAAATAGGTCATGCACAAAAAGATAGCATGTGAAGGCCATGAAAACAAGTTCACAACTTTCTCCGATCCCATGATGCATGACGTGTCTATATGACAAGCTTGACCTCCGTTAGTTGTTAAAACGCTGGTACTGTACATGTACAGTAATCCAGTAGATCTAATTTTCCATGAAAATGTCCACTCTTCAGCGAATATCAGTTTTAGTTTGTCTGTAAGTTACTTCCCTGAATGCATCTTTGGAGTCAGTAAAGAAAAATATGAAATGAAATTTGGTTAGATTTATTTTTGTTTTTCATAACATCAATTGTTTTAAAAGTGTAAGAGTGCGTAACAGCTGGTAGATATAACATATTGACGAAGACTCGACGCTTTCTTGCTAAGACTGCAAAAATAGGCCATCCGAAGCAAACAGTGAAACAATATCGGGGTTTTACCAAACCCCTGTCACAGGTGAGCAATAAATAATGTATTGATATTCGAAAAGGAGTAGGCCTAATTACAGGTTGAAAATTGATCGCGAAAAGTAATAACTGCAATTACAATTGGAATATTCTGTGGTCCTGCATAACTACCGGTTCTTTTCAGAACTATTTGCTGCTCAAAAGAGAATTTTCACATGGTGTCACCACAAAGAGTCATATCCTTTTCACTATGCTTACTTAAGCTTCAGGCGGGAGGTATTTCCAGTTCTGTGTCAAATGGCACATTGGGAATTATAGTTTCAATCTATCACCAAATAAAGAGAATAGGCGAGAAGAAACGCCATTTTAAAGAATTACGTGGCGTTATTTTGCCCCAGTGGTATTGGTAACTGAATATATAGACCTACATCGTCACGATGGTTGTTGATGTTATAGCCCGCTGTCGTTACGTGATCTGCTGCACTGAGCAATAATGGACTCCCATTGTGATTGATGATGAATGCTTATGGTACAACTTGCTGAGAGAAATCATCCATAAATCATAGGAGCGCCATGTTCAGTAATTTGCCTTCAATGCATATATATTAAGGGCAATATACATAACATGTTTTTAGTGTGTATTTGTTGGCACGTTTGATGTAAATATCATCATTACAAGCTCTTTCAACATAAATATGACAAAATCGTTAGGGTTCGATAACAAGTACGGCGCCAACTAAGTAATATATATATATTTTAATTTCCAATAATAAACTCACAAAATAACATAGGCCTAAATCAGATCAGAAAACATATAGGAATACGTAATTGGTGCCCTGTGCAAAATGAACCCCACCCCCTAAAAACAAACAAACAAACCAACAAAGAAACGACAACTCACACGGGATTTTACGGGGTGCTAGACTAGTGAATATCACTTTTCATAACACAATATTACGGTTAGGCCTATTCCAAAAAAAATGTTGCATGTCTAAATATTTAATTGACCTTTACCTTTAAAATAAATAGGATTAATAGTAATGTCATTTAAACATAAAATGGTATGAATAAGGCTTAGCGAATCAGTCAGTCAGTAAATCTCACTATCTCACTCAATCAATCAGTCATAACCGGGAGCCGCATGGACAATTTGCGGTATTCTGTCTGCTTCATGAGTCGTGTTTATATTATATGCCTACGTGAAAGAGCTGGTTACTCTTTTGCCCAACACCAAGATGGAAACATTTTGACATGTGTTGTAACACCTTAATACACATGCTATATAATGTAGATATTGATTCTCAACAATGTCATACAAGCGGCTGATACTGTACACGTCTGCGATATATCCAGTTAAATCAACATAACTAAGGTAGGTATCGTGATTGCCATATATATTGGATGTTGCAATTGAGTCAGGTCATAGATATTGAGTGCAGCCGTTAGTGGGTGGGGTACCTAAATAGCGTATGTGTAATTCAGACGTGTAATTAATGCAATCGTGAGCATGCCATCATTTGGGGATCCACGCATGGTGTGAGGTACCACATCTTCGCGGATTAGGGAGGCTATTTTTAACGAAGACTGCATATAATATCACCATAAGAGGAGCATGCCATCAGGAAATATTAGTTAACGAGGCAAGATGGGAGGAAGAGGCTTAATATTCGATCAAAATACCCATGGGTGAAATATACCATTGACAGTTTGTTCCCAAGGTTGATGGAAAACGCAAACGCTATTATTTTGGCAACTTCGAGCCTTTCTGTGTCATCGTGTTTTATGAAGAAGTCGTTTAAGAAAGTCGATAGCGTAAGCTGAGCTTGTTTCAGCCCCTGGATTTGTTGTCATTGTGGAGAAACATCACTTACACACATCAGGTATGTACAAGTTATTTATTGTCAATACATTAGTTGACAATTTTATTATTTATTTTTGTTATTTGCTATATGTTTTGCCCACCAAATTCCCATATTGGCCCTCCCTTTTATAGCCCAGCTTTTACCATTTATATTCGAACCCATCACAGTCTTATGTAAGACATGGGTTCATAAACACAACTCACTTGGGCAAGCCCTTTCAGAAAGCATGTTAATAACGCATGTTCAGCCAACCTAATTTCCATATTACACCTACTACTACAGCCCACCCCATACCCATGTAATTTTGAACCCATCCCAATCCGATGTGGGACCCACGTGGGAGCTTAACAAGTCCACGCAAAAAAAACCCCACATATGATGCTCGATATGCGGCAGAGTGCACCCCGTCACATTGTGTCTTCATTGTCTTCCAGAAATCTTAGGAATTCTTTAGAGGATTTCGGGGGGGGGGGTCCGTTAACACTATAGAACAACAGTGTGTTAGTGTATAGGGACATTTGGGGGGGGGGCACTCTGCCGCATATCGAGCATGGTATAAAAACATGGGCAAGCCCTCTTAAAATTCATGTACATAAAGCCTGCTCAGCCCACTCATTTCCCACATTGTACCTAATCTGGCAGCCCATCCCGTAACCATGCAATGTCAAACCCATCGAAACGAGCCCACATTCAACACACATGGGTCTAATTTGGGCATGCCCGTTCAAAGCACATTCAAAAATAAAAATGTTGCCTGCTGTATACCAACGTTGGGTCCACATAGATTACCCACGTAAAACCCATGCCCACTTTACACCCACCAATTTCCCATCTTGGGCCCACAAAGACAGCCCACTCCAGACCCAAGCCCAGCTAATAGCCCACCAAAGCACCAGTATCCCACATGGGCCCCATTTGGGTGTTGGATGGGAAGCAATTTTGTTGTGAAGAGACTTTGGTCATTTAAAAAGCAAACTTTGCCTGTTGTTAATGGCAACACTTAATACAATGACCCGATTAATATACCAGTTCGTCTGTTGGGGAATCTCTTAAAATCGAATACAAGTGTAATGCGACTTCTTTGATAACAAATTTGATTAAAAAAATTCAGTCTGTATTTGGGATCTTTATTTTAAACCAAAACTGAATTGAATAGAACGAACGTGGATTGTTTGATCCACATTTGTTGGCTTATGTCCTGTATATGGATGCCGCATGAACAGATTTATCAATTAGAATTATTTGTAGAGCTGAAGCCTGGGAAACAAGACATTTATGCGACAAGTTATCGAAGCTTTCAAGACTTTCAGGTGCTGCTCATTAACTTTGACATCTATCCATGCGTTACCGTGCGCTTTTAGTGCCTCTTGTCGCTAATGAGGCAAACTGAGTCCATCGAAGCGGAACTGTCTGACCGAGACTACACACCGCTTTGATGGCCGCCTAGGTTTCGTTCGATTCGAACCGACTGCTGCATTATCAATTAATGCTTTCGTGCATGCCTAAATTCCGGGAAGGAAGAAAATTATCGAAACAAAACAATGAATGAATTGACGCAATACATGCAGGCGCTCCGCCTATTGAAACGTTATGGTTACTTCATGTCAACACCATGTTGTTGCCTAATATCATCAGTGGACCACCGAACTGAAAGCTCAAATGTCAAGATGATATGAGAACAGGTAAGGAGCAAATCTAATTTATTGTAACCAATAAATTACAACACCTGTGTATAATATGCTGTGCATGATTAAAGGTGCACACGGCCTTATGTAGCAATTATGGAAGTAACTTCTCACCAGCGCGCATACATTATTTTAAACATATTATATGTGTTTAAGCTGTGTGTATCTTTAATAGGCTATGCATTACATATCAAATACTTAGGCCTATTGCTTTATTCATAACATAATTACTTTGTTGATTGGGTGAGGTCTTCTGACTGACTGATATATCATATGTCTATTCTTCCAATAAAAAGCAATGCAATCATACATGCAGGTCAAGAGGCTTTTTTACACGATGTCTTAATAGTAATTTTTAAAAGGGGCTTTTACATAATAAGACATTGTGGACATGTAAATATATTGAAACAAGTACAAACCCTGGCACTGAGCAATTAGTGTCATAGTCAGTTGAGGTGTAATGTTTCACCCCAGGCAGCGCAACACCATCTTAGTACACTTAACGATTTGATATCCTTTGTTACTGGAAGGACTTGTAGCTTTGCATAGTGAAAAAGGATAAGTAAAAATTGTCAAACGTCAAGTTATAACCAACCAGTTCTTTTCAGAACTATTTCTACATGGTATAACAGTCATTATTTATAGCTGGCGATTACCTTAATAGCCATGCACCAAAAGACATTATGCTCAATATCTTTGTTCTTTCGCAATGATGCATAATGTACATCGTAGACAAATGGTGCAATAACACGTACCATTATGTGCCATTATTGTATGCACTTTAATCTGAAGCTAGAACAAAATTACTTCGCACAGTAAAGCAAGCTTTAATAGTACATAATAAAAAGATTAATTATGTACATAAACACTACACACTGTATATACCATTGGCAAAGAGGGGGCATATATCAATAATTGGCATCTCCCCGTTTTAGAGAGGTTTAAATCATAAGGAAAGTTGTATTAGCTGAACTTGAGGTATAATATATTGTAAAAATAATAATAACAAGTTTTTTTTTAAATGTCGCCATTGCAAAGTCACCCTTTCATTTTTGTTTGGACATATTCTTTGTGGGCCGAAAAGGAGAATGAATCAGAATGGGTAAAACAAACAAATGTGGAAACGTAATGCAGTTTCATTATTAAGCGTTTACAGAAATTGTGTAAATCAGTTTAACACACTTGTTATGTAAAATTGTAATACAGCAAATTGTTGGAAATAGAGTTTCCTACATTTTGCTGTAAATTTACATGTTTTTTTTTTTTTTTTACAATGTACAGATAATACTACAAACAATAATGTGAACTCATCGTGTATTTACACCCAATAGCCATTTTACGGAGCCCCTAAAGGGACAAGTAAAGAAAAAAATAGGACAAGTAAAAAAAGAAAGAAATGGATTTCGTTCCCTCAAGATAGCATTTCATTCCCTCGAATTATTATTTTGTCATTTGATTACCTCAAATTAGTATTTCGTTCCCTCGAAATCATTTCGTTACCTCGAAATATTATTTCGTTACCTCGAAATATTATTTCGTTCGAACGAAATATAGTATTTCGAGGGAACGAAATAAAGCATTTCGAGGTAATGAAATCATTTCATTCCCTCAAAATCATTCCCTCGAAGTAAATATTATTTCATTAACATTTTAGTCTAATCTGCGAAGATTATGATGTAGTCAATATATAACCATCCTTTCTCATCCTACACAAAACCCTTTATCACGATAGCAATAAAGATAGTGCACGTTCTGTTGTCATTCAACTCTTGTCGGTGGTGGTTTTGCAGTATGGGAAATTTCCATAGGGACTGTACACGTATGATTGTACGTGACGACGTAGTGTTTGTATATAGCGCAAGCTACAGGGTTTGTACACATGGGTCTATTCTACAATACGTTGTTCTTTGTTTTCGTATGTTATAACTCGTTTGAGAATCGTTGCACACATTTAATGGAAGGGCATTAACTATTTAACTTGATTCGTTACATCCTTTGCATTTATCCACAAATTGTCTCAAACGCCAAGGGGACAAACAATAACATTTGTGTGTGCAATGATTACAGTTCATGCTTTAAGTTTATTTCAATATGTCGTAAATACTAAACAAAGAACTCAGTGTCCCAATAATTATCAGTATACATGTAGCCGAAACCCCTGTGTTCGTTTTCATCGAACACTTCATTGCAATTTTGCACTATCGCAGTTATATCTGTACAGATAATACTGCAAACAACTCCCACTCACAGTCTCATCTACCCACCCGGCCTGTCGATCGGGTCTTGCCTAAAAGTACACACAATGCAACTTTTGTATACAATGACTACAATTAATGCGTTTCACTTTATTTCAATATACATATTTCTTACACACTAAACAAAGAAATAGCGACATCAGCGCCCAATATTATCAATACATCCGAAACCCATGTCAGCGTTCTCATCAAAAGCTTAACCTCTAGTTCAACTGAAAACTTACTGAAAACATGGCTAAGGCAAAGGTGTTATTGTTATTCAATCATGCATAAACAAAATGCTTTCAAGTGGTTACAAAATGCGTGCTTGCAATTTCATGTAAACGTTTGTCATGCCAAAACCGTCATTTAACACAGAAATTGCTAGAACTATGAATGATTATTCATGGTTTACTAAGTGCCAAAGCGTGTTCATATTTTTTCACTAAATAAATGAAAGAGTGCTTTGTAAAAGTACTGCTAACTATGTCTGTGTTTCTTCCCTTGCTTTTACCGGATGGATATAAAAACAACGTATTTCTCATTTCAAATACCCCATATATCTTATAAATACCTCATATATCTTATAAATACCCCATATATCTTATAAATACCCCATATATCTTATAAATGAGAACTCTCAGCCCGCCTCTTTTGTGTTTGCCGTAAGTGTTTGCCGGTGCCTTGGGATTCGTCGTCGTCGTCGGGTAATGGCGTGATGTCATCGAACGCCGTATCCCCGACATCAAACAGCCGTGTACGTCAGGTCCCTGGATGTATTTCTAATTACAATACAATACGTTTCGTCGTTGTCGTCGGGTAATGGCGTGACGTCATTGAACGCCGTATCTCTTCTCATTACATCGTACCGCGCCAGTACTGAAGGTGCTGTTACCAATATGTACATAATTTGACCTAGCTTTCTGTTCGATTTATTTCCAAGGTTTCAGTATGTGAAAATGGGTGCTTTTATGCAATTTCCAAATATTTATTGTTAATTTTATGATAAATAGGTGGAGATTTTCATGTTCTCTTCTGTGTCAATGTAAAAACTGCAATTCAAATATAAAATACTGAAATATAGATTATAATTGCATACCACCATGACTATTCAGAGATTTGCAAAGACAGTACATAATATAAAGGTTACGTGCATTGTTCTTGAGTAACTGAAGGTGGTAGAAAAAAGCAACCAGGCTACGGTAGGTATGTCAAGTACGCCAACTGAGGAAACGATATAGAACCCGCCAGCAATTGGGCCGAGCACTGGGCCAGAACAGAGCACTGCCACACTGGAGGGGCCACCTGTGGCCCTGCACTAGGCCAATACCGCTTCATTCTGAGACAAGTGACACAACCACAATGGCCCAGTTCAGAAATTAAATACAAAAACATTCATTATAAAATACGTAGAAACTATTTAGTATTTAGTGGGGTGCACCCAAACAAACCAATGGTAAATACAAAATGATCAAAAGTCATTAAACAAAATATTGAGTGATGTCTAACTTTTCTTTTATTTTCAATTTAATGTGCATACTCCAGAGGCCCGTTATTCCAATCCCAAAGGAAACCACTGCTCTACACTATAGAGGCAAGCATCCATTTGGGGGAAACTCCAATCCCCAAAGGAAACCACCCTCTACTCTATAGAGGCAAGCATCCATTTTGGGAAAAAGGCCACACGCTTCGTATCAAAAATATTCACACAGTCAAGGACCCCAGGTCATAATGTTGGACTATTTTTGTTACAAAGTCCCTCAAATGTATATAATATTATGGACCTCAAATCTTACTTTTTGAAACAAATTGAGGGCATACAAATTAAAAAATAAAGAGCTCGGTAAATGAATTTTGTCACTATTTTATTTAGTACCGTGCACCCATAATATACCAAGCAAGTGAGTCGCCAACGTATCAGTTGAATGAACCTCGCCATATTTACGTCGTGTGCCACTACGGTAATTATATGTCCACTTGCCAGTATTTCCAGAGTTTGCGGGAAGTGGGGGAGAGACAAACAAACCTTTCGGGCAAATTTACAGACCAAACAAACCAAAAATTAACAACATTTGTGCAGTCATTAAAAGGCATAGCTTACACAAATGTAATAGGAGCAGTGGGCGTAAAATGTATCTCTTTATAAACAAAATTACAGCACCGCAGTCAAAACATTCAACGAGGGGAGGGGTGGCGGTGTAGCGTGAGAAATGTTGAGGGGCGGGGGTAGACGTCAGATATGTTGAGGGGCGTGGTACGCGTGAAACAAATTCTCCCGCCCCTCAATTTGAACATTTGAAAATCACTCACACGGGGGGGGGGGGGGGGGGGGGGGCTTCAATTCAGACAAGGGGCAGCTGCAAAATTCGTGAATTTTTACCATGACATTTCTGTTCAGACGTCTCCAATGTCCATCAACAAGGCCCAGTATGACAAACCGTTACCTTTGAAGTTGCAGGACTTTTATTTTGCGTGCCCGAGAGTCAGATCCAAAACTCCCTATAATATTTCTACACGGAGAATTCCACATAGTTTACTCAAAAATGCTCACATCACTCCCACAAACCTCATATCAACCCTACATATGTTATTTAACCTAATCATAACCCATACTGCCTATGTTTACATGCTAACTTAGCTTGTTGTACAATAGACTCTTAGCACTACATGGCTCAAACTTGTATTTTGAGTACGAGTACGATTTCGAGTACATTGAATTGAGTACGAGCAGGAGTACAGAAAAACAACTATAATACTGTGAGTTACTGTGACAATAAAAAGTTTGTTGTTTAGATTCCCTACGATGAAATCTCCATGAAAATGTGAAAGGGTCAATTATAAATATTTGCTTGAAGCCCGAACTTAAGCGTCTTTTTATAAATATCAAGGGTATAACATGCCTTACCGTGTTGAGCCAAACCTTTCAGGATGTATGCTTAAAGGCACCATTGGGATTACTAAACATTTACATAAAATAATTATCCCTCAACACGGGTGAACGCAATCTATGAGCAAAAGATCTGCCTTCAGCTTTTAGCTCTTTCGTTAAATTCATTTAACTAGCCGTAGGACAGAATGTGGAACCCAGAATAGATCTTTGTGGACTCATCACAGTCGGAAAAAACTTACCCTGGGCACATAATGCTCTTGAGTAAAACGCAGTCCACTTGTGCTTTGATAAGTACGTCAGCATCGTCCGACATTTATCTGAAAGTTGTTATAATTTATGCCACAGCTTATACTTAAATGCACTAAAACAAACAGTTTATTAAAACGTATGAAGCATATCATTACTATAAATGTTTATAATCACGAGGGGGAGGGGAGCAACTCGAAAAAGTCTGAAATCTCAAATAGTGTCTCTTTTCAAAAGAACTATATATATATATATATATATATATATATATATATATATATATATATATATATATATATATATATATATATATATATATATATATATATATATATATATATATTGCCCGTGAGCAATGCCATTATTAAAAATATATTATACCGTTGCCCCCGGATCTGTCACTGCAATAAATATATTTGACAATGTCTGTATTTATTTTCCATTTAAATTGTAAATGGGGATTTGAAGTTCAAGGGCAAAACAAGTACACCCACTTTAAGTACTTCGTGCACTTTAATTAAGAGCGTATGCTGATTGCATTACCGTTTTAATATAAACCATTCACAGTAGTATACAATTGCTTGCCGTACCTCCCTTTGGGCAACTGTTATTAAAATATATCATTAGATCAAAATTCATTTCAAGGATAGTTCATAAATATCAGTAACCTATTACCAAACGGCAAATGCTAACGTACTTTATAAAATCCCCAGGAATATGAAAGTTAACAGTACAAACTTGATCACGTTTATTTATTCTAGTATTTTATGGTTTAATTAAACGGGGTTTTCCAATTTTTTTAATAATTTTGGGTCGTGACAATATTATCTTCATTTGTTTTGGTAAAAAAATATATGCCTTATGTAGTGAAACACAGGTTGTGGTGTCACAGCTGAAGAGGGGGGTTGGTCAAAAAATTATTTGGGACAAGTGTGCTACGTCCATACAGTCACACGAATTCACAAAGAACACAATTGAAGATCTGATTTAAATCTTATCAAATTGTCATTGAAGAATTTATTAAAGATCACAGTTCAAATCAGTTCAGTCAACTTAACCTCACGATCTAAAATAATCCAACACAGATATAATCAGCACGGAAGTAATCAGCACAAGTACAATCCACGAAAAACAGTTCACGAAAATAATTCCCACGAAATCCACACGAGAACAGTTCACACAATAATCAGCATACAATAATACTCCCTATAAAATAATCCCTCGGTGCGATGGTAATCACTTTGTCTGTAACAAAATAAATAAACATAACCCAGTAAGAATATATGATACATATACATGTAAACAAAAATGACTTGTACAACACACACAATGGCGGTCACTGGTTACATGCAGGCATATGCACGGACATGAATTTAACAAACTCTACATATATGTTCTACACTGCATGATGCATGTTATTGGTTATTACAACATACCAGTGTGAATATGCATAATGCGTGCATGACAATGCCGCACATGTCAAGGATTAACATGAAACAAATGTCATAAAATATCTCACATTTCGCCACAAAAATACATAAATTTACATTCACCACAGGTTCTGGGAATAGCCTATGGCTAGCTTAGAGGAAAGCCATGTTGCACATAGTGACACAAAATAGAAGAAATATGGAAAATGTGCACAAAATCCGCAAAACTTTCCCTCAGTTCTTCCTTAACAACAAAAAGAAAGAGTTCCGTCCCGCACTCGCAGAGTGTATGGACACAACACCAAACTAATTATCACAACGCCTACCAAATGATGGAGTTCGTTCGTTCGTTCGTTCGTTCGTTCGTTCGTTCGTTCATTCATTCGTGGTAATAGACCTTTCTTCAGTTGACATTTCATGATTTAGTTATCGTTTTTGGCCGTTATTTTTCAGATCATAGTTTCTTTACCTAGTTTTTGGATCAATACTGCGCAAAAGCTTTTGGGAAGAGATTTATCCTAAAATGACCTTTCCGTAGAATAATAGGACTTTTTATGGAGCAAATGTGCACCAATCACATGGCGAGGATCCGTGTTTGAGTTATATTATGCCCAGCGAGAGAAATCTCCAACCCTCTTAAATTTGTGGTCCATGGCAAATAAGCTGAAAATTTCACAATTTCTTTGGCAGAGAAGTACAGTTCAGTTTACAGCCTGCTACAGGGACATATATTGTTTCTAGTGATATAGTTTTCCCTCAACCTGCCTCTTTCTGTACCTCTGTCTTATTCGTCTAGTCTGTCAGGCAGGGGCGGATGCAGTGTCGTCCCAAATATTGCAAATACATTGCACTTGTTGAATGTGTGTACATTGTTGATTTCCAAGAAGGGGGGGGGGGGAGCACACTCTCCTTTGACCCCTGGATATACCACTGTGTTGAGGCATTCCCAAACATTAAGTTTTATCTTAATTAATGTGGTTTATCATACCTTCATAATGTGTTTCTTGTTCTGATCGTATAGTTTAGACATGTTTATTGAATTTTTTTGCTTAATATGACGATCACTGTATTTTACTGCATTGCTGTTTTTGTTTATTAATGAGAAGTGAACGCAATTTAAAGTTTATTCAAGAAGGACAAACAAGGTCGAAACAATATTAATAACTACTCAACCCCATGATTGTGTGGCGTGCTTGTATCCTTGTACCGATTTTTAGTGTTTCCCTCTCGTGACATTAATATCGTGCTGAGCCACGAGGCATATCTACATTTCGTGATATACAATCGCGACACGTTTCAATTTAGTCACGTACATTAGTGATTTGGCCCAAAAACGGATGTGACGCAAAGGTACGGTGAAGGATTAACCGTATCGGGCTCTGTAACAAAAATTTCCAGGCATGTCGTCAAGATTAATTTGTCGTTATCATTCATGATGGCTGTAATCATTTCGTTTTTATCAAAACTAAGGTAACCATAATAATGGTCACGTCTGCAAAGAAAGGACGATTCAATTTAAATTCAGTATGGTAGCTTGAACCAATTTCTTGACAAGGGAAGCAGTGCTTAAATTGTATCTTGGTGTGCTACTGCAGCACACCAAGGTTCTAGTCTACAGCACAATATTTCCCAGCACCCGAAGTTTATTTGGTCTTATCCGTTCTGTTTTCTTTTAGTCTACAGTGACAATAATTTGGTGCCTCATTAAGTCAAATCTAATTCATACATCTTTCACCACTATAAACATGTCATACAGCAGTGTTGTCTCACTGCAAAACATTAGTCATGCTTGTCGAACTAGATGACAAGTTCTTAATTAAAAAAAGTCAAAATCCTTCTATAGATGGAATGGGCTGTTTGAAATGTTTGTTTCCCAGAGAACGAGTCGCTACAGCTCATAACCGTCTTCCATCGTTATCATTACACACCTAATTATGTGTAGACGGTTGCAAATCCACTTGTTACTGCCCGACCGATACAGAGATCCATGGCCTCCCGACGCTTGATGAACGTGGGGCTTTGGCCATCATTGCAGTCGGCTCACTCAGGGGCAGCACATTGACGCTGATTTTGATGAAATTGCTCCCAGAGTACTATCTGGCGACAGCAATTCTTCTTACTGGATCTTCGGAAATTAGGTACCTTGGCAGACGTGAAATTGACATGAGTATTAAATATATCTTAAATATCGGGTACGTCCTCGCTTTGGCTTAAGCTGGGGGATTTATGCAGGCTGCGCCATAGGGGTTTCGGGATGGAGGGGTATGATTGAACGCCAAATAAGTTAACATATCTGTTGCTAATTTTGTGAAGTAAGCAGTGATGGAGATTAAGAGTCTTAAAGGCAGTATATACTTTTGGTTAAATGTGTGCAAATGCATCCATACATTGTAAGGAATCAAGATATATGTACTGAAACCGAAGTTCCAACTGATATTATTGTGCCGTGTACGAGAAATTGGTTAAACAGCTTTAAGAACGTCAGTATTCATTATAACGTGGGATGATTGTCTCAAACAATCAGTTGGGAACTTATTTCACTGATCCTGTTCAAATTAAAATGGCTCCACTGGTGTTCATATTGGGTAACTCGCCTATAAATATAAACACCACAGCAGAATTAATTTGACACCACTGGTGTTACTTTAACAACCCAGTTCAGAGGAACAATCCTTCGGGAGACATTATCACGGGGGTAAGGTATAGGCCGTATTTGCCTGATACGGGTAACAATGCTATTAAAGATGGGCTCTAGGGGTACTGAAACAGTTCAAGAGTCACTCGAGTCAAGTCTGCTTAGCCGACATCCTTCTTGGATGCGTGCCGCCGACGACATGAGTATAACCCATATCGTATCAGTGGTATTTCCTCTCCGGTACAGTGCCCCCTGAAGAGTTACCAATGCGTCATCTTCTTATTATGCTAGTCAGCAATCTCTTCACGACATCCTGGTATCAGCAGCTCGCTCAACATTAGTTGAATTTTCCCAGTGGGAGTAACGGAACGTCGAACAGCGAAGGGCTGCTTAAACCCGGAATGGCCGAGGCGGTTATCAGGAGAGCGTGCTAAAAAGCAAACAAATTAGAGCATTGTACAGGCTAGCGCTATTTATTGGCCGGATTGTATTGGGAGTACCCAAACATGACCGTTAATGCTGGCACTGGATTTATAACTAAGAATACTGTGAGAGTAAATACTGTATTGGTTTTTTGTTTGCCTCTATCTGACGTATTCTAACATCAATTAAAGTTTTATTCTAGGTCAAGTGCTGATAATTGCAGTTGTATGGTGCGTGTTAAATATGAATGGTATATCGTACCGTAATGATTGTTTATATGCGGGTATATATTTGCTATTTTTTATGCAAATTCTCGATACCGACATGGCTGACAGGGTATTCAATTTGCATGTTATGAATAATTAACAATTATAATTAAAGGGACAATGTCGTCATGATCAACAGGGCATGGAATCGGAATGCTAGTTTTAGATTAACTCAGTGATTGCAATAATAGCCCACATGATAACCCTGTTGAAAGTCTGCTCTGATCGTAACGATACTGCCCCTTTCAGGTGATGTTAAGGCATTTGAAACATGTTACCAATTCAATTTTCCTAGAAAGTTTGTTGTGCAGTTTATTTACTTTTTTACATTATCTTTCATTTGTGAACAAAATGTTATATAGTTTCTAATGCAGGACACAATCGTTATTATTTCATTATTATTTTCATTTCACAATCATTATCTTTCATTTGTGAACAAAATGTTATACAGTTTCTAATGCAGGACACAATCATTACCGTTTTGGATACCAAATATAGCAATCGCTAAAGCGAAGTTAATTTTACTACCCATATGGAAGTGCTGTGTGCAACTTCACAGCCTTGTATATTCATTGTAACATTAATATATTCCTTTCAAATACTTTGAAATTAGGCAAAATAGTTGTGAAAAGCTCGGTTTTATAGTAAAACAGTGCCAACATGATTTTTTGACGGAACCCACAATTAATTCTTGTTGGTAAATATTTACTGTAAAACCATGATTCTCACTTAAACAAATCGATTAAAAATCCGAAGAAAAACTTCAAAATAGCCGTTCAAAATAGCCATAAACACGGGCGATATATCTTTAAGTAAAAATGGTATTAATTGTTGTATATTAAGTCCTTTTCTGGCTTTCTATGTCATGTGAAAACTTAAGTTGACGTATCTACACGGAGAAGATAGGTTAGTGGAATACTTGAAATGTCGCCCCTGAACCTGTCAGCAAAGGTTGGTCGACACAATTGCTGCAATTTACAGAATCTTTGTTGTATTGACATACGGTTGATGGAAATGTTTCATCTCCAACACTTAGTAGTGCCTTAACAAATCAATATGACATGACAATGTCAATGTGTTATTGCAAGCGCCTTCGCTGCGTTTTTTGTTTGCCTTAAAAGACTGAGATATAGGTTGACAATCACTCACTGAAAGGTGTCAACTCATGTATTCAATTATTGCTCGTTTTTGCATGAATTGTGTACCATTATACTTATTATGAAGCGAGGACGAAATTTTAAATTACCAAAAAAAAAATTATGACCCAGTATAATTTTTTGACAATTCAACGGATTGCCTTAAAATCTAATCAACGGACTGTCTTTTATTGTTGGCATATTTAAATCCATATTGGGGCTGCATCACAAGAATATCTTGAACAAATAATGATAATATATTTTATGTGTTGTTCATATACTTGCTTCTGCTACCCTTCAATAAGATGTAAGAGCAAACGTTAAAATTACTTTATCAGGGTATCAACTTTTCGAATGATCAAAACAACAGAAAGGCAAGTAGGCCTATTTTGAACATTCTTACAACATATTTGTTATAAACCTTTATTAAACGACTAATGCGAACCGTATCGAAATTCATGATCTCATCGATAAGTAATATGTAGTATTACTTATCGATGAGATCATGAATTTCAATTAACAGCATTTTCTGTTATTGTTTAAATTTTCATACATCACTGTCTTTTCACTTGTATCCTTACTTGTTTAGCCGGCCAGTTATATGATTTGCGATATAAATACACCATAAGCGTCACTAATGAAGAAGCAATGGTCTGACGTAATGGGAAATGTTAGTGTATCAGAGAAGACCAAGATATAACGGAGGTATTCCGATGTGGGAACCAATGATCAAATATAAAGAAGTATAAAGTAATACACGTTTCAAAATATTCAACTGTAAAGAAGTTGCACAATTCTGATTTGATAGGTTACGGTACATTACTGGAATCTACAACGATTGGTCATTCACCTGGTGAGGGTTGAGATAACATATAATGACAGTTAAAATAAATTGTATGACAATGTCAGATGAAATCGCCAGAGGGCTTAATTAACAGTGACATTGATGATAGCACCGTGGACGCAGAGGACGGTTAGTAATATTGGCAATACAAAAACAGGAACTAAAAACAAAATAACACTCTGGAATGAAAACTATTGAACTAAGAATAGCACAGGTCACTTTTAATTCTCCAAATAAGTTACATGTACCCATTTCCACAGATTTGAGTTCCCGTCAGATACTTTTTGCACAGTAATTTTGTCTTTCTGCCGTGCATTGAGCAGACTCTTTAAAGCAAGCTACTGTGGTTAAAGCACCGTCAAGGCGCCCCCACTGAAGCATACCACTTGACTCTACCAAAAATAGCACTAACTAACAAAGGTGCGCTCATAATGAACACCGCCGAACAAGATATTGTAATTCAATACATTTATAACATAGAAAACCGCCATTAATTAATCGTGAAGACGAAACTGATGAACGAGTCTATTTCTATATACCGTTGTTAGCTCACGGGTGTTTTATTTAAAGGGAAGGTACATCATCGGTAATGACAGAACTACCTTTCAGAGAATGCATTTTATCAGGTGTATTAGCTCGCTCAATGCAAGTCACAAAAACATGAAAATAATTTTTACAGAAAACACTTCGAGCCAAAACTCCCGTTTTTGTGAATGTGAAGATTTGTTTGTGTTTTATCTGCAATGGGAGCACTTCAAACATTTTTTCAGGAAAATAATTCAGGGAAATTTGTAATTAGGTTAGTACCAACGTTGTACCTTCCCTTATAATGAATAACAGCCAATTTTAGACTTGCATAAGTACCCTGTACGGAATTTATAGAAGACTACCATAATCAGTTATGTATACTGTGGGCCTATAAATATAAGCAATTGCATTACGTCTTAGTCTAAGTTTACTAAGACTGATAAAGGATTTGTTTGTTCGTGTTCAACATTTTCTTGAATAATTTTCGAATTCTGTTCGAAAACAAACCAGTAGGCTAAGGCCTAATACTCCAACCTTGAAGCAAATGCTGCAAATTTTTCAAGTTAGATACAGATGTTGGTGGTGAGTATGGCGACTATCCTCCAGAGGATAGCTAACAGCAAACAGCTTTTAATGAGAATTTACTACAGATTATTTATTATCCATTGCAGCTTAATCTGTACATACATTCTGTGTGTTACTGTGAATGTTCGAACAAACATGAAAAGCCCCACCCTATTGTACAAATCAAGCGGATATTACGTAATACCACAAAATATAGGTAACACATGTCAGATTTTATTCAATAGTTTTTTTTGCTACCAACTTGTCGGCAGATGCTTTCCATGGGAACATCATTTCTTTTTCCAAACGCTGCGATTCGATCGTGTGTAAGTTCTCAGTGTGAGACAACATTGAACAAAAGGTTTACTGATATTTTAGTAGATGCGGTGTATGCAACGCATGCGTTGCAGTAAATAAGTAAGATTAAATAAGTATACATTAATCCAGCACGTTTTTAGCTTTGAGCTTTTGTTAGAAAGCAAAGAACTTTTTTATGTTATAGTATATAAATGTAAATACTCATAAGGGCCCACTATCATACTATTCAGTTCTTGAAGATCACCAATTATGAATATTTATTTTTCGTTTTTCATAACAATGGTGTTTTCTACATGGTATGACTGACGATACAAGCAAGCATAACTATTAAAAACAAAGCAAAAAAATAAAAAAGCAAAAAATAAAAAACTAGACATGTTATGTGCTTGTCACGTGGACAAACACATGGCTGTGTCGTTTTTTTTGGTGGTAGTTTGAATGTGAACTGTGAATACAATAATGAAACCTGTTTGTTAGGTAGCAAAGACGGAAGGGATTGGGATGTTGTTATTGGTTTTGTTAAGAAACTGGAGATGCTGGGATTGGTGACATTTCTGTTGAATCTTTGAGTTCACATGTGCAGTGAAATGTGAAGACGTCATGATGAGGTCGGCTGATTTTGTACCTATAACATGTTATGCATTAACAAAGATATTTTGATTGCGGTTGAATGTGTAGTTTATTTAAGTACGTGTATAAATAAACCTTTGTGGAAATGTTATGTGGTTTGTGAGGATGTTATCATATGTATAATACATCGGTATGTAGGTATAATACGTTGCTGTGCCTATGAACATGTAAATATTTGAATATAATAGTATTGAAATTGTGAGTGGTACGTGATGATGTGAGGATGATGGTACTTTATATATTTGATATTAGGGAAGTTATTCGTGAAGTGATTAATTCTTAAGACTGTGAGATCTTTTGTAATAGTTGGGAAAAAGAATAAAATTACATTTTGATGTTGTGAACATGTGGTGTCGATGTTTTGATAGAATTATAAAGAACTACGCCCTACCTAATGGAGTACAAAAATAATTATTGAACAAAAAATACTATAAAATCGTATGATGACGTCATCTTGACGCCACATCAATTTTCATCTATAACATATTCTGGCCTACTAGCATTCCACGATTGAACCCAATCGGACCTACGGTTCTCTAAATATAGGACTTTAGAATATGCCCCTTTAAGATGAAGTCACGTGACCCATGATGACGTCATCATGACGTCATCGTGACGTCACACCAATTTTCATCTATAACACATGCTGGCCAAACTACATACCATGTCTCAACTTAATCAGACTTGTACTTCCGTAGATATATGGCTTCGAAAAATGCACCTTTAAGATGACGTCACGTGACACGTGATAACGTCATGATGACGTAAAAGTTCGGCACCCATTTGGAGCAGTTGGTCTAAGTGTCTGCCAGGTTTAAAGGCAAACGGTTGGATAACAGTAGCCAAAGTGCCGGTATGAAAGAAAACGTGTACAAATGATGGAATTATTGACGTCTATATTCACGATTTCCGATGTCCCTTCGGGGCCACCATACATGATTGGGTACATGCTGCAGCTAGCACCGCGCTGCAGCACCGTATAACGTATAGCAGCGCGCCACACAAAATTGTACGTTCGAGTGTGGAATAAATTCACAACGCGCCACATCACCTCCACGGTTCTACTGCCTTCCCAGAATTATTATGTTTTTATATTGTTTTTCTGTAAATATTGATATGGTTGTCATTTTACACCCGAGTGAGCTACGATCGTGAAAATTTGGAATTAGGTAGACGAAAATTCAATGATTACATGTTTCTAAGCTTTTCTGCCATAGGAGATTGCTAAGAAAGCTTGAATTTAATCACCTTCAGATGACGTCATGATGACGTCAGGAAAATTTCACTCAAGTGGAAGCATTTTTGCAATGTGACAAATACTTTGCAATTGAAATCATCTACTCAACTGCATTGATTTTTCAGATATGGGCTTCACAAAGTGACTAATTAAATATTCATTAGGGTCATAGTTTGAAAACTAATGACGTCATCATGACGTAAAAGTTCGGCACACATCTTCAGTGGACGGTCAATGCATGTGCCAATTTTGAAATTTATCGAAGTTGAAAAAGTGCCCAAAGTGCCGGTAAGAAAGAAAACGTGTACAAATGCTATGGGCAACATGCTGGAAAAAAAAATAAAAAATAAAAAAATCTTAACTAACAAAGGCTGTTTCGGAAAACTTCCGAAACAGCCAAAAAACATTCTTGAACGTGACACTAGTGGGCAGTGATTATTCTACTTAATATTTTCCTGAAACTTCCAACCTGTCTTATGTTAACAAAACATGTTATTTTCTTCGAATATCACTAATGTTGTTGTTGAACTAGAAGTAGTAAAATTGTCCATCGCCGAATACAAAATTGTTTTTGTTCAATCGGTCCTCATGTATTTAAGAAAATTGCATTTCTATTAAAGGGAATGTACAGCATTTGAAATTACCTTACTTATATAAAAAAATACTTGTTATAAGGCTGGGACCAATTATCAATCATCCTGATGTTAGCTCGTGTGAAGTTCTTTTCCCTTATAGAAGAAAGGAATTTAGCTCGAATTTACACAATATTGCTGGTCGACAACTTTCTGTAAAACAACAAAGTAGAACAAGCATGTAACAGTTTCTCGTTATTTTCTCATCAACGTGATATATTTCTCAAAAATGCGAAGGTTGAAATGAGCGTAGGTTTTCTAATATCTTCCCTTAAAAATTATTATTATTATTATTATTATTATTATTATATACTTTATTTAATCTCGATAGCATCATAGGTTATGACATAATAATAAAATTTAAAATGACATATCCTCTTTACATCAACAGAAGGCAGCAAATACTGTTAATTACAACTATTTTATTTATATATGTTGTTTTGTTTAAGTGCACTAGTGGGGTAGTTTTGTTCGGGAAATGTTTGTCTGATGTTTTTGGCTAAGTAAAGGCCACAACTACTTGTACTGTCTTGTAAATAAATAACATTCTTTCACATTGTTAAGGGCTCAACTAGTCGTTGCTGCATTGACACCGACATTTTTTTCTGAGAACTATTTACTTTGTTAGCGGCTGTTTCACCCTATTGTACAAATTACTACAGAAACAATCATAGCCTAAAACGTCTTGCTGAAATTTTGGCCTGGTTTTAATTTATTATGTTCGTTTATTGCCATCAGTTATCTTTGATATGAGGAGGGATGATGTGAAATAAGTACATTTTAACTAATGCCGTCAGTATCATAATTCAAACAACCTCAATCTTGGAAACTCAATAAACTTATTGAATACATGTCATGTGTTATGATTAATAAGGTGTACTTATATAGCATACGCATTAAAGTCCATACAAAGTGCCTTGATTTTTTTACTCAGAATTGTTCAGTATGTATTAGTTATTTATATGCTATTCCAAAAAAATCCGAAATTGCTGAAAAAATCATGATTTTCAGCCAACATTCCAGCGGTTGAAATCCGCGAAGTCTGTTGGACATTTGCGGCCCGTGGCGGCAGCAAACAATTTTCCTGTTTTTATGACGTGCTTTTACGGGAGCGCGAAAGGAGCCGTCTTAACAACGGTCTGGCTGCCGCCGCGTTGTCCGTGGCCGTACATGTACACTCACTGGCCAAAAGTACATGTATTGCAACATGCTCAAAATAGCACTTTACAAGTAACAGGTGAGATGATCCGATTTAATCCGATTTCATCGATCGTGTATTACATAATTTCCGAGCAAGAACAGTAAAAAAGAACATTGACTTCAAAACACAGGCACTTTCAAGAAGTCTTAAGTAGTGTAAATAAAATAAAATAAACTAGATATAAGTTTTTGTCACAACAAAAACTAGGTGTTCGGTTGAAGTTAAAATGATGACGTCATCAATTCGAAGATTCGGAGAAAGTCAAATGTTAACGTCTGTTGAAGTTAGAATACTGAATTTAGAAATTATTTTAATATTAAACTTTGACTGCCGGTTTGGACAGGAAGTAAAGGTAAAATTGGGGTCATGTTTTTGTAAATACTTTTGACAATTAACAATCTGTACAATGTCGTTTCGGTTTGCGGTAACACCATGTGTTTATCTCAACTAACGTGAAGCTGAGATACAGGTTCTGAAAAGAACCGTATCGCACAACTCGTATCTCAACCTTCGTTAAGTGAGAAAGGTTCAAGGGAGAACCAATTTCGGGCAACTCGTTTTTCTCTACTGTCGCTAAGTGAGAAATATGGTTCAGGGAGAACCATGGGGACTTCACGGGTTAATATGGTTCAGGGAGAACCGTGAAGTCCCTATGGATTTCGTCCGGATTTCGTCCATTCCGGGCTTAATTGATACGATTCTATGTCACTTATATTACAAACTTTGGCATCAGTATAATCTCCATCAAATGACGATGAGGAACAACACAATTGGTCAGTACTACTTTTGGAAACTTTTTCGAAAACACTTTCGAAAGTCGTAGTTGGTAAACTTATTTTTGCAGCTGTACGCGATGTGATATGCTATATGTACAAAACGTACCGCAGTAAACAGTCGTAGCGTTCGCCCTCCCGTAAATGTACGTCATCAAAATAGGCTCAGTGAAAGTGTCCCCGACGGCTTTTGTTTCGGGCCTGTCGTTCGCGGCAGTGGTGAAGTACATATTCATAGGTTTTTTGAAGGGTTAAATAAAAATAATGAGTCTTATTTTTGGTGATTCCTACTTAGAATTACTTACTTTTTAAAATAGGGTTGAAAATATTTACCATTTTGTATGGTCTTTAAACTGGTGCTCAATATGCCTGTATTATGCTCAAAAATCATTCCCTAAGCCATCTCCGCTTCCGCGTTTTAGGGGTATATGTCACCAACTCTGTCCTCACATCTTCTCATTTACTCCTGGGTGGAGAGAAGCAATTATGGATAAGTATCTTGATCAAGGACACAAACTTCATGGTCGCGGTCAGGATTCGAATCCACATTATAAAGACTCAGCAATCAGAACACAACTGATACACTAAACAGCTCGGCCATGGCACTCCGTTATCATTAATAATTACAGTGTTTTATCCCGTACATAACTTAATGCGGTTGCTAGCCAGGTGGTACGGTGCAAGTGAGGTAGCATAGCGAATGCAACGATCTAGACAAACATACAAAAAGGGGGGGGGGCGTTAAACGTGACTTCTATATAGATAAAAACTCAATAATATTGATCACATCATTCGTTCGACTATTTATAATCACGTGTCAAGAATATAACAAAGTGTTTACATTAAACAATTGTTATTGTTGTTGTATAACAATTTATTCAAAAAGAATACAAGGTCAACATGACCTACACACAATCTACGGACAACAGCAAGGCTGAATTCTGATGACAAGGGGAGGACACCCAAGAAGATTACTGGGAGGAGCGGGAGGCATAGAGAACTTTTTCAAGTTTAAGGAGCTCAATGGCATCGAAACCCACAAAATCAGCTAAAACCCACTCACAATGCACAAGATGCTCGCGCCGGAGGGCGGCATCGGAGCCACACAGTCTACACTTGCAATCGTGAGCAAGGTGAAAACATGCACGCTTACTGCACCAAAGAGAGTGGAAAGCAGTGCCAAACCATCTCCCCCAAACCTTCCTGCGAGGCCCAATCAGATCAGCTGCTGGAGAATGTATCAGAGCGGGAGGGCTAATGGAAGGGATAGGGGCGTTCTCACAGAAGTGAGCTCTTAATAGCGGCCCAACAGCAAGCCAGCCAGAGGCTTCCAAAATATGGGAAGAAGAGGCAAATTTTGAAATACCCCACCAGAATTTGAGCAGACGACATTGCACCGTTGTGAGAAATTCAAAGTCCCCTTCATTCAGATTACTGGCGAGCGAGGGGATACCGTAGGTGGCAGAGGGCACTATGACTGAGAGGAACAGGCGCTCCAGAGATTCCAAAGACATGCGAGCAAGCGGCATATGAATGGCCATTCTTGCGCAAGCGGAGATTCCCTTCTTTTTTAGGTGATCAAGATGGCCACTGTGACCTCCCCCAGTCATCAGAACTACTCCTAGATATGAGAAGCTAGGTACAAATTCGATCTTATTTCCTTCATACAGCATCACATCACGTTTACATAAGCGCCCCCCTCTTCGGAATTTGACGATCTTAGACTTGACTGTATTTACAGTTAGCAGATTTTGGTTACAGTATAAAGAAAGCCTGTTGAGCGCAGCTTGTAATGAAGACGCATCTTTGGTACATATCGCCAGGTCGTCTGCGTACAGCAACGTGTTACAATTACCAACAGCCTCTATACACGACGGCAAGTCAAATGTGAAGAGGATGTATAGTAAAGGCGAGAGGCATTCACCCTGGGCAAGGCCTAAAGTCTGAGACACTTTTCCACTCAATGCCCCGTTAGACAGAATTTCAATGTAATTGACAGAGATAACTGCCCAGATAGCTCTCAATGCTCCATGGTTTATCTAACGTATACTGAAACGGGGAATATAAAAACCAATGACATTTATACTAATTGTTTATTATAACAAAGTCATACCAGTCTTTCGTCAGAGAAATTACCAGCCCTGCAGACAGTATGTTTAGGCTGTGTATGCTTTCAGTCAGTATTTTTGCATGTGTGGGTGTGTGTGTTTTTTTCTTTTCATTTCAAACCAGTTGTTTATTTTTACGGGTTCTGTTTATACAAATACAAGCCAGTTTGTGTACGCATGGAGATCGAACTGACTTTATAATGTTTTTCGCGTCTAGGGCGCCTAAAATTAACACGGAACCAGAGAAGTCATAACACAATTAGGCAAGGTATTAATGCCGGACGAGGAAACATTTGTTTTGTTAGTTTCGTGTTTGTTTTCTTATAAGAATTGAGGCTTTGCATGGATTTACTATTTATCACGGGCGTAAATCCCGGGCGTAAATCCCAGGGGAATGTGGGGAGGGGGAGGGGAGAGGGGAGGGATATATACCACCACGTTTTGGCCCAGGGAATGGTCCATAGGATTAACCCCCAGAATTTTTCATGCGGTAACAAAAATAATGATAAAGGAATAATTCGTGCAAAGGGGTGGGGGGGGGGATTGGTTTGTTTTAATATTTAATGTCTGTTTGTTTCTTTTATTCAAGTAAGTTGGCCTTATACTAGGTACTAATTTGACCATCCCCCATCCCTGGGATTTACGCCCGTGCGCCTAACAATTACGAATTTAATTCCAAGTTCGTATCGACTGTGCTGTGTACATGTGCATACACGTAATGTAGTACATTGTGCTCTTCCAAGTTGGGAGATATGGATACTGTGGTTGTGATCACACAACTTGCCAGGTAACTGCCATGTTGTTCGTATGACCAATTATGGAATGCAGCCATTATTATGTTGGGTCTGCATGGGGTATGCCATTCCAAGTTGGGTGAGATGAGAAATGGTACATACAATGATGTTTCAAGCGGTGTTTTGGGGACGAGGGTATACCACGTTGAACGACGTTCAATATCCACTACTTCGTTGTACATTATGCAAACAAATGTCAATATCACCCCCCCACACTTTTCGACACGGATATATGCCACTGCTATTTATACAAATGGTTGTGTAATTTGTATATTTTTGTATTAATACAAGTTTATCGAGGAGATAATTCAATAGGACTCAACGTCTTTATATGCTTAGTTTGTGTAATCCGCAGTGTGAACCCTTTTATTGGGTACATAATCGGTTGGATTTCGTAACGAGTCAATGATTGGATTACTTTATGGTATTTGTTTTGCTGGATAACATTGAATAAATTTAATTAGTGTCCCTTATATCCCTTTTCTACTGAGAACATAGAAATATGTAAAAAATTATAAACGCATTTTTGGTTATTTTTACTTTTTGCACAGCCTTCACTATAATAACACTGGTCTACAGCCAAAATGCTTCCGAAACAAATGAAGTCAAACTTGACTAATTATGGTCACTGAGAATGGAAATGATGCTTCAAATTGTTGATTGGCTTTAGTTTTCAAGATCTACATGTACATGTGTACACGTATGGGAATAGTGTATGATAATTCATGATTAAAAATCTGCTATTTACACCATATAAACATAATACGTAAAATGTAAAAACTTAAATATCTTGGAAACAGTAGCCAATCAGCAATTTTATTTGTCATATTTGAATTCAGCACATCAAAATCAATAATAAATAGCACATTTTATCTCCGAAGCAGACAACTTTAAAAAAATTGTTGACCAGTGTAATTAGCATCAGATGTAGTTATCACGTAAATACTTAAGTGACATATCTATGTTTATAAATACAACCAAAGGAGAAAGGCCTTTATCCAAAGAAGGCAACCTTATGATGTGAACTCAGCGTAGTAACACTAATCATTTCTATAACGCATGCGCAGTTTGGATTGGCATGGACAGCAAATAACTTTTTTTTCGTCGAACTTTTTTTTATCATTTACTACATGTTACATGTTCTGTAAGTTGTACTTGTATTGCGTGGGAGTGTAGGAACGTCACAGGTAAAGAAGACCCTACTGTAAAACCATGCTTGTGTTAGACAGTACTTGGATTTCACAAGGGTTTTACAACAAACCTTTCAGCAAATGCTCTTCAAGGAATGATAAATTCTTTGACTTTATGCTACGAAGCAAAGTTAATACATTTCATAGTTTTATTCACACCATCCAACATCTCTCCAGTAGCAAAAATACGGCTTTTCAGGAGTATTTTCTGTAAATCTTAAAAGCGCCTGCTTTTAAGCAAAGTTCAATTCAGTTCGAATGCAGTAGGGCGCAAAATCACTTATCACTGAAGAATGATGGATATGTATATGATAAGGTCATATCTCAAATTTTTCATAGTTATTTTAGTTTTTTTCAAGGGAAGATTAACCCCCACAAGAAACAAACAAACACGAGCCATATATCAGAAACTTTATAAGCTTCCTTGAAGTATATAGAATATTTGATGGTTTTAAAAAGTAGTGGTTAACATGTTGACATACCTTATTACTAAAACCATTATCGTTAATTATCGTTATCATACACATGCCTTAAAGCTTAATGTATGTTACTTTGACAACAGTATAATTTGTCAGTCGTTTTATTTTGACCAGGAACGTAACCAGGAAACTTGTTATTATTACTCCAAGGTATTAATTGGGATACCCTTGAGAGCATTAGCTTTTGTTAATGAATAGGGCTTTCTTCACATTCAAACATTGTTGAGTCAATTTTAGAGATTCTGTGCAAAATCCTACTTCAATGGGCTCTCATTAGTGGTTTCATACATCAATGTACGCATGTCTGATGTGTGAAATTCAAACTAATTAGTGATTTTGTTGACGTCAATGAGATGTAGGCCTATTAATAGTAGTATGTGCTTCCCTTTACATTAATATGTAGGCTATTCTCATCCTAGTAACGAGTCAGATTGATGACAAGACTGTGACCTAATACTCTTTAATGATGTGAAGTGAAACTTGACTATTCATTAGCGTTATTAACTCGATTTCTTATTTCTTGATTAAACCAGACATGAGCAGTGGCTGAGATGTTACAGTTTATATTCGAGACGAAACAACCACTGCAAAGAAACCAACAGCTAAATACAGGAGAAACTTATCAACTACTTCAATAAAATCAAGAAAGACTATATTATAGTGCATGAAGCTTGCATGAGAGAACATCGTATATCTTGAAGACAATGATGTCGAATGCAGAACACCCAGCGTACCAATATTATAACTTGACAGAAATCATGGACGACTCAGGTTTTACTCGCTCGCTTTGGCCAAATACAAGCTACTACGAGACAGATCCCAACTTGGAAATCTTTTTCTCTACTAGTCGATTCATATTCCCTGCCGCATTTTTTCTTCTGGCGTTCCTGGGTCTCATTGGGAATTCGACGGTGTTGTTCATCATCTGTCGCTACAACGACATGCAAACGGTGACGAACTTCTTCATTGCCAATCTTGCGCTGACTGATATTGCGACGGTGCTGATCTGCATTTTACCTACTGCTCTGAATGCATCTGGTGCCCTAAACATGGTGACTAGTGTCTGCAAAGGAATGAATTACATCATGTTCGTAAGTAAAATTATATATCAACTAACGTGGGGCTTCAAGGAAGTAATTATAAATAACATTTCCCTCATTATTTAATATACGTTTTATTATCTAAACTTACTCAGAACACATTTTTTCTCGAATTCAGGGGAGCCTTAAGGTCACTTGGTGTACACAATTTGTCATCTTAAGTCAAAATATCGCCATCATGAAATCGTCCTTGCAGGGTCACTCCTTCAGTGAAATAAATTCCCCTAGTATTGGCCACAACAAATTCAAATATCACCAACATTTATCGGCGCTGTTGAAAACAGCAGATCTCGGGCATGGGGGCCACCTTTACCTAACCGTGATACAACATGGTTTTTGTATTTGTATTTTATATATGTATATACAGTCCCCTCTACAAAAGATGATCATTCGAAAATCTAACATGTTGTAAAGTTACAATGTCGCTCCTTCCTCAAGGTTTAAAGTGCTATTTTCACCAATGGATTCTGTAACCTCCATAGGGAAACCCTATTAGAATATAAAGCAAACATTAAGAAAACAACAAACACAGCTATACAACGCAAGCCCTTTAGTAAAACATAGCCCTTGGAAATTTGTCTAGAAATGTTGTTGTCGTCTTTCAACTTGGGTACCCCTTCAATACGTTGAAAGTGTCTGATATAGCCTACATAACAACAAACACGATGCAAATAACACAAATCAATATTATACTGTCATTTTACTGGAAGCAGTTATCGACACGGCGCCAAAGTGAGGTATAATCAGTAGAATAACTATCCATATTTGAAAGGGAAGTCAAACCTCTCGGGACCGTTGTATTTGCCGAGTAAAAGAAACACTTTTGCTGCCACAGGCTACGTAGAAAAATGGCTCTTGAATATCAATCATTCTGAAACCAGGCACTATCTGAAGAGAGAAACGCGGTCAAGTTCAATTGTGAAGCATGATTTTGTTTATCTCTCAAACCTGATGTCGACTCAAATTATTTGATTTGAATATATTCCCTTTGGGAATATAGCCTTTCGATCACGCTCTGTTTACGAGTCAACGACCCTCTATAGTATACCAATACCAAAGGCAAATTTCAAGTCAAATGAACACTCTAAACGCACTTTTTTGGTCAATATGCACCGAACTACTTGGCATGACAATTCAGCACAGTGTCCACGGTGTGTAAACTGTAATTACCCCCTGCTTATACTACACAGTGAACACTGTGAACTCGGTGTTTACACATTGTGCCCACATGGTTCGTTACTATGCGATCACACCACCATAACTCTTGTGTCACACAGTATGTGCAATCACACTATGTTCAATTTCCAATTATAGTGTCCTCACGCAGATAAACACTGTTGGAAGCACGTACAATTCCGGTGACGAGGGATGGTATATTCCAAATAAGCATATGGAATACACTGGAAATTCTCCTCAATTACACAAGAGTCATTGATGATTGTTTTGAAGATGATCCATTATCAAAAATAATTTGTCGTGACGCCATGTAAAATAAATATTTAATGAGATTTATTACAATTGTTATTTGTCATTACCTATATTTTACACTTCATGTAAAACATATGCCATCGATATAGTCTGTGACTGTTGTCTGTATAATTCGTTCGCATTTGAAAAGAAATTAGTAAATTTCATCAACATTTCAGGCAAAAACACAATTTGATGAAATAGGAACTGTGCAGACCAGGATATAATTAATCTCAGCACTGCCAATGTTAAAAAATTAAAATAAATAAATAAATAATAATAATAATAATAATAATAATAATAATAATAATAATAATAATAATAATAATAATAATAATAATAATAATAATAATAATAATAATAATAATAATAATAATAATAATAATAATAATAATAATAATAATAATAATAATAATAATAATAATTCGAGTTTGTTTACACAAACTCTAGGTGTTCGGGAGGAAGTAAAGGTCAAATTGGGGTCACCTTTGTGTAAAATTGTTTTGACAAATAACGATCTGTACAATGGTGCAAATATTGTGAATTTACCTCTTGTGGTTGTTGAGATATGATTTTTTTTAAATATTAAACTTTGACTTCCGGTTTGGACAGGAAGTAAGGTCAAATTGGGGTCACCTTTTTAAAAATATTTTTTGACAATTAACGATCTATACAATGGTACAAAAATTGTGAATTTACCTCTTGTGGTTATTGAGATATGATTTTTTTCAATATTAAACTTTGAATTCCGGTCACCTTTGTGTAAATATTTTTCGACAATTAACAATCTATACAATGGTACAAAACATGTTAATTTACCTCTTGTAGTTGTTGAGATACGACTTTTTAAAATATTAAACTTTGACTTCCGGTTTGGACAGGAAGTAAGGTCAAATTGGTATCACCTTTTTGTAATTTATTTTGACAATTAACGGTCTGTACAATGGAACAAAAATTGTGAATTTACCTCTTGTGGTTGTTGAGATATAATTTTTTAAATATTAAACTTTGACTTCCGGTTTAGACAGGAAGTAAGGTCAAATTGGGTCACCTTTGTGTAAATATTTTTTGACAATTAACAATCTATACAATGGTGCAAAAAATGTCAATTTACCTCTTGTGGTTGTTGAGATATGATTTAAAAAAAAATTAAACTTCGACTTCCGGTTTGGACAGGAAGTAAGGTCAAACTAGGGTCACATTTTTGAAAATATTTTTTCACAATTAACGATCTGTACAATGGTACAAAAATTGTGAATTTACCTCTTGTGGTTGTTGAGATATGATTTTTTTAAATATTAAACTTTGATTTATCGTAATTCGATATCTGATGACCTAATCATGACGTCACAAATTTTGTTTCATCTACGTGTTAAGTTCTAAGTATATGCCAAGTTTCAAGTTCATGTGAGGTTTGCAAGTATGTGTTTTTTTGTAGACAATCTATGGGGAGAAGAAGAAGAAAAAAAGAAAAAAACGAAAAAAAAACGAACAAAAACAATAGGTGTTTCGGGCACATAACCCGAACACCTAACTAGAAATTCGAGTTTGTTTACACAAACTCTAGGTGTTCGGGAGGAAGTAAAGGTCAAATTGGGGTCACCTTTGTGTAAAATTGTTTTGACAAATAACGATCTGTACAATGGTGCAAAGATTGTGAATTTACCTCTTGTGGAAGATTTTGTTTTAAATATGAAACTTTGACTTCCGGTTTAGACAGGAAGTAAAGGTCAAATTGGGGTCACCTTTGTGTAAAATTGTTTTGACAATTAACGATTTGTACAATGGTACAAAAATTGTGAATTTACCTCTTGTGGTTGTTGAGATATGATTTCTTTTTAATATTAAACTTTGACTTCCGGTTTGGACAGGAAGTAAGGTCAAATTGTGGTCACCTTTGTGTAAATATTTTTCGACAATTAACAATCTATACAATGGTGCAAACAATTTCAATTTACCTCTTGTGGTTGTTGAGATATGATTTTTTAAAATATTAAACTTTGACTTCCGGTTTGGACAGGAAGTAAGGTCAAATTGGGGTCACCTTTTTGTAAATATTTTTTGACAATTAACGATCTGTACAATGGTACAACAATTGTGAATTTACCTCTTGTGGTTGTTGAGATATGATTTTTTTAAATATTAAACTTTGACTTCCGGTTTGGACAGGAAGTAAGGTCAAATTGGGGTCATTTTTTTGTAAATATTTTTTGACAATTAACAATCTATACAATGGTGCAAAAAATTTCAATTTACCTCTTGTGGTTGTTGAGATATGATTTTTTTAAATATTAAACTTTGACTTCCGGTTTGGACAGGAAGTAAGGTCAAATTGGGGTCACTTACAACTCGTCTTTCATCTACTTTTTAAGTTCTAAGTACATGCCAAGTTTTAAGTTCATGTGAAGTTTGCAAGTATGTGTTTGTTACCGGACAGTTATTGGGGAGAAGGAGAAGAAGAAGAAGTAAAAAAACAAACAAAAAACAACGAACAAAAACAATAAGTGTTTCGGGCACATACCCGAACACCTAAATATAAAACCGACTATGCTGGGGGTGTAGTACCTTCCTAGAATCATGCGTGCACGAGCCCGCATCTCTTCCCGTTACCAGATGTTCAGGTGCACTACATTATTGTATGTTCTGACGTCGATCCCTGGCTTAAACTGTTTAAAAAATCTTAAATGATATAGCTTATATGAAAAGGGCTTGACGGAACATCTAGTTTGACTGACCTTTTCATAAACGCCCCTATCACTCGGTCCTAGAATACAGTTGCCCTAAAGAAAACATGTAGATAATTAATCAAAACTAGTTAACGTGGTGGTCCATAGTTGGATTGCAAAGATCGCAGGTGTTTCATGCCCCTGTTGTAAATATGGAACTATATATTATAATGATGTGTACTATTTGTTGAACTTTATTTAGGTAACAGTACAGGCTACGTGTTGTACCCTGACGGCCATGTCAATCGACAGATATTTTCTCATCGTTCACGCTGTCCGTTCCAGAAGGAGCCGAACGACTAACAAGGTCGTGATTATCAACGTTACAATCTGGGCAGGTAAATAGCGGACATGTCCGCACGGATTATTATGTCCAGAGGACGACTGTGGCTGATTTTGTCAGGCCTATTGTGTCCCAATGTCCATTATGTCCGGCTTATTATGTCCCATTATGGCCGGTCCATTTTGTCTGCAGGCCCATTATGTCCGCAGGCTCATTATGTCCGCAGCCTCATTATGTCCGCAGGCTCAATATTTCCAGCCCATTCTGTCATTGGACCATTTTGTCGGGCCCATTATGTCTGTTCCATTGTGTCTGCTGGTTCATTTAAGTCCAATGTATTCGGGTACAATAACCCAGCAGTTTTTGGATGCATTTATGGCTTGACTGTGCATACTAGGTTACGCACTGTATGTTGATACAACAATAAGGTTTCACCTTACAGCAAACGGTTCAAATGTTTTTCCGGATATTCTAGAATATCAGTTCATTGGCCCAGAATGGGGGAAAAAATCCCTGAAATACACACACTATATGTTATGATACAAAAATACCAAATGAATTTGTGCCACTTCACGCAGACTTCATTTCTGAGCCAAAATTGTCTGCCTATGATAGCCAAAAGCAAATGTTGCTGCGTACGACCGATGCGCGTGTTAATCCCCCTTATGTTTGTACACGTAAATTACACAGATAATTTTGGGAAGCCAGCATTTTTCAGGACAATTTACATGTGCTCATCTGTGGGAAATGACCACGCACATCTTCCGGGCCTGTACGAAAGACAACGACTGTGGCACGTTTGATGGCTTGTGTCTGATCATTAATGACTGTAATTATGGGAAAAATACGTTGTTAAACCAAGCATTTAACAACAAATAGGTATAGCACCATTTAACAGTGAGCAATGGAAATTGTTTTGAACTCATCCGACAGACCTTGTTGAAATTAACTTCCCTACAAAGTTTCACGTAAATCTGCATTTAGTGAACCTAACCGTCATTTTCAGAGGGATTTGGCAGTCAAGAAAATAACCAAACTAAGTGTTATGTAACGCTCGATAAAACAGTCAACACAAAACACCCGTTTCTTATCCCAACATTGGTTTTAAGTTCAGTAAAGCGGCAGGTCATCGATATTTGCAGTATAGCGTGACGTCACTCTTAGACAATACGTTCACACTTACATGTATTATGTACACTCCTTTGGCAACACACAATGCCGATAAGGATAATTAACAAATTAATCATAGAATACCGTTCCCTTTCATTGGATTCGGGAAATTAGGAAAGAAAGCCAAATCAATTGAAAAGGATAATTAACAAATTAATGAAAATATATATATATATATATATGTATACGCCCTATAGTATTTTGAGGGAAAGAAACGGCATTTCGAGCAAACCAGGGGGCGGATCCAGGGTTACAGAAAAGTGTGGGAGCACACGAATATAATTTGTTTTATTTTTCTGCCTTGAAATGTTACTAAAAGTTACCGTTCTTTTGTAAATTCGACATAACGATTCCTGTTTTTCCCTAAAGACGAAAACACTAAAGAACGAAACAATTTATCGTAATGATTGATGCGTCTACTAACTTAACAACAAATACGTTTTTAGATTACTTAATCAAATAATCATCATGATAACATTTATATAATAATTTGTTACTTTGATAATCTGTTACCTTCCATTTAAGGCAGCGAAATGTTTTTTGGAGGGAACAAAATATTACTTCGAGGGGATGAAATATTTATTTTGAGGAACGCAATAACATCAAGGGATTGGATTTAATAATCGGACGTAACCAAATATGTAGTATTGTGCTCACTAAAGCTATTAAGGTATATGGCTCCATCCTATAACACATTAAACGATTTTGAAGATAGAATGCTCGCAGAATTTGGCCAATTATGTTAAAATATGTTAAAACCCGCTATATTCACGGGAATTGCAAGTAGGATGATCTATAAAGTATCCTACTGAGAAGCTGTAGCATACTGCAGTACATTACCCGTATCAAGCTAGAATGCCCAACGCATCGCCATCGATGCACCTACTTATAATATCCAACGATTTTGGATATTGTAATTATCTAATACCAGAGCGGAATAACAGTGAGATAAATGATGGAGACGAGGTTTGGAATATGATCAGAAGGAAACTATGAATTAATTATATTAGGGTAGCTACGGAGTATGGTTTTAGTGTGGTTAAAGAATTTGTTTGCCAATAAGCATCCGTTATATTCAGCATGGGCTTTTAAACTGCCGATTTAATGATTTTCCCCCAACTTTTGGACCACTTCAACGGATATTAAAGCGAAGGAGATTTTCCAAATCGCTTTCGACTTTTTCTTATTAAATTTTTCATTCACTTGCTCACCTGTTTGATAAACATTGCGAAATTACATTTTGTTGATACTTATTATAAGGGTTACGTCCATTATTATCGCCGTATTTCATATCGTTAGGTTTCATGCGTCATGTTTTGCATCAATATCAATTGCAACACCTTCGTGCCACAGAAGGGACTATTTTTGTGTTTTGTATGCAATGTAAATGTAGTCTTCACAGAAGGTTTGTACGACACCAAGGGTCGAAATCAATACATAATGTGTACACCATTGCGGTGTTACTTTGAAGCTTTGCGAGGTGGATAACAATGAAAATATGGTTTGCGGGTAAGGCCTGCACTAAACGTCGCACTTTTGCCTTGTCGAACTCAAATAATTAAAAAATGTTGAATTAAATTCGGCTTGAGCGCGACGTTCAGCGCAAACTTTTGAATTAAGTTCGACTCTGCCGTGTAGCACAGCAAGCTCAGCCGTGCTACACGGCAGTTGCACGACGTGGTGATAAACGTGGCGCTTTTGCCGTGTCGAATCAAATTGAATTTGAGCGACTCTTTCTGGGAATACGCATGCGCAAAAGCATTTCAGGAAACAACTCCAGCTATTTCCGCTATTGTATAGTTGTAATCACCTCTGCCAAGACGATACAAACATATTCCAAGTCTCATCTCTGGGTAAATTGGGTTTTCAGCGACAGTTTGACGCTGTAGGTCGTGTTTCATGTTATTCAGGATATAGTTGAAGGTGGCCTTTGAAACCCGAAAAGTTTTTTTGAATCTTTGATCTGAATATGATTCGCCAAGATCAAACCGTCTTTTCTTTCTTCTCAATTGTTGTCAGCATGATCTTGGATGTCCGGGAATGGTGGCATTTTATCGTGAGGAAAGTATTGTAAGAATAACGGCACAAAGCACAATTGACCTTGTCTTCATTAATATGTTATGACACAGATATGATTGTGCCATTAATCTTCTTCGTCTGGCGGCTCGAATTCCATTGTAAAAAGGGAATCTTCGCTGGTTTTCTTCCGGGTCTGCCATTTTAAATCATATTAAGTACGACAACTCTGTGATTTAAATTCGACGTTTGTCACCAATTCGGTTTTTGCCGCGCTGTTGCCGCGCGAAAATCATTTAAGTTCGACACGGCAAAAGTGCGACGTTTTGTGTGGGCCTAACGTACACCGTGTGAAATAATCTCTGTGGTTATGAGAATGACCAATGGTAAAGATTGATCTCAACGTTTTTAAGAGTTTACTCTGTCCGTTCCACATAAAAAATATCCTCATCACGAGTTTTTCACTTCTTTGTACAGGTGTTTATTTCACATGGTCTTACCTGCAAACCTGATGTATTTCTTTTATAATATTATATTAATATTCAGCGGCTAAAATCATAGAAAAGTGATCGCCTTTGTGAATGTATGCGGTTTTGCCTGACTCATTTTTAGGCAGTGTCCAATTGACTTGGTTTTATTTTTGACCTAATCGATGCTTATGACTTTCGCCATATTTCGACTTGATTTCTACTACCCTATTGCTACTTGCTTAACGACAATTTGTAAAATACTTTCCATGATGCGTACACCTACAATTGCCACAATAACACATCAATATCATAATTAATGGACACTATCATTACTTATGTTATAGGTAAAACGTCTTATGCAGGAATATTGCTTGATGACTTCTCAGACCACTTTCTTGTTTATTAAGTCACTCCCGTCAGTTCCACTCCTTCATCTATCGCAGGCATATTACTTACTTCTGGGTCTATAAAATGTATCATGGGATAGCGTTTTTTATCCAGCGATCTCAACAAAGCTTTCAATACTTTCCTAAACAAAGTTACTACAATACCCTCGTTCAAAAAAAAATAAAAAAATAAATGTCACCAAACACAAAAAGCCCCGGATCTCCAGTGCAGGTCTTGTTTCTTGTAAGAGGAAGAAACTTAATAAGTACATCAGTCACCCAACAATAAAATAATAAAAATCTAAAGACATATCGGTGTTTTATTTTATACATTTATATTTGTTCATACTGTGGAGAGACGGGGTGGGGGGGGGGGGGGGGTGGCACGAGCGTGGTATTGAAAAGAAGTGTTCCTAAAGTCACAGGAGTACTCTTCTTTATAAACGTCTATTATTTTACTTGTTATGTGGCTCTTCATCCTGTCACATTTTTCTATGCATATAATTTTGTTTCATTCCTATGTTACATTATTTCGTTACTTAATCTCCATTGATTTTTTATTTTTATTTTAGGGAAGTTTTGGGGGATTTTATTTTCCTTTCTTTTTGATTTGATCATTCTTTATCCTTTCCCCGTGTTTTTGTACAGGTTCTTTCTTGATGCATTCGCCAGTGGCATTCGTATCAATCGTCACCGAAAACATTTGTGATACTGCTTTTCCTTCAGTTCTGGCTGAGAAAGTCTATCACACCTTTTCTGTAATCACGATGTATATATTGCCTCTGATTATCAACCTGGTGTGTTATATCAGCATCCTACTTCAAGTATGGACGAGAACGGCACGTGGGACGGAAAGTGCCCAAGCTCAGGAGAGAGCTGTTCAACGAAAGAGGAAAATAACGCGAATGGTGTTCGTTGTCGTGTTGCTGTTTGCTATTTGCTGGGCACCTGCACAATTCTTTAGAATGTGGAGGGTTTATGACTATGTTCAATTCATGCGCTACAGTTATGAACACGTTATCCTCATGAATTCACTGCATGTTTTTTTTCTCTGTCTAGCATATGCCAATAGCTGTGTTAACCCCTTTGTCTACGCATTTACAACAACTAGTTTTAGGAAGTACTTTAAGAAGGTGTTCCGATCTTGTTGTAGGTTTGAAGACAGACAACCACGAACGAGTGTGAATCCGTCAAGAGTTTCTAAAGTTATAACGGGAGAAGAATCTTTAGTTTAAACATTTTTGACGGTGAATTAACATTCGTTATAAAATTTAACATTACAGAAACACGTAATATCAAGCCTCGTATACCATTTTACTGTTTAAAACATCTCTTTTGTGAAATTGTTGCGAAGTCTATAAATCCTTTACTACATTCAAATCCCAATGATGATTGCAATTCACTGAAAAATATATACCCCTTTGTTTAAATTACCCATATTTAGATGTTGTTGCTTGTGTTGAGGTTACACCTACACAATCCAAAACCGGTAAAACCTTTAGAGCCAAACAGTTCTATCGATCCACAGAAATACTATCAAATCGTCAGTATTCCCAGATATACTGCTATTTTGATAGGGCTGCCCAGAGGCAATGGGAACTGTTAAACTAACACCATAGGCCTTGACGAACAGATCAATGATTAAATATGAGAAAATAAGCCTCGTTGAATAAAACAAACTTGTGGCTCTATTCCAATATTTCAGTGAGAAAAGACATAAACTAAAATGATGCTGTGACTTCCATTTAAAAACAACACCGGAAATCCTGTGTATCCGAAGCGATATGATGTCGGGCCTGCGAATTTGCTTTTCTTTTTTTTCTTTTTCTGCACGCCACAATTGTCAACGTACATTCGCCCATATGCATTTATTGAAAAACATTATCTTATCCTCCACAGCCGTGAATTACATTTAGACAGAAAAGGCTTTGCTTCTGGATTACAAATAGGCTACCTTTTGAAAATGGCTTCTATGTGATAATGGCAACTGTATACTGCAGACAAAATATTGCCGGCCTTAGACATCATCACTTTAACGTTGAATATACATTATCCATACGATTAAAACTCAAAGGGAAGCTGTCGTCATAGATCAAGTTAAATGTATTCACCATGTTATAATAATGCAAGCAACACATCCAGGCTGAAGTGAAAAATAATCCCAAATGGACGTTTAACATTCTCGTTCAATACCGAACATTACCTTTGGGGCTTCTATCAAATTCAAATACGTTAAAGTAATGGAATGATGTTTACTTCGTGAAGAGTAAAATCAATACCTTGTGTCAAAGAGAGATAAGAAATAAAACATTTTTGAGAGGATTGGAGATTGAAGTCGTCTCTTGCAAATATCCCTAGGGAAAACAGTCATTTAAACTTGGAACAACATCCAACTATTTGTATTTGCTCTTAGGGCATTCGCGATATTTTTTCATATGGCCCTATATTGGTTCATGATACGCAAGCCAGCAAAAAAAAATAAAAAAATAAAAAATAAATCATCAGTGGTGTCAATATGTATAATTATAATTGTGTTTATATTGGGCGAGTTACCCAATATAAACACTACTGGTGGAGTTTTTAACACCTGCGTTTTGTAGAATTGACATTCAGTGATTGGTGATAGTGGTATTGTATTTGGATTAAATTATTTTTCATTTTAAGTTCATCTGAAAACAAATTAAATAGTCGTAAAAAATATATATATATATATATATATATATATATATATATATATATATATATATATATATATATATATATATATATATATATATATATATATATATATAGGGAATCACATTGGATACATCAACTCCACACATTTCAACCTAAGGGTCTCAACATAGGTATCAACCACTCACTCAACACAGGTATCAAATAACCCAGTTATTTTTACTTATATCATTTCTAGTACTGGATTTCATCCACTGACTTGATATATGTATTTTCTACTATTTATGTTACCTTATCTTGTATGTCATTTCTTTCCCACCTGTTCTCTATTGCCAATTTTCTATTTTAGGAAAACTTTAATCTGGGTAATTACAACCACTCACCAACACCTCATTTGTATGGTGTTGACCCCCATTGTTGTTGTTGTCATATCCCTTTGTGTGACCTATTCTTATCCTATAGCTTCACCACAAGCCACTGCATCTACCATACAGCCCGCACTATTATGTGGCTCACTAATTCCTCCTTTGTTTACTTCCCACACTCCCATTGGCTTCACCGGATTGATGCCTATTTTTAATTGGCTACTATTTTCCCGCTTTTTTGGATCCCTCTCTATGATCCTTTGCTTTCCTTTTCCCTATAAATGGATGTCTTTTATGTTTATATCTTGTCTACGCCTCTGATGAAGGTCCGGTTTGGATCAAAAGCTAAGGCCACCCTCCCGATTTAATTTAATTTATATATATCTATATATATCTATATCATTCGTAAATAAATGGGAGAGAAAAGTACACTGCAACATGGGGTACACAGGCGCTTGTAAACGATTAGTATACATTGATGATAACATGGGGGTATGATCCTTTTGTCCAGTGGCAGCAATGTCCTGTTAAGAGTGGGAGATGGGGGGGGGGGTGGAGATATGGTACAGATTTGGAAGATGACTTACCGGTGGAATGTAGAAGGCACCAGTGGAATGAGAACACCATTGCTGAGCAAAAACAAAAACTGCTGTATAAAATGGTAATTTGGAATAAACATTTTCTCAATAAAGAATGTATATGCTTATAAAAAAAGGCCTGAGTATATGAACAAGTTGCAGACAGACTTGCAAAACAAAGTAGACAAAATGCCAATCGAAGACAGAATTACAGGCAGTAATTAGAAAAAGACAGACTTAGAAAAATAGGAAGGCTAACAACAAGTAAGATGGTAAGTTAGACATAATTATAATGACAGACATAAATATAAAGGCGACCAACAAGTTGACACACAGACAGACTCACAAACAGGCGGGCATTGCAGGCAGACATCTAAGCTACGACTAGCAGAAAATCAAACAGGTGCAGATTCGCCGAAGCTAGTGTTGACTCGACGTCCCTGTTGTCAAAAGTAACAACCGAAACGGCGCAATGTTGATCAATGCATAAGCAACAGGAATATCTTTATACACCCGCATAGCCTAATAGTTCAAAATATTAAATGGTTGGGTTTGAAGAAATTTTTGAATATTGGAGATGCATATTACGAAACGACATTTCACCAATGGTGTGAACGGCACTTATATGTTTATAGTTAGGCCTATACCTACATGTAGAATACTACAAATCGACTTAAACTGACAGACATACATTATAGTTATATGATAGATTAACTGAGTAATATATGACTGACGCACATAGCTTTGCAGTTAAAAATACCACAGTCAATGATGTTGCAAAGAATTATTTCAACTTTAGACAAATCGATCATTAACCCATACAGATCTGCCACATGGTGAAGTGGTCTCGGAAGATATATGTATTTCTGAACCACTGCGACAAGGAACGAAGTAAACATAAAGCCTTTTCAACTTTCAATATGTCTAGTTTTTGGGAAACTGTATTTGTTTCATTCTCACTGACCTCACAAAATGTGCCTGATTTTGTCACAGAGACGTTAAATAAGCACGTTTTGCAAGTTGGATTACCAAGTAGGCCTATACCTACTGTTATCATTTAAAGTATTAATTTAACATTCATTTATATAGCTTACTATTCAGAAAACATTTGCAACGTAAGTCCGAAATTTAATTTACCTATTACTCAAGGAGCTAACAGAATAAGGTAGAAAAGACCAGCTGCCTCAACGACACGTTGATTACTGTAATGAAATGTGTCATAGTTCTGCTCCGGGGACTCCCGTAGATTAACACTTGATTACACTTGACTCTTTGACACAAACCGCTGAAATTATTCCATAATTATCGAGTTACACTTGTTTTGCATGCTAAGTGCATTTAAAGTCGCGTCACGTCACGTTCCGGCGCTGTAAAACATTTTACATTCGCAATTTATGTGAAAGCTATAAAACTCCTGGTTAAGGTTTCAAAAGCCGAATTCAATTTAAATAAAGTGGGGATTTTTTAAATTAAATTTATCTGCTTTTTGGACACATTATAGAAGTTTTCTTGTTCAAACACTAATTATTTGGTTATTTTTGTATCATTATTATAATATTTTTAGTTAAATTTAATTTGTAGTTTAATATATATATTAGCCATCCAAATGTCAAATCCTACGGTAGACAAGGGTATTGCGTCGAGCGAGGGAAGGCATTGTGTACATGACCGTATCAGGTGATACTCTTTCTGCGTATACTTACAGGTGGCGACCATTCGATGGCATATTGTCGAGAATGGCATTCGAGATATGGTAGATGGAAAGAAAGGGGTACATATGAAAAGAGAAGGATGCCTTTGAACTTGTGTACAAAGCCGTAACATGGCCTAATCAAGGGTGTCTGGCAACCTAAGAAGGGTTATTCATCTAACCCGTGTATTGGGTATGTCGTGGAAGGTCAACGACCACTTTGACCGCCATATTTGTCCCAAAGGTAACATATTCCATGCATATTATATTAAAAATACACATTGAATTGAATATGATAGGCTAGGCTATGTAATAAACTTGATATTTGAATGCTGCAAACACTAAATTATGAGGAATAAAATGAAATATCGTATGCTTGTTCACAACGAAACATTCTATACTGTAAGGCCTTATAGTGTTAAAATTGAAAATAGTGTCAACTGTATATTATATATATATATATATATATATATAGTAATTACAGTGTATACAGTATATAGATATAGATAGATATAGATGTAGATATATATACATAACAGCAAAAGAAACGTCACCCCTAAAAATAGTTATTATTTTCATTTTATAATTAATATAATTTGTTTAATGAAGAATATTATGCCATGGAGTGTAACACGAACACAATGTGGCAAATTTGGTTGACCTGGCAGCTAACCATCCCACATCATTGTATATTTATTATGTTTAATAATATAATTACTTAACAAAATTTAGGGGGTGACGTTTCTTTTGCTGTTATGTATAGATATATAAATTACAGTGTAATTAGTAATATTTTATCGTCATTTAGTCATGTTTTCTTGAATTAATATAGAATAAATTGTCTTAAAGTTAATTCAATGCGTGTGATTGGGTGTACTTGTTGTTTGTTGTACTTGTACTTATTGTTTGTTGTCAACACACGTAAACTGGCCCTTAATGTACTCCAGTCCGAAATGTAGCCCTATAAAACCTAGTAACCTCTATTATAGCCTGTCCCTAATGTAACCCCAAAGCCCACCCTAAATAAAGTCCCGTCTTTCACTTAGCCTTCAGGCCCACCCCCATATATTTAGCCCTATCCTTAATGTATCCCCAGACCTTACTGCTTATAAAGCTCCGTCCCAAATAATACTCGAAATCCCATCCTAAATGAACACGCATCCCAAAACTGGCCCAAAGCCGGATCACAGCTAACTAACAAAGATTCGGAGGTTTTAAGTTTCACATCCATAAGATATCCACACATATAACACATATCAAATTTTACATTATATCTGTAAGTCAAAAATGAATTTTAAGGATTAACAAATTGGAGAGTGTATACTGGCAATTCTTGTCTGAAGAAGAAAAAAAAAAGTGTCTTGCCTCGTAATGCCTGAGAGTAACATATCGGCACATTTCGGGTTTCAGCCAATCACAAAACTGCAACTGAATAACGTACATTGTAGACAGCTGTTGTGTATAAGGCAAGAGTTTTTCCTTGCACATAGTTATAATTCACCACTGTCAGCCGTTTTAATTGAACATGACTGCCAAATTAATATCCACTGGTGCATGTATCTATTGTCTGCCCATTACTGCGTGCTTTGGAATGTACAAACCGCCATGTTTGTCAACAAATCTGGTGAATTTCATCTTGCAACTCTCTCAACATACATCTTTGAAATTAACATGATTAGAGCGCCCTCATCTTTTTTCCGATTCCAGGCGTTTAGTTTTTAATTGATTGTCACGACGACCCAACAATAAAACGGATACTATGAGAGAAAAATAATGTTCAGGGGACACTGACGATTAAGCAGTGAAGTCTCTAACTTAATTATAGTTTTCTGTACGTATCAACCAATGCATTTGCAAAACAGTTTTCTCAAGATATCTAAAGATCATCGATGAATCAGGGTATCAGAATTAACATGATCTGCCCAGTTCTTGTTGCCGAGTCCGCTTAGATATGAGGTAAATTCCATTGTAAACATTGGGGAATGAATCTCAGTTAGCAAGCAGCTCAAAGCCATTATGATTTGTGTTCTTGGACCCGCCATATATAAAGATGTTATGAGCTGTAATTTGAGACTATCTATCGAGAGAATTAATGCAACAATTGTTGTTTGAAATGGGGAAAATTTATAAATTGTTTAGGGAGGGGGGATGGGTGCGGGAAACTGAAAATGTCACCACCCTATAAAACGATGGATTGTCAACGATTAGACACGGGCTCAGATATTAAGTATTAACAAATAGCATCGGACACTCGTCAATGGTGGTAAAGTGATTGTTTTATTGAGAAAGAAACTTCCTTGCAGCTGGCTTCCCGAAAGGTTGAAGATTGGGTGATATCCAAAGTGTTACAAGATGCTTTATTAATGTCTAACTATAGCTCGCATTACAAGATAAGGTCAGTTATAGTTACAGCCGTGAAATCTGTAAGGTTAGACAAATCGATATTTGATGACCTCTACTGTTCAACAAACCCAACGCTAAAAGACAAATCTGCATTTCTAAGGGACTTTGTTTATACTAAGCACTGGGATAAATAAAACTGACACCCCTGCCTTGGAATATTATATGATGCATACTTGTCAGTTCTGCAGTCCCCAAACGTCGATGTCCTTTGTATATATACATACAATATTAAGCAATGTGGCATTGCATACAGTTCCAACCAGAGGGATAACGATTGTGGCATGTGTCCCTCTTTTCGGCAGTGACGGTGCCCCTTTTCTTTCTCCACCCTAGATCCACCTCTGATTGAGACTTTAGCCAAGGAGGAAGCTACATACATTTTGAATTCGGTCGAGAATACGACTTTGACGTAAATAATGTGTATCACTTGCGTTCACTGGAAAGGGTTTTGTCTTATAAGACAAAACCCTTTCCAGTGAACGCAAGTGATACACATTATAGTATCCATGAGATTATTAGTGTCGTGGCCGAGCGGTCTAGCGCACCGAACTCAAGTTCTGGTGTTGCCAACAGCAGGGTGTGGGTTCGAGCCCCGGTCGTGACACTTGTGTCCTTGAGCAAGGTACTTAACCATAATTGCTTCGTCCTTCGGATGGGACGTAAAGCCGTAGGTCCCGTGTGTTGTGTAATGCACGTAAAAAAAGAATGCGCCTTGAGCACCACTTAGTTGGTGGATACGTGCGCTATATAAGTCCACACATTATTATTATTATTATTATTATTATTATTTGTGATTGAGTGGGACTGGGGGAGTGAGTGACCGAAAAGATTACCTGTTCATTGTTTATTGAATAATTTCCAGTGTACACATTGAATTTTTTAACAATAACTTTCAACCAAATAAAGATTGATGACATTAAATAAATAATTAATTATCAAACAAACCAAAATTTAGTAAATTTAATATTCATGATCACTGTTAAATATGCGAATCACAGTTGAGACACCAGTGTTTATCTAGCTAAGGAAAACAGGCTCTGCGATCTCCTTTAACGATTTATTCAATGCACGTTGTCGCTGAAGCACATTGATCCCAAACACAATTTAAGAAATAAAAGCTCAAAGTACACTTGGAGGTCCGTTTGGAAGCCAACCCTCCTCCCGGCAGTAGTGACTATTCAATATCTGCACTATATCGCACGGGTCACTGATAGAGGGTAGGCGATACAAGGGATTCGGTTCGTGCTACGCGACGTTTGTGGATGAATAAGTCACGTTTAGATGTCATTCTTTGGTCATATGTAAACACTTGTTTACACAGATATTCCGAACCCGTATTTACAGTCTGCCACAAAGAAAGCACAAAAGTCCACTCCTCCTCAAAAAAACTAAATCAATAAAAAAAAAATAAAAAAAATCAAATCAAATAAAAAATAAAAGCAAATGAACAAACAAACAAACAAACACCCCAACAAACAAACAAACAAAAACAACCCCTCAAAAATATATATGTATATTTTTCAAAACAATATAGAAAACCTTTGAGTGGCTCAGAACCGCTCAGGATCAACATCAGGATACGGAAATCCATTAAATTTGTGTGATTCCTGTGCTACCTTTAACAAATGATATTAGTTTTTCTCTTTTTCACTTTGTCAAATTATGTTAAAAAGAGGCTGACAATCATTAACAACTTGGCAAGAGTATTATTTATTACTGCCACAAAATAGTAACAGTGAAAATAATATGGTTCATATATAGCGCCTCTACCTCTATCTTACACAAATCACCGAAGATATAATTTATGTAATTCAAATACATGACAACGAAAGAGTCTTTCGGAATTGGGTGCTGCGTTCGTCCGTATGTTGATCCACCGCTGGCCTTAACCTATCAAGAGTAAGGATCTAGAACTACATTTTATTTGTATGTGACTGATTCTTATGCTACCTGTGGCAAATGTTAGAATAAGGTAGAATAAGTAAATACAGCGAAATGGTCCGTCGATTATATTGATTGTTCTATTCCTTCCGTATCTTCAGTATTGACTTTATATAAAGAAAGGGTTGACTGGTACCACGTCGAAATCATCTCAATCGTTCAGAAACAGAACAAGGGCGATTTGTGAAGACAACATGTTAGATTTGTTTCACTGACATCAAATAGTACAAACGATAGCTAGTTGGGATTAATTCAACAATTCAATACTAATTATTTTACTGATGACTTGTTTTAGTGGAAGAGTCAATGTGTGGCTCACTAATTCGTCCTTTGTTTACTTCCCACACAGCTAATTATTTATTTATTTTTTATTCATTGTTAAATTTAATATGTGTATGGGTTATATTCTTACGTTATTTCACACGCAATATTCATATTAAGCAAAGGACATACACCAACCTAGAATTAATTTTGCTTGCACAGATTTCAGTCAGGGTAAATCTGTTCGGTTTTTCCCAAAAAGATTACCGAGTAGAAAATCACCATAGTACCGAAACACCATTTACGTTGAGTATACAGCGAAAAGGTACTCTGTAGGTACCGCTGGGTATTATGCCCGTGTTTGTAAATGAACAGTCGTATTCACAGTCTGATATTTATGGATATTAGCCTGATTTTCTGATTTCCTTTGTGTTCAGTTTCAAGCTTGCTTTTCAGTCACTGCATCCCTTTGTTAGTTTTGTATCTGTTGGTCCCCTTTATGTGCACCAGTGGGAGTTGAATGTTGACTTATACATCTGATATGTGCATATGGTTCTTCCCTTAGAAAGTGCAAGCGGCTTCTTTCTTTTCAGTTCGTGGTGGCTGGGCCAAGCATTCATATTTTGTTCACTTGGAATTCTGACTGAAAATCATTCAGTGTCTCACGTGTCTCACAAAATGAATATGAAATATATTTAGGTTATTTCCAATCAATATGTGAACCCAATATGTTTGTTGTTTTCTTCAATAAATACTCATATCATATCACCATCTGCATTAACCCGTGTTCCATTTTAGTATGCCTGGTTAGCGAACCCCAAATAAAATGGAACGGGGAACCGCACCCGCATCTAGTATCTGCCACTGGCAATGCATGCTAAGAACTAAACAAACACGAATTTCGAATTTCATGTTTCATGTAACGTGATGGGCATTAGTACAACTGTCTTGCCTTCTTGAGAGTCACGTGCCTGAGATGCGACCACTAAATTTCATTTCACTGACATTTCAAAATCCGTTGTCAGTATTTTTCTGGCAAATCAATCTCCGTTAATAAATTATGTGGACGGTCTATGTTCGAATAATCTGACAACCGGCCAACCGAATGTCAACTCCTTCAAATATCTAAAAGCTGTTTAACTGACAGCTTATGCCATTATTCGATTCAATATGTCACCCAGTGTTGTAACATTCACCTGTGGAAGTTGCATCAGATTTCACATGGTTTACGCAAATTATGCTTACCAGTTGAGGTTCGGTTCGGAGTGTTCATTCCATTTTCAGTCAAACATATCAACAGTAATTGTGTTTGCTTTTAAATGGACTGCTTTTACAAGGTACAGCACATTGTAAAAGTCTATCAATACAAAACAATTAATGAAATTTTGGCCCTAAACCAACGTATCTATACGGTTATATCAGCGCTCTCCGAGTGTTTGAGTAAAAGAAAAAGAAAATCTTGACATGCGACGGGGGGGGGGGGGGATTGAAACCACAACCTGCAGTAAAATGCTTGCGTCTTGAATTAGAACAATTAATTAGATTTTTTGCCCCTTTTCCCCAATTTAATAACATATTTCAACCTGAATAGAAATAATCTATTTTTGGCTTACAATTTCAAGTAGGTCAAACCTGCTATAGTATTATGAGGGAATAATTCCCATTTGCGTTTGCATTCAGCTATGTTTAGCACTCCTGAATTTGACAAAACATGTCTCTGGTTTCAAGTGTCCGCAAGCATCACTTCTAGTCATTGTTTTTATATTGGATACTTAGTTTGAAATACACGAAACTGTTATTCTCCGAGCTTGTGATTAAGCTATTTAAATTTCTTCCCACATTGTGATTAAGGAAGTGACATTAAAGTAAAAATATATCCACAGGTGTTGTCAGTGGTGTAACTATGTGGTTGGTCATGGGGGCATGTTCGCTTTCTCCTCTCCTCCTGATGTCTGTGTCATGGGTGTCCCCCACTTTGGTTCCCAAAGCACCCCGTACTGAACAAACCCCAGTTACACATCTGAGTTACTGAAATAAATTACAAACAAAATTATATTTGGTTGAAACAAATTTAAATAGTTAGGACAGGGAAATCCAGGTACTCAAACAAGGCGGACACGGCAATTGGTAAGGATTAGTTTAAACATCCGTTAATGTTGTTGGCATCTTTACCTTTAGTGTAACTCCTTTTTGGTTATAAAGAGAACAAAACAGAGAAACATTTGGAAAACAGAAGTCATGTTTCTGTATCTCCATGTGCAGAATGCGCTCATGAATATATGGAAGTTGTACATCAATCAATATAACATTCGAGCATAAAATAATGTGAGCTGCACAATATAGTTCACCTAGCAGGATATAAGAATATGCGTCGCCGCAAGCGTTATGCTTCATCTAGAAAATTGAAGCTTGTTTGCTTAATGAATCAAAAAGTCGTGATCCTCCGACAGCCGCTTCCTGAGTTTGGGGGTATTGACCTCTCGCTATGTATTGGTTTTATGGCACCTGATGACTGGCGCCCCTGCGGAAGACAATAATACATACAAAATCTGGAAATTGAATTTCGAGACTGCTGACTATAGCTTAATTGGAAGAATACCGGCACGGGAATCTGGAAGTCGCAGGTTCAAATCCTGTTTAATAACTCGTATTGAAATAGTGCCTTTAAAGCAAAACTTCTACAAAACTTAGTCGTGTTGTAATCTGCAGAACGTATTTGTTTAGGCATAGGCCTAAGTCAAATAAACTTCCCTGTTAATCTTATACTAGTCAATGACTTGACCTCTTACTGCGATGTTTAGTACAATCATATCAGTGATTACTATAAAGACATATAATGAAAAGAGCTGCGTTCATAGTGTGACAAGTATTTGCAAAAGCTGTGTAGCACCAACTATGCTGTAATCAAAGTTCATACCAGTTACCAAATCGTTGTTTTACCGGTAATTCAACATACTGTAGTACACGTCTACCCAAGGGAGTTATTCGTACTACTACATCGGGCATCCGCCTATCACATGATTCTGTAAAACTTATCTGCTAACTGTCCTCCCATCTCTTGTGTATTTTGATTGAAGTCGCTGTCCTTGTCACAGACCTTCAGACGAATTGCCGATGATCGTTTTCGTACTGGAAAATGCCGCTAATGATTTGGTGAAAAGGTCCGCGTTTTGCCAGCTGTTGGCGGAAGAACAAACAGCAGTCAGGTGAGTTGAGTTTAACCTTAATTAACAACGGCTCACGTCAACTTAATAAAACTGCAGCCCTCTTCATCGGCGAATATAGTTGTGACTCTGTCCTTGTATGGAGACTATCCAATCCAAAACCTCATCAGTTAGGAGCTGTTCATGTAGTTGGACAGATAATTGGATATTCAATAAAGCTGCCTGCTTCATTTTCTATATTAACTGATTGATTTTAATTTAAAATTTGCCGAAACAAATGCAAAGTTGTATTATAGGCTGGTAATTACAAACCAAACAAACAAACAAACAAACAAAAAACAAAACAAAAACAAAAACAAAAACAAAAACAAAAACAAACAAAAAACAGCCCTGTATACATTTTTTATAGTAAGGTTTACACGGTTACACGTAACTTGCGCACATACAACATATTAGCACTTTAATATTAACTAATTATCGGAACAAAACCTAAATTCCAAATTTAAAATATAATTTCGGTAGTCTCAGTGTAAATAATAGGCTGTACGGTATGTATACTATGATACATTAGACTGTAGTAAGGCTACACTATGAGTATAGTAAGGCTGAGACGTGTAAATGTTTCAAATTGTCTAAAACAAACTGAAATATTAAACTAGGGGGAATATTAAAGAAGAAGAAAATCGCACATAAAGAATAATATGGACAACTATTAAAATGTTGCATAAGATCATTTATATAATTGTTCAACAATTAGAGATTGAAATGAAAAGTTAAGTGGAATACAGGAAAATGTGCATGACATAATGCTTTTAACCTACACATAAATGTATTTATATTTCCATGCCATCTCTTCAATTCTTCATGCACGGTACACCTATTAAAGACATATTTTGGAAATTTCGGAACTAAGTGTAGAGGATCCTAGTAATAGTTTCAAAACAGCTGCACATTTCTTGGGGATAGAACCACAGGGTTAACGTACTCTATAACCTCTTGTGGGTCTTGATCATCAATAAGCCGACCATCCACTGCTCTGTTTCATTCAGACATCCATTGGGGAGAGAACTTAATCGTATTTTACCGCCAACAAAATGTCACTGCAATTCATGAAAGGGTTCTCTGGGTATTCACAGCTGCCCGTTGTTATTCCTTGTTATTCCTTTACAAAGAAAAACAAATCTAACCAAATTGAGGTCTGGCGCTTGCATTTGACAAGAACAATGTATATTACTTTTGTTACTTATTTGTATTTTGTATAGGCTATATATTTAACAATTATAATACAGAAAGAAATATGTTTGAACAAATTTATAGCTGCATTAAAATTGGTTTTAAAGGTGAAATGTAGAACTTGTATAGGCTATTCCAAATAATGCAAAACTACCTAAGTGTTAAAGGGACAGTATCGTCATGATCAACAGGGCATGGAATCGGAGTGCTAGTTTTAGATTAACTTAGTGACTGAAAATAATACCCTACATGATAAGGTTGCTGCTTCATAAATCAGCCAGTAATGTTCAGTAATTGTGTCCATCTTAAACTAAGACACTAATTCCCTGCCCTGTTAAAAGTCTGCCCTGATGGTATACATTTTTTCTAAAAAATGTTTTTTTTGTCGGACGTGCTGTAATTTTAAAGGAAAAAAATTAATAGTCTATGAGTATTGTTTCCAAAACTCCGCGTTTTTCTCGTTTAAAGGGAGGTAAAATATATGTAATGTTGGCTAAACTGTTTTTTTTTAGTATGCATACTTTGTTTTATTCAAGATATACATGCAAAGGTGCACATTTTTAAATTTGTTCTCTAAAATAAGAGCTTTGTGACAATAATTCGGTAATATTACAATCAAACTAGTACGGGTGTTGTACATCCCTTTAATGTAGGGGTGGCCAACCTTTTTTAAGCGAGGGCAGAATTGTAATTGACAAACGTTATTGCGGGCTGCAAGCATTAATATTTAACCATTTCAAGGCCTACATTGATGCCCCTATATATATATATATATATATATATATATATATATATATATATATATATATATATATATATATATATATATATATATATATATATATATATATATATATATATATATATATATATTGGTAGAGCGCTCGTACGGTAATCGAGAGGTCGCGGGTTCGAGTCCGGCATCAGTAAATTTTTCTTTGCTCGCTACCCGTTTATAATATTTCAGGTCAGTTTCTCCATATAAATCTACTTTGTGTACAACCACATAAAAGGCTTGTGTCCTGTTAATTGTGTGATCCCCGCTACTGCCGTTGCCCGGGTTGTTTGCATCTGACCGGGGCTTGATCCCTGGCTACTCGGCAGATATGGTTTGGCCTCTGACCTGGCCCCATAGAGCAATAGATAATTGGCATAAGTGGACCGCCCACCAACATAGGGGCTGGTTAGCTCAGTTGGTAGAGCGCTCGTACGGTAATCGAGAGGTCGCGGGTTCGAGTCCGGCATCAGCCAATTTTTCTTTGCTTGCTATATATATATATATATTAAATCGGGAGGGTGGCCTTAGCTTTCGATCCAAACCGGACCTTCATCAGAGGCTTTGACATAGTACAAACATAAAAACACATCCATTTATAGGGAAAAGGGAAAGCAAAGGATCATGGGGCGGGATCCAAAAAGGCGGGAAAATATTAGCCAATTAAAGATAAGCATCAGTCTAGAATAGCCAATAGGAGTATATATATATAAACGGGTAGCGAGCAAAGAAAAATTGGCTGATGCCGGACCCAAACCATAACCGCTGGCGCGGCTGTAGCCATGTCCCTAATCGTGCTCGTCAGTGAACCTACGGCACATGTTAAATGTTTCCTGGTGGTTTCTAGTCATAAAAAGAAGACATTATGACATGATTCAGACTCGTAGGGTTTTACCTTCCATATAATTTCCTCCTCTTGATGTAAAGAACTTGAGCTAATTGTTTCGTCTGCAAGATTTCTATATTTAAATATTTTCATTGCGCGGACGTAAAGTTTGTGATCATTCCGGGCGGAGCTAAATTTTCTCAAACACGAATTTGGCGGCAAAACCAAATCCCAATATTATCCAATCGGTGTTTGCTAAAACAGTGTCGCATAATCTTTGTAAATTAAAACCCGATCCTGGGCCATTGTGTACAAACTGGAAAGGAGTTGATTATAATGCGGGCGTGTTTAAATTTAAAAAAACATTTACGAGTAACCTCAACGACAGTCAACGACCTCAACAAGAGAAACGGACAACAGAAAATGAAAATAAAATTAAGTAAAGCTGCTCCCTGATCAGGGTGCACCATGGCAGGGGGGGGGGGAGAATGTCTAAAAATGCTTGTTATATATACTGGTGGCACTTCAAGCTTACATGCACATGCATACGCAACGCCGTAAAATATAATAGTGAGTGGAATAAATGGAAAACTTTTGGAGGGGAGCTTGAGTCTCCTGAGTCCCCATCCCTTGTACCACTGCCCTACTCCTTGCCGAAATCCTCTGTAGACAAGACTTGGGCTCAGATTTTGCTCTCTTTCCCGGCCCCTTCTTTAAAAAAAATAAAATAAAACATCAGCGGGCCCTTGGGGGGGCTCGAGCCCCCCGAGCCCCCCCCCCCCTTGGGTGCGCCACTGAGCACTGCAGACTTTGTTGACATGGGTATACATAGTGAATCTCTCATCAAACCAACAACCAAGGTTTTTTACAGCGTGAGACGATTCGACACAAGAGTTCCCTATATTAAGTTCACAGGAGTTTACTTTTGCTAGTTGTTGTCGGGTACCCAAGATGAGAAACTCGGTCTTGTCGTCATTCAGTAAAAGCTTGTCATGGTACATCCATGTTCGAATATCCCGCACACAGTCCTGCATCCTCGAAATAGCATCCTCTTGTGAAGTAGAGCTGTCCGGTTTAAACGAAATATATAACTGCGTGTCGTCCGCGTAGCAATGTATGTCTGGGAGATGGCTTTCCACGATGTCAAACAGTCTTGAAGCGTATATGGTATACAACAAAGGACCTAGACAGGACCCCTGCGGAATACCACAGTCCAGTTTAAAATTCTTTGATAGAGCTCCCGGGATAGAAACACGTTGGCTCCTCTGGTCAAGATAGGAGCTGAACCAGCGAAGGACGGTGCCATGAACATCAAAATTGTCGCGAAGCCTGCGCAACAGTGTCTTGTGATCTACAGTGTCAAACGCCGCGCTTAAGTCTAAGAGGACGAGGAGTACGACATGCTGAGAGTTCATCTCCATCAGTATGTCATTTCGGACTTTCAGCAGGGCTGTTTCAGTACTATGATTTTGCTTGTATGCCGACTGCAGTGAAGGACACATTCCACGCGATGTCAGATGACCATGTGTTTGTAAACAAACTGCTTTCTCAGTTATCTTCGACATGAATTGAAGATTACTCACGGGTCGGTAGTTCTTAAAGACCAGGTCAAGACCAGCCTTCTTCAAGATTGGTAATATCAATGCCTCCTTCCAGTTATCAGCAAACTCTCCATTTTGGAGAGACAAGTTAACCATTGACGTCAGCACAGGCAGCAAAGCATCAAGGCACTGTATGACCAGAGGTGTCGGGAAGGGATCAAGCGCACATGATTTTTTAGCCGAAGCTAAAATAATATTGCGCACATCAGACTCGGACAGCACCTCGAAAGTTTCAAGTAGTGATTGGCTATTGTTTGTAACTGGCTTGATTTATATGGAGAAACTGACCTGAAATATTATAAACGGGTAGCGAGCAAAGAAAAATTGGCTGATGCCGGACTCGAACCCGCGACCTCTTGAATACCGTACGAGCGCTCTACCAACTGAGCTAACCAGCCGCTATGTTGGTGGGCGGTCCACTTATGCCAGTTATCTATTGCTCTATGGGGCCAGCTCAGAGGCCAAACCATATCTGTCGAGTAGCCAGGGATCAAGCCCCGGTCAGATGCAAACAACCCGGGTAACGGCAGTAGCGGGGATCACACAATTAACGGGACACAAGCCTTTTATGTGGTTGTACACAAAGTAGATTTATAATAATAATAATAATAATAATAATAATTGAAATTTATATTGCGCCCTTTCCATGTGGATGATCAAGGGCGCATTACAGAATTAGCATATACCGTATATAATTAAATTACTAGAATTAATGATATTTAAAAATCTAATTAAGTTAAAGTACTGCTAAAAAATCTAATTAAACTAAAATACTGCTAAAAAACTGACATGTAAATTAAAAACATTATAAGAAACTATCTTAAAAATGATCATTGATCCTTAAAAAGCGAGTTTAAAAAGATAAGTCTTCAGCTTTCTTTTAAAAACTGAGAAATTGTTCTCCTTTGCGATTTCTAATGGTAAGACGTTCCAGAGACTTGGGGCTGCAGCTGCAAAAGCCCTATCTCCTAAAATACTTAATAGTTTGGTCTTTGGGAGTTCCAGTTTGGTGTTATTATCACCCCTAAGGTTATATTTTGACTTCTTCTTAACAGTTACTAGTTTGCATATATAATTTGGAGCGATATTATGAATAGCCTTAAATGTAATAACTAATATCTTAAATTGTATTCTAAACTTAACTGGGAGCCAGTGTAGCTCACGCAAAACGGGCGTAATTCTATTAAATTTCGGAATATTAAATATAAGTCTAGCTGCAGCGTTTTGGACTCTTTGGACTTTAGCCAACTGAGAATTTGGCAGACCATATAATAAACTGTTGCAATAATCTAAACGACTCGTAACAAATGCATGTACGAGGGTCTCTGCAGATTCACGAGACAGATACTTTCGAATGGATCTAATGTTATGAAGATGGTAGAAGGCAGCACTGCAGACTTTGTTGACATGGGTATCCATAGTGAATCTCTCATCAAACCAACAACCAAGGTTTTTTACAGCGTGAGACGATTCGACACAAGAGTTCCCTATATTAAGTTCACAGGAGTTTACTTTTGCTAGTTGTTGTCGGGTACCCAAGATGAGAAACTCGGTCTTGTCGTCATTCAGTAAAAGCTTGTCATGGTACATCCATGTTCGAATATCCCGCACACAGTCCTGCATCATCGAAATAGCATTCTCTTGTGAAGTAGAGCTGTCCGGTTTAAACGAAATATATAACTGCGTGTCGTCCGCGTAGCAATGGATGTCTGGGAGATGGCTTTCCACGATGTCAAACAGTCTTGAAGCGTATATGGTATACAACAAAGGACCTAGACAGGACCCCTGCGGAATACCACAGTCCAGTTTAAAATTCTTTGATAGAGCTCCCGGGATAGAAACACGTTGGCTCCTCTGGTCAAGATAGGAGCTGAACCAGCGAAGGACGGTGCCATGAACATCAAAATTGTCGCGAAGCCTGCGCAACAGTGTCTTGTGATCTACAGTGTCAAACGCCGCGCTTAAATCTAAGAGGACGAGGAGTACGACATGCTGAGAGTTCATCTCCATCAGTATGTCATTTCGGACTTTCAGCAGGGCTGTTTCAGTACTATGATTTTGCCTGTATGCCGACTGCAGTGAAGGATACATTCCACGCGATGTCAGATGACCATGTGTTTGTAAACAAACTGCTTTCTCAGTTATCTTCGACATGAATTGAAGATTACTCACGGGTCGGTAGTTCTTAAAGACCAGGTCAAGACCAGCCTTCTTCAAGATTGGTAATACCAATGCCTCCTTCCAGTTATCAGCAAACTCTCCATTTTGGAGAGACAAGTTAACCATTGACGTCAGCACAGGCAGCAAAGCATCAAGGCACTGTATGACCAGAGGTGTCGGGAAGGGATCAAGCGCACATGATTTTTTAGCCGAAGCTAAAATAATATTGCGCACATCAGACTCGGACAGCACCTCGAAAGTTTCAAGTAGTGATTGGCTATTGTTTGTAACTGGCTTGATTTATATGGAGAAACTGACCTGAAATATTATAAACGGGTAGCGAGCAAAGAAAAATTGGCTGATGCCGGACTCGAACCCGCGACCTCTTGAATACCGTACGAGCGCTCTACCAACTGAGCTAACCAGCCGCTATGTTGGTGGGCGGTCCACTTATGCCAGTTATCTATTGCTCTATGGGGCCAGGTCAGAGGCCAAACCATATCTGCCGAGTAGCCAGGGATCAAGCCCCGGTCAGATGCAAACAACCCGGGTAACGGCATAGCGGGGATCACACATATGTGTGTATATATATATAATTTATGTTGTATATATAGCCTATTCTTCGATGTTTTTACAGGATATTTTAACCAGAAGTGTATATCGTGTATATGCTTGGCGGTGTACTGCAATATACTTGATTAAAGTTTCAAACACCCACAATAAATGAAACGTTATAACCAACAAAAAATAGCAAAAATAGACTTGGCTTTGGGCAAGTAATTACATTATACCATAATTTTCTTTGTTTTTGTGTTTAAATGTCTACCCTCTGTTTCATTGTATATTGGTCTGACTGTATTTGCACCCCCATCCAGGTCAAACCATCTGGTGAGAATAACATACAGTTTTAAATAAAAGGTTTGTACAATATCAATAACGATATGCTTCAATCCAAGAATGACATGATGTATGTTTTTTATTGTTTTTTTTATATTGTTTTGTTTGTTTGTTTGTTTTTTTTGCAGGTAGGAATTACCAAACACATAATCATACTATTGCAAGGATGTTTGTTGCTTTGTGTTTACCTCAACCATATCACTCTTTATTTTTTTCTATACTTCAATCATGTCGCCAAATATTGTTTATCATTATCGATTATGGCTGGAACATTTTGGTTATATTTAACCTACTAAACTAAATAACAATATTTATTCAAGCCATGCCATTGTGATTATCATAGAATATCAGGAGCTCTGCACTCTCTCGAAGTGAGTATTGTATTTAATAGTATAGGCCTATGTTATGTTTAACGTTCAAGCTTTCATAACTACATGGTCAGTTAGACTTATAGCTTTCCTTAGATACAGGGTCAAAATAGAATGGATAGGGGTTCTCTCAGACCCTATATTCATGCTATTTAGTCAGTATAATTAAGATCAATGACTGCAGTTATTATGGGCACGTAATGTGTACAAAACAAGGTACGACTTACTAACACTTTTAAAGTTTTGACATGCTCGGTGAATAGATTCTGTATGTGCTGTACATTTAATACGGTATAGCCTACTTAAAGCTGTAAATGTCGCTTGCAGTCCGATTAACGTCAGATTTAGTCCTTAGCTTAAACAGGATGTAATTGCAAAGCCTCAAGCCGGACTCCCCTGCCCATAAACCAACCCAGTCAGATATAATTACCACATCAGCTCACGTTTTTGCTTGGAGACCGCCTTAGAGGGCTACATTTAGGATCGTGCTATATGAGGTATAATAGGGTGTTTCGAGCTTTACAAACTGTGCAACGTATGGACTACATTAATGACAATATATGTCCAAAAAGATGTTTTCCTTATTCTCTTGGTATTTGTCTTACTTAGTCTCTATCGTTCTTCATGTTCCCCTCATGTCGACACCTAGGTCATGTCGACACCTAGGTTGAGGATAGGCTTTCAACATTATATACAAATAATCGAAACATCCTGATATTAAAAAATAAACGCCACAACCCATATTATAAGAACATTTCAGATTGTCATTGCAATCGCCGAATGTAATCATTTGACTATAATATGTTATCTTTATAAAGCAACTAATACATTACGACATTACGGTTGCATGCTCGGATATTTAATATAAGTTTTGAGGCTTTGCATGGTGGAATATCGATATCGTTTTGGTTTGCGGTAACACCATGTGTTAATCTCAACTAACGCGAAGCTGAGGTACGGGTTCTAAAAAGAACCTTATCGCGCAACTCGTATCTCAACCTTCGTTAAGTGAGAAAGGTTCAAGGGAGAACCAGTTTCGGCAACTCGTTTTTATCTACTGTCGCTAAGTGAGAAATATGGTTCAGGGAGAACCATGTGGACTTCACGGGTTATTCTCAACGTTTCGATTAACCTGCTCTAACCCGTGAAGTCCAATTTTGGGTCAAAATGTTTTTGGAACAAAATGACCCAAAATATTTACTTTATATAATTTTAATTTCTTCAAATCGATACTTATGTTTACGTCTCATCTCGTCCTGGTGTAAACAAATGGACAATAATCATCACTTGGAAGGAAGGATTTACGAAAACTCATCTCAGAAACAGTCTGTGTTTATCTACTTGAAGTATCTTGCTAAACCTCTTTTTCGCATCATGTGCTGCAGTTCTCACTTGGCAATTGACTGTTCATGAAAGTACAGCTGACTTCTTTTTGAAATATTCATCAATTCAGTTAGTGTGACATGGTGAAGGGAAACACTCCCTTCTTTCAATGTACAACGATATTCAGATAATCGCCTCAAGTTTCACGAGATTTTGTTTTTCGCTTAATAGCATAATGCGTTTTGAAGTACCTTACGCTGCAAACATTTCTATAGTATTTACAGTTTGAGATCTGTGCATATCACGTCATCGATACTAGTTATTGTCAGTAGCAATTATTCTCCAAGCCAGGCGGGAAGAAAGCCGCTGCAGCGGCAAGGAAGTATTTTTGCTCGTACTCTGAAAGTCGTTAAATCTTGAACCTAAGTCGTTGAGACATTGATAAGCGAGAAATGCTTCCTATAGATTGAGTAATTGAAACAAAATTAGCTCAGTTTAGCTAAACTATGTGAGTGAAAGCTCTACCGACCAAAGTCAGCAATAATCCCCACTGACGACCAGAACTGTTCAGCTTGATTCCACAATTTTATGGTCTTTTGTTGTTTGTACGGCATGGGACATTTTAATTTGATTAATGCCAGACTATTACTTGCAATTAACCTGGAACAAATCAAATATATTAGCGAGGAAAGTTTTTATTGTTTCTTGGTCTTATTTATTATGAGCTGTCTTTCATAATATTTACGACTCTTTTTCCTAATCGAAAACCATTTTGAAGAGATTATTCCTTGACCTGTTTTAAAGAGCACGGTCTGTGTCTTGTCTTGTCTTGTGTTTTGCATGTTTTTATTTGTATTTATTGCGGCGGTATGAATATTCCCCTTTAATACATTTACATACCATTGCATGTGACCGGAGCACAGCATGTCACTTACATGCGAGGTCCATGTAGTTCTTTCCTTTTATTGTTTTACATTCTCAATTCCACTGTAAGTTTTAAGTATATTAATTATCTAGATGTTTTCTGTTAATTAATTAAGTTTAATTGATGGAATACATTGAACAATATTTTGTTTATTTTGTTGTATAAACAACAAGTAATCCTCGCGGACTGATTTTGTGTAGAGTCTTTCGCCGGTTTTACGTGAGGTAATCTCTCTCTCTCTCTCTCTCTCTCTCTCTCTCTCTCTCTCTCTCTCTCTCTCTCTCTCTCTCTCTCTCTCTCTCTCTCTCCTGTTGTTGTTGTTCGTTACCAGTCACCAAACTATTTGCTGCGGATCTTATCACTTTTTGGACCGTGATTCCTTGTCCATTTGACTTGAGGCTTGGATCCTTTTCTTTATCCGTTTTCTGCCGTTTGCTGGTGAGTTTGATATATGTCCAGATATATTTGAAATGATTGTTTTTGCCGTTTTTATTGATCGAGTCATGTAAAGTTTTGCTCATTGCACTTTTACATGTACACCATGCGGTCTATACGACGGCTGTTCGCTGTTCCTTTTTGATGTGTATTTTGTATATCTGTTTTATTGGACTGAGGAGAGAGAGGTTGGCTTCATATTGATGGCGCTTGGGGATTTGATTACATTGGATTATATTTTATTACATTGGATTTGATTACATGGGATTACATTGGATTTGATTACATGGGATTACATTGGATTTGGGATATGATTTGATTGATTGGATTTATTTTGGTGGATTTATTTCATTTTATTGAAACTTATAATTACATAAAATTTACTCTTATTGTATATTTCCAAATTAAGCTGGTTTTCTAATAATAAATTCAATCATTGTTATTTGCGAATCAAGGAATTAATTGTTTATTTTGTATTTTTATTGTCTATTTGTCTTGGTATCCTAACTTTAATTATTTGGCAGACTTACACAACACTAGAGTAACACTACCCTAACCCTGTCCGTGACATTACAATTGTTTAACATATAAGTGCAATTTTAGTGTTCCATGATATGTGTAAATTGTGTATATAGTTTCGTATATTTGTAGTCTTAAAAGTTTTCCTAAAAAAGGTCTTTTTAATTGCAACATGCATGTAAAATTGGCATTTTGGACCCTAAATGTGTATACATTCAAATCAAATCAATTCAGTTAAAATTAAATAAACATATATGTATGTAAAAAAAATTACTGCTGTTTTTTGTTGTACTATTCCACATGTCCTTGAACACAAGGGCATGATTCGGTTAATTAATCTTCAAAAAGCGACATGATGCAGTTTTAGGCTCGTGTAATTCATAGTAACCGAGCCATTCTTCACCAGAACATATAGTTCGTGGACTACCAGCACCCCTTCCCCCCTGGGGATTTTTCAAGACATATATACTTTTGTAAACCTTGGCCATAGAGCTATTGAAATCAGGTTGTCTGCAAGTTGCCTGTTGGTGGATGAAGCTGTGAGGGCGCTTTTTCAAAATGGCCGCCAAAATCCCGGTAATCGACTGTGCCACATAGGAGGAATTTTTATTTTTTAGTGCCACCTATAAATATACATTGGCAAGAAACTACTTGCAAGGATAGCTAGCTCTTGTAGAAATTGTGTCAAAATTATAATAAACTACTTCTACTACTTACTAGCGTCTTCACAGCGTCACGGATCTGTTCATCCAAATCCTGCATCCTGCATTTCTTCCTTTCACATTTGTTACCTGTCCTTTGAGCCTCTATCGAAATATTTTGCTGATAGCTTCCTCTAAAGTTGATGGATTGGCTCTGAAGATACCCTCACGGATCGACTGGCTAGCAATCGCATCTGAAAAATGACCTCGCGCAAACTCGGGGTATGCTAATGCTGTCAGTTCACTGATCGCCTGATCTGACCCAGCTCCTGAATGGTCTCTTTCGCACCTTGTCTGTGTTTCCTCAACTCCATAAAGAAGTTCTCCGCCTTCTGTCTGGGTCCAAAGCGAGCATTCAGCAAGTCAAGTGACTCCCTGTATTGTTTTCTTTTTCCATCCTCTCCTCGATTAAGTAGCACCTTTAGTGTCTGGCCCTTGAGGCTCGCAGCGAGAAATGCTGCCGCCTCATCGTCGTCCCAAGCATTCGAGATTTTGCAGGATTCAAAGCGTTCCAGGTACTGGTAGTCTTCCCAGGGCTCCTTCCCTTTGAATTGGTCTGGTACAATCCGGGGTCGTCCCGACCCCCATAATTTCTCTGCAATTTGTTGCTTGTTTCCAACAGACTCCTCTTTCCTGAGGCTTCCAGGAACATCCTCTGAGGCTTTAGTGACTTTCGTTTCTTTTTCACTATCCTCAGCACTCCTTCCTCACACACAGGACAGTCCTTCGTTAGAGGTTTTGTATCCTCCTCAATCACAGCTGAATGCGACTGTGGCGTCCACGTCCTGTTCTTTTTTTAATATTCCTGTAGGAGGGGTCCAAGGGCCTCCATCTGTACCTGGTGCTGGAGTACCAGGTAAGGAGTCGTAAGGCTTGAGGCACCCAGAGTCCACCCTGAGGTTATCTGGTGAGTCTCCTTCATGTATTGATCTACGTCCATTGTCGAAAGTTAGTCTCCTTTCCTTGCTTTGGCTTCTAGTATACTTAGTCTCTGCTGTGGCCTCTGGATTTCCAGCTCTTTTTCCAGATCCTTAACTCTTAGCGTCAGCTCTTCATTCTAGAATGCGGGAATGAATGCTGTAATTGGTCTTCTTTTCCTTGCACCTAGCGGTGTCGATCTCTTTTGTGTCCTCCTTGTTCATAGTTGAGGCTACTTAGTTGTCCCTTTTTATTTTTGTTAGATTATGTTGTCCAGTGTTAAGTCGAGTGCATTTATCCCACTCCTGACACCATTTGTGACGGATTTGCCAAATACCCCGGACTTATAATTCCCCGGTGGTCACCCAGTTGAGTGCGGTACTCCCTTCAGAAGAACCAAGACTGGTGATGTTGGCCTGTTGGGCGGAAATGTACCGCCAAATGCACGCGACTCTCTCACCTCCGAGGGGGACAAACCATGGACAGGACAAAAGTGTATAATGGAATTATGATGTAGTCTGTTTTATTAGTAAATGAATCACTACGTCAGAACCTCTGTGTGTTTGCCTATCAGTTAATTAACCCAGTACCCTCATTCCCCAGCCTCTTGCGCAACCTGAATTACCTAGCGCTATTTTAATTTGGTGCAGCCTCATGCTGTGCCCTTGCTCCAACTACATGTAGCCTCTCAGGTACTGGTGTACCCTCCCGGCTTGGATCCTCCCTGCTTGTAGCCTCCAAGATACGAGTGCCTTTACAGACCAGACAAGATCCAACCAGCAACTGACGTCCTCGTGCGCACATTGCATGCCCACAGCACCAAATACTCCACCGCCCTCCGTAGTTCACCCTTCGCTATGTGCAAGTCATAGCTCATTTGCGTTACATTATTATTTTTGGTTTTTGTTTATTATTTGGGGAGGGGCGGGGTGCAGGGGGCGGGCAGGGGGAGGGAGGCTGAGGGAGTAAGGAGGACCTTAAATACCAATTTATTATTCCTAGATCATTTTCAAATACTCAATCCATCATGGGGAAGACACATAGAGCCGAACTATATACATGTGATGTGCGTTGGGGGTAAATTTGACCCCGCCCCCAATCCTTAACCCACCAGTATTTTTTTTGCAGACAAGCAGATATTGCAATGGCATGCAATAGGCTGCCCAAAAAAAGTAGTCTCCGAAAAAAAAACCTCCCCCCCCCCCAGGGGGGGGGGGAGGGTTTCGGTCCGTAGCCCATGGACTAATATAAGACTAAATGAAAACCCATGTATGTGATATGTTTAAAATATTTCGTTTATTGTTAGCATATGCTTCACACGAGTACTCGCCTATACGCCATGGTATTATTTCGGACAAGTAAAAACATATTTTGTTGTTGTGTATATTGCTGTCATACTCTTTCAGTGAAAAAAAGTTTTACGCTAAAACGTATGAGACTTCAACAAAAGTGCGCTCTCAAAACATGTTGTTGAAGATTTGTTTATTTCTTTCTTTTTTAATTTGATTACCGGTTACTTCCTTTAATCAGAGTAAAACCCTAGTGAGTTAAAACATACGAGGTGTCAGGCTAATGCCATAGAATACGGTAACGAGGTGTGTTGTTAATATCCGGACTGAAGTTCCTGATGACTCCTGTGGATGATACATGCACAGATGGAAGGTGGCTGCTTTTGTATCATTTCATTAAGATGATTCACCTGCACGGGGGACACAATTGTTGTTTGAGTTCCCAAGCGTATTCAGTTAAAAAACCTTAGATGTAATTACGAATCCATAGTTGATCAATTTGTGCAGAAAAACAGGTGTTGTCATTCTGAATCTATTCATAGGCTTATGACCTTTGTTTTGTTTTTGCTTACTTAAACACACATATCATTAACTTTCTTATACAATATTGGTTATAAAACAACCTTAGATGTAATTAGGAAGTAATTATGATCAATTTGTGCAGAGAAAAGGTGTTGTCTTTCTGATATTGATATTGCCATCAAACCTTATTTGTAAATATTTAATTTTAACACTATAATTTTAGTAAAATGTAATTTTTTTTTATTAAAACGAATTTAAAACATTTATGTTGAAGATCAAAATTCACGAATATTTACCCAGTGACAGCTTGATAATTGTAAAGAAACTTTGTCTTAAAAAAGTATCAAATACTCGAACGCTACCAAAAACTCATTTGATACATAAAAGGGCAGCCGTATTAATGTATCAATACTTACATTTCATGAGAGAGTTAATATAGTATAGAATAATAATTTGTTACCATTGCTAGTATGCAATGACATTTTGTTCACAAACGGTTAAGGATTTGGACGCTATTAGAAAAATTGTAGGCCTAACTGAATTTGACAAAAAGAGAAATGAACCAAATTGAAAATGTGACTGAAATGCATTGGTTTACCTTTGTTAATATATATAATCCACTAAATTACTATGCGTTTGCAGTTGGGATACATACTTCAGAGAAAAAAATTTAGATTCTACAATTTGTTTATTGGAGGATATTGCCATAATTAATAAAAAGCCTCCACGCTGTGTGCCCAATAAAAAATACTTTGCTGTTAACCAATAGCATCGGGCAACCACTCTGCATGGTCTAGGTTTTAGCAATTTGCATTTTTAGCATGCAGTTTAAAAATTTTTTTTTTAAATAATCACCCTATCAAAGTTTATTAAAAAATACATTCATAGGTCTATTTGTGTCTGTATCCATTCAAGCGTGGTATTGTTCTTTACAATTTACAATCCCTCTGAACAATTTTTTCTACGGAATATTAAGACCATCATCATGAATCAACCATTTAAAGAGTTTAGTCAATGACAACTCTTTATAAAGTTGGATTTAACTTTTAAAGTGTTGAATTAACATTAATACAATTAGAGTTAACTTGACTCCGTGTTAATTCAACACTTTATTTGAGTTGAATTTAACTTTATAAAGTGTTGTCACTCACCGAACTCTTATATGGTTGATTCAACACTTTAGTTTTAAGAGTGTAAGTAAAATATATAAAACAGGTCGATATTTGTTAAATTTTACATACTACCCTTTAATTGTAATATATTTTAATCTATGACTATGAGCGTGGCTCCCCTTTCCCACTCGTAAATCCCTAATGTCTCTGTCCTAATCGCCACCCTGTATTCGCGCATTTTAATTTCATTTTATTTTACATGTGAAATGCCGTTTATTGTTGTGGAGCATGATCGTTCATCATGCATGTTACATATATACTGATGAGAAACAGGGGGGGGGGGGGGTTCGTAAAGTGCGTCTGGTTTCCATAAAAAAGGTAATAATTGAGTGATTTGGATTCTCGTACGTCGTTATCGACCTGAGAGATAGTAAGGGCATGATCAGTTAAGGTCGAATATATCTACCTCGTCTTCGTCTTGATATTATCCTTTGTCTGTATCATGATCTTTCGTTCTATACAGTTATGATTGTGCTTTTAGCATGATATGTATATATATATATATATATATATATATATATATATATATATATATATATATATATATATATATATATATATATAATATATATATATATAATATATAAATTAAATCGGGAGGGTGGCCTTAGCTTTCGATCCAAACCGGACCTTCATCAGAGGCTTTGACAAAGTACAAACATAAAAAAAAACATCCATTTATAGGCAAAAGGGAAAGCAAAGGATCATGGGGCGGGATCCAAAAAAACAGGAAAATAGTAGCCAATTAAAGATAAGCATCAGTCTAGAAAAGCCAATAGGAGTATCAGAAGTGAACAAAAGAGGGATTATTGAGCCACACAAAAAGTAGAGGTGGCAGCTTGTGGTAAAGCTAGGGTAAAAATAGTACAATACATAAAGGGATATGACAACAAAAAGGGGGGGGGGTAATTACACCATACAAATTGAGGAGTTAGTGTGTGGGTGTAAATAGCTAAATTAAAACTCTCCTAAAAGAGACCGCCTTCCCTTTTGTTATAAGTGTCACACACACACACACACACACACACACCCTCACGCACATTGATTTGTGGGGTATTCCTTTGTTCGTTCTATTATCCCTTTTCCTTATAATTCTCCTGTGGGGTACAAGATTTTCTATAGTTACCTTGTGGGGTCCAATTGTTCTATTGTGTTTTGGACCCCACAACGAATGGTGTGTACGTTCACCCTCACACACACACACACACACCCACACACACAGACCTACATACATACATACACACATATATATATATATATATATATATATATATATATATATATATATATATTCCCACTTTTTGGATCCCGCCCCATGATCCTTTGCTTTCCCTTTTCCCTATAAATGGATGTGTCTTTTATGTTTGTATCTTGTCTACGCCTCTGATGAAGGTCTGGTTTGGATCGAAAGTTAAGGCCAGCCTCCAGATTTAATTTATATATTTATATATTTTTTTTCAAAAAGAAAACTTAACAAAACGTTATCATATAAACTGCCTTAACCATTTAGAGTTTTTCACTGCAGGGCACTATTAATAATTTTGTTTTGACATTGAGACAGATGCTGCTGTCACTACACAATTAACTGTACTTGCCGGACCAAGTGTCAAATTATAACCTTAAAATGTCCGAAACGGCCATCGCAGAAACCAAATTAGATTTACCCAGGACATTTTACGTACCTGGTCATATAAATGTAGAGGTTGCCATTTGATTGTCTACGTTACACAAATTCTGACCATATGATCCAGCTTATTATCTTCCGGTTCGCCTCGGTCTTCTCTCACGTCTTGACTGTGTGCTTTGAAAGCGCACGTTAATGACATTTTCATTTTGCCGGTAGCCACTCGTGACGTAGTCGAGATACTGGGGGCGGGCTTTACTGGTCGAAGTAAAATCAATCGAGTCAGGAGCTGGAGCCTCACTCGTCGTTGTGGATAGATTCCTAACGGGTGTTCTGACGAAAGGATCCTCTTTTCTTTTAAAAACAAAATCCTTACTTTGCCAAAGTAAGGTGAACTATTGTACCTGTGGCAAATGCTTCCATATGAACAGATGTGTTGAATCTTACAACCTTGTATGGGCTAGATCCCTGCACTTTGTTCGACTGAGTCTTACAGTGTCTTACAAGTGTAATTTTTCAAAAAAATAATAAATTCTTTATTGTTAAACCTTTCAGCTCTGATACGAACTAAACATGACTGATTCGGAAATCTTCGTGACGGATATCGCTACTACAGTGGTGGAGATTTTTGGACCAACAAACCTCACCAGCTTATTTGGTAGCACAGACTCCCTGTTATCATACAGTGCTCCCGGTACCGCTTCCAACACCACCCTGGGAGATGGTATCTCACCAACAGGAGAAGTGGATCCTCCAATGCGTTTTCCTGATTCTTTCGAGACTCCCATCCGGGTTGTCGTGCCTATCATCATTGCTATCATTGCCATCATTGGGCTTGTAGGTAACGGCACAGTCCTCTGCATCATCTTCAAATACCGAGAGATGCAGAACATTACCAACTATTTCATCGCCAATTTAGCATTGACGGATGTTGCTATGTTGGCTATTTGTGCCATTCCAACAGCTGCTAATATAGCAGGGATGGCAATGGAGGAGGGTCTTTGCAAAGGGATGAACTACATGCAGTTTGTAAGTACAAGCTATTTCACTTCATACTTCACTATTTTAGGGCAAAAATTGTCAATTACATCGCGTACAGAAAATCGATGAATTTCTCCACCCACTTGCCTAGGTAAAAACAGCATGGTCTACGTTTGGTACTTAATCTTAAAGTATGAGGAAAACTAGTTATTTGGGACTGCTATTCAGTCCTAGAATGTATATAACTTATTCTCAGTCCTGAAAAGCATGTGAATCGATAAATCACGCTACAACGTGTGGTGTGCAGATTTGTTGATTTTTGCTCAACCACCCTCGAATACCTTTTAAGATATTTAAATTTCTCAGGCTGACACTTTTATTTAAGAATCACCATGTTCAGTGTATGATGGAAGTCCTCACAAAATATATATTAATTGGTAGACAGAAAATAACATTGCATAGAAACATTTTCCCCCATTTTGTTTAGAGATGAAAAAATGTAGCTCAATCTATTTCCGTTTATTAAAGAGATGTATGCAAATTAAATTTTTCATTGCACAATCAAAACGATCACGAGACTGCTAAACCTCCAAAATACTCTGTTCATTGTTAAAATCATTTTGTTTATGTTATCTGGTTGACTGCAGTGTTTCCCTGTATTTTACTTTTGATTTAAAATATCTTAAAGCAAAATCAGTATGTCATGTTCTAACTCATAAATATCTGATCCTTTTCATTCATTTCATGAGAAAAACATCTTGATTAGGTTATGCAATCAGAATTTAGGGTAACTAAGGCAGCCAACACTCAATCTGTTATTGTTGGTCGCCATACATCGTAGTAATCAACCAAACGAAATGTGAAATAAATTTCGTTCTTTTGTCGAGCTGATAAAGCTAGGGCGACGCATTCGTAATTTACAGCGGAAGCCCTTTTTGTGGTTTCCTTCCAGACAAAAAGACAAATACATACATTTTCAATTTGCATTTTAAAGGGAAGATATGTCATTGGTAATGCCAATATATTATACAGAAAATGTGAATTGTACATGGCCTATAGCTGATGATAGTATCCATCTTTTCTATACAAAAATATTTTTGTGTATGAGGTGCTTTGACTCTTTAAAAAAAATGAATTTAGGAGAGAGTAACCTTTTTTATTAAGTCCACATTAGAATTAATAAACCAAACAGCAAATCCATGGTTACTCTTAATGCCATAATATATTTCGCTTCATCAGTTTTTTTTTCACAGTAGTTACATTATACCCAGACCTTACTCAGCACAAAATAAGAATTTCAGAAATTTGTTATATGTTCGCTATATAAGACAAAAGGCAACATTTTATGCATGTCCGGAAAATGTAATGCGAGTAACCAGCATTTGTCTCTGATATAGCGTAAATATAACACATTTCTGATTTATTTTTATTTGTTTGTGCTGAGTAATGTCTGGGCATAACTACTGTGAAAGAAATTATATAGATGAGTGAAATATATTAGTAAGGAAATTATGGCATTAAGAGTGGGCCCAATACCTCAAAACTGTAACGTGAGTAACCATGGCCCAAAGCTGAATCATGCTCGTTTTTTCTTCTCACGTTCACAACATAATAAGCATAAATTCGCAACAGCAGAGTTGCCTAGTCAATATTACCAACGTTGTGCCTTTTCTTTAAACTTGCGCAATTGGCCGACAGTTTATTTGGAACTCCGAAGTACCTATTGAAGGGAAGGGGGGGGGGGGTATTTTTTTCTCAGTAGGCATTTAGAGCCTCAGTCGGCAAATGAAGCATCAAAGGTACTAGAACAAGGGTTGGTCCAGAATAAATTTTCAGTCGGCAAAGGTAGAGCTATGGGTTTACCGACTGTAAATGTATTGAGTTTCAAAGCACTGAATATTTTCTGAGTTGTTTGTTTGTTATAAGTTTGTTATAAGGCATGTCCATCTTTCCCATGTTGCTGTGTTCATGTAGGCCTATATGGTGATATCATCACCTCATCTTCTCTTCTGTCTTTTTTATTTTTTTAACATTTAAAACCATCTTTAACGAGGGTAACCCATCCAGCACAGCTGATCATTTGGGGCCCTCATATAATACAAAAATATATCAATATTATACAAAAATTGTTACAGGAGGTACAGATGAATTAATAATAATAAAAAGTCTTAATGGACAATTACATACAAAATAAAACGTAAAGGACTAAATTGCACAAATAGACCCCCGTCCCAGTCTACCATACTGATTAAAGATAGGACTCGTCTTTGCCCATATGCTGAATTGTAAAATATTATCATATAATTATTAATTTGTTTTCTCAACTGTATCCTTTAGTAATGATGGTATAACCGTAGTATACATTGAATTGTACTGGGTGTACATATTCCTTACTTATTTTATAGCATAAAAGTTTCCTGGCCCGAACAGTAAATAGTACAAAGAAACATAAACAATGTGTTTTGGGTTAATGCTGGTCATCAAGTGGAAATAGCCTTAGTTTCTGCGTTTTTATTAGACATGATCACAATGAGCTGCAACGTTTGCTGGTCATTGTGCAATGTGCAATGTTTCCTGGCCCGAACAGTAAATAGTACAAAGAAACATAAACAATGTGTTTTGGGTTAATGCTGGTCATCAAGTGGAAATAACCTTAATTTCTGCGTTTTTATTAGACATGATCACAATGAGCTGCAACGTTTGCTGGTCATTGAAATATATATTTAGCTTCCATGAAATATATGATAAAACCTTACGTTCTACAAGTTGCCGTCTGGCAATATTTTGTAATTTGACATAACATTTGCTGTTTTCTCTATAAGAGGAAAGTACTTTAGATGAAATAATAAATCAGAAGACTGATACATGTAATTGTCACTATTGATATTCTGGTAATAACTACCTTTCCTTAAAAGCTTATATGCTCTTGATGACCATCGTTAGTAATTGGAATCATATGAAAGTTAGACACTGATGGTTACTAATGGATACATTAGAATAGGCTTGACCCATCTAAGGCTAACGTTACTCTCTAAATCCATGTGGAATTACCAGAGAACCTTTCATCACTCAGTGGAATTGCTATTATGATGTCTCTATTTGACAAGGTATGAAATGACGATAACCGAGCACATAATTATAACATTTTGCAAAACCAAGCGAACCTGGATCCAGTTCATGTTAAATCTGAATAAAACAATCTAAAATAGGTTAATACCCATACATTAAACGTATTATGTATAGAATTGGCATTTAAAAAAATAACAAAATGGCCGAATTGTAATTATGTTAATTTTAAATCCACATTAGAATGCATACAACCAATCTGAATGCATTGTCACTATTATTTCGTTGTTATGACACAACATAATCAGCTGACCCTTTCACAGGTTGGTTGTTTAATGCATACCGGTACGTTGATTCGAATTGAGTAAGCCGTTTTGCCAACATTACCTACGTTGTACCTTCCCTTTAATGATTCTGAACTCCATTTCCCTAACTATAAGATTCTCTTGACCAATCATTGCTAGCTTTAGCACGAACTCCAGCTTAGGACAGAGTTTTACCCATGTTACCCACTCCGAGAATTCGCCTTGCTTGTTCAACGAAGCAATTCTTTGTGCACATATCTGGAAGTGAGACGCTCTTCGAAATTGAAAATCTTATAATGGATGACTTAATATAATTATCAAGCGTCTAAATATAGCCATAAATGAAGCAATTTGATAATTCCAACAAGAACCCTTTACTCGACGCCAACGGGAAGTTAATTGTCTCGAGCAATAAAATAAAAATAATAATAATAGTAAATACTAAGATTGACATTTGCATATGATAAAAAAGGGTATTATTTATAGACGTACCGAGGGAAGAAAAACAGAAAGATTCTAGTTTCATGGTCAGCTTGACATTTTTATCTCTGAAAAAAACATGCATCGAATTATATTTTTTTCAAATTCTTTGTATGTCAACTATATGCTCTTATAAACAACATACTAAATACGTGCATTCACTGGAATCAAAGTTTGGCGCGCGGTCTTTGGCTAAAGACCGATGGGGTTGTGGCCAAGGATGAAATGTCCTTTATCATCTCAGTGTAGCCACGACCCCAGAGGTCTTTATCCTGCGGTTACCTTTCATAAATGCCCTCCCAATGTTGGTCTAAAAATTCTAAATTTAATGTTTTGCTTGTTGAAACAATCTCAACAGAACAAAAAACTGTTTCAACTATTGTATTTGACTCACAAAACATGAATACTAGTGACGGACTCTAAATATTAGTTCATCACAGCTTGACCAAGGACCTCTTTTGTTTCTTCTTTTGTTCCATTTATTATTGAACTTTTGAAAGCAATCTCCATTGGATTTGTACACGACGTGCTTCTGAGGACCTCTGAAAACAAAGAACTAGACATTATTGTCCCTCTTGTTATAAGTCCTCAGACGATATGTAGTACAAATTCACTATCCTTTTGGTAACTATGACGTAATTCCATCATAAACTACGTTCACTTTGCACGTGCTGACTCCAATGATCATCACCACCTTTAAAAAATGGTTTACGCAAGAAATTAGATAGCTCGGGACGTATGTTTTGTAAAGATACGGTAACACTACGGGTATGCCAGCTTTGGAACCGGAAGTAGCGAAAAAATGCCGTGCACTACCAATGCGAGTACGTATTACGTATCGACAGGGTAAAGCGCACGTATACGCTCAAAGTGTGCGTCCAGTAAGACGAGTAAAATCCACCCCAACCGGTCTTAAACAACATCTGCTCTTAAACAACCATTTATAACCGGTCTTAAACGCCCACGTGACAGGTTCTTAACATACATAATTTCTTTATTTTAAATTATAATTTTAGCTTTCAAAATTAATTCGCTGGAGAAATTGAATTAGGCCTACTTTGTTTCCATTTGCCAGCTGAAGAAATAGGCTATACAAGTACAAGGCATAGTGTCCGTAAGGCACATTTTATCCAATATTGCCATCAACTCTGCCTGAATTTAACTTGGGAATCACATTATAACCATTTCAAAGAAACAAAAAAATACCCATGCGGTCTTCATCGTTTGTTATAAACACTGACCAGAAATTTTAAGCCAACATGAATTAACATTTTCTATTATTATTGTTTGCTTACGTGAGGTTTTCCTGCCCATATTTATTTAAAGTATTACACATGGAGAGAGATTTTACATGGCGTGTTCACTTCCCCAATCACTAGTATAAATAAAACACTGTTTACACTGAAATATGTATTGTAAATACAAAACCATGCAGGCCTACCAGTTATAATAATTATATTTATTTTATCACAAATAAAAGCACTTATTTATAAGGGCATTTTTTGTTGTGATATTTAGTCGGTCCATGCTTTAAACGTTCGAGAGGATTTTTGTTTTATGTATGTGGCACAATTGTGTAAGGAGTAGATAAAACCCTTTAGGGTTTCACGTAGTGCGTGACTTTTTTATTGTCGAAAATCAAATTTTACAAGCTGCAGTACTTCCTGTAGAATGCTTTATAGGTACTCGCAATGTATGCTAAGGTCACCCGTCTGTTTTTAATTCTGCTATTTCGTGTGATACACGTGATCATAAATACCTGAAATGATCAAATTTGATACTGGTATATCATTCCGCAGAAAGGTTACTGAATGAAGTAAACATATCTTATTTACGACGCGTTATTACGCGACGTATTTTAGCAGATAATGTGAAACAAATAACCATACCCGTCAATTTTATTTCATGAAGGGAAGACAAAATATTAGCAATTATCAGAATATCCAAGCTGTCTTGGTGTAAATTTGGAACAAGAATAAAATATCCTGATAAATGATTGCATAAATTTTTTTATAAATGGGGAATTGAAAGTTGATTTTTTTCTTGCCCTGAAATAATAATGTAATTTATTATTCGAATTTGTTTTTAACTTATTTGCTATCACTATCTGTGTTTCAACAAAACTTGTTTGTTAAGAACCGAAAGGAAGAACACAATGCATCAGCAATTACACTTAGGACAATCCTTGGATTTCACATGAATGCTCCTGATTTATCCCACACCAAAGTTGATTGTATTAAACCTTCACAGACGTCCAAATCACAACAACATTTTAATGCAAACCCTTTGGAGACTTTTTAAAAAGCTGCACTCCAATTGCAATGAAATTTCATTACCGCGCCAATGCTCCTTGCCGCTGAGGATCAGCCAAAACGATCTCACCTTGGAAAAAAAAGAAAGGAACAAAATGGGGGAAAACGACACCGGCGTGAGCCACTGTTGTTTTAATTGATCGGGCGGTTGCTCAGATGCCCCGCTGTAATATTACGGCCAGCTCAACGCAAAATAACCGACGGCAAGTAATCTATTTCATTTTTGGGGAACAAAATATATTCAGAGTTTGTGTCTCATATAAGCCACGGTACCTGGAAGCCCTTTCATCACTTCTGAACATATTTTGAAAACGACCTGCACACGAGATTATGTTCTCCAGTCACCAGTTTTATGGAAGCGGTTGATGTTTTGAAAGGTTAAACGCTAGAAGGGTCCCCAGTTACAGTAGCCCACGGTTGGCACACAAATGTGTGCGAGCATTCGAATACAATCGACGCGTGCTTGAATGTAAACAGTCAAAAGAGAATGACAATGACGTTCAATGCCGACCGGTTATTTGCCCATGGGTTTGACTGTTAATAATGGCAGCTAGCCAACAACCAATTCAAGTCCTCCTTTGATGAAACAGTAATGTCAGTCTATGCATGGTTTCATATAGTGTACACTATCAAGTTTAAAATATAGCAATTTCAGTTGACGTTATTGAAACAAGTACCAAGTTGGTGGAGTAGTTTACGTCATGACCATACGGTTGAAAGGCTAATTGCTACGTTCAATAAGGAGTCGTTTCGGCACGGGTCGAAAACTCACAGCGCATGAGTTTGTTGATAATTCCTTTTGTATCAGTTCTAACCTAGGATTATATGTAGTCTTATTTGTTTCTACTTTCCCGTTGTTTCTGGTCGTCTTATGAGTGACCCCTCCCTCCCTGTTGCGTCATGAAATGAACAACCTCGAATAATCAATATGATCGCCCTTTAGGAATACCTTTCCTTGACCTGATTTGTGCTATGCTATTTTGATACGAATCGTGGCACTTGTCAAGCGTTAATAATTATGATGGTTTTCTCCTAGATTTGTTGTTTGCTTGTCATCACAATCGATACAAATTCATAGTTGTAACAGTAATTATGTATGGTTAAATGACGTTGAATATAATTTAATATAATCTTTGCTTTACATCAGACGTTATAAAATAAAATTGAAGATAATAACAATAGCTTTTTACATTAAAACAAATAAATACAGCTTGACGAAGTTATTATCGCGGTGAAACTCCGGTCCTTATAATATGACATGCAATTAAAGAAAAAAAAATTGGCAGAGGGATCAAGATTATTCAGTATGGAGAATAATACGTGCTACCTGTATTAAATTGTAGCTGCACAATAATAACATATAACAATGGCATATATCCTTTATTATAATTACACTTGCTGAATTTAGCAACAAATGCCACATAATTATTTACAGGATTATGTCTTAATTTCAATTAAGGGTAACAGAAACAGTCAAAGCCATGACGACAAACACTGATGCATTGCTGATCGATCCAGATCGAAAGGTGAAACAAAAACTGTTTTTAAATTAAACATAGTTCATGCAAGAATTAGGACAGATCTGCAATATGTAAAAGGGCCGACATGTCAATAGTTTCACGAGACTGCATGGTGTCATCCAGCATCAGAGGCCAATAATAGCATGCCTACACTGTGACCTATGTGGGAGGTAGGAGCTTTTCTACGTCTATCACTGCGGCCTCATTTCTTACTACTGTGCGCAGTTTGTTGTTTTGCAGGGGAAAAAATCACCATTACCTTCTAGATTTGGTAGTTATTCATCTGTGTGTTATTCATAGTTGTATGTTATTTTTGATTTAATTTGAATAAATTAAAATTTATGAAATATAAAAGTACATATAAAAGTAATCACATAAAAGTAATATTTTGTACAATGGCTATCTAGACACATAAACAATTATTTTCCACAAGGCCTCCACTAATCATAATGTCCAAGAGAATTCAATTGAATTTTTAACGTTGGGACTTACTTCCCAATTTTTTTTAACCCCTTGGATTGGATTCCCTGTGAAATTCTGGTCTAGAATCAATATAAAATATTCCTCTATTGCTAATGTAAAATTTTTAAAAGTTTTCTCTCCCATGGAGAATTGTCATTAAACATTAAACAGCTCAGACCCACACTATAAAAAATGTCTTTGTAAATTTACAGAAAAAAGTGCTGGCAACAGAGTTGCCAGCACTTTCTGTTATTTCATTTAACCCTTCGTTTTGTAAAATATAATTACAGACCTGTTGTTATTATAAAAAATTTAAAAGTTGTAATCATTATTAACAGACCACATGGTTTTGGCACTTTGTTTTTTGGTACTTTGTTTTTTGCTTTTACACACTGTAAAAAAAATCTGGTTTTTTTACGGGATTTTTCTGGCAGTTTGGACGCTATGAAAATCCCGTAAAATTACGGCCTGCGAAATGACGGTTACCGTAGTTTTTTACTGAAACTTTCCGTCATTTAACGTAGAATATTTACATATTTTTACGGGTACCGTATATGACGCAGCTGTTAACGTCCATGGGGAAACGCTGCATCTACTATGAGATGGATCTGCGTAGTCCGGTTCCTTTTTCAATCACTCCTCTCCAGTTACTAATAAACGGAACATGTATTCTTTATATATACTGTCTTTTCGAAACTCTTTTTAGTCATGGTGGTATGCAATTATAATCTATATTTCAATATTTTAAATTTTGAATGTACTTTTTTACATCAACATAGAAGAGAACATCAAAATATTACCTTTTTAATCATAAAATTAACAGTAAATTATTTGAAAATGGGCTAAAATAATCCATTTTCACATATTTAAACCTTGAAAATGATTCGAGCGCAAAGCTAGGTCAACTTAAGGTCAGTCATTTATATATTGGATATATCCCAGAGTGCAATGGGAGCGGCCATAATACGGGTTTCGGCCGTAAAACACTGAGAAATGGATGATTACGGTAATTCACCGTAGAATTTACAAACTTTTCGCCGTAAAATTACCGTAAGTTTTTACAGTGCAGATTTCTGCAAATATAAAAGGATCCGAATCTGTAAAATTACTTTTTTGGGGTATATTTACACATTTGTTTGTTTTTAAACGTTTCATTTGTTTATTCGTTTTAATGAATTTCACTTAAATTGAAATAAGTTGAATCCGTAAAATTAAATTATTTATTTTGTATTAACACAAGTTGTTTTGATACGTCGTGATTGTAATTTATTTACTTTTATTACAACGTCTGCAATACTGCAAGAATCTGTCCTAGTTCAAATGGTCAAATATCAACAAATGCAATAACACTCTAAATTACAATTTGGTTTTCCATTTTGCAAACAAAAGTTATTTATTCGGCAATCTAACACAACAAATCAAACATGTCCATATTGAACAACACTCTCAACAAGGTACTAACTTATGTTATCAACATAGCCTAATAATGTAGGTGACATGCCTTCCCCTAATAAAACAAATATTAAAATAAACAAGTAAACCATGTAAAGTCTTTAACACACACTCGGTAATAAACATAACTAAAATAATATTAATAAACTATTTTGCACAAACTCGACTGCCTGACAATAGTAATGAGTTGCCCCCTAGAAAAACATAAACAAAGCAATACCACATAGCAAGCATTCAGTGCACACACTCAGTGCTCAAACAAATAATGTTGGTGAACCCCCCCAAAAAAATAAAATAAAATAAATACATAAAAAGTAAAAGCAAATAACAAACAAGTGTAAAAAAAACCAGAAATTTTACACAATTCGACTGTAATTTTACAATCTATGTTCAATAACAAAATTATGGGTGAAAATCAACAAATTATGTAAAAATACATAAATATTTACAGAAAGAGGTTTATTTACATCAAAAACAAAACAAAAAACATGTAAAATCAAATAACAAACAAAAAATCTGTGCAAAAAAACAGAACATTTTTACAGTGCATATAAAATATGACATTCTCGCCCAAATGATCATCGTTCTTATTTCTCCATCTCTTCATTTACAATTCAGTCAAACAAATTAGGTGGATAGATTTTAACCCACGTCTGTCTACCTTACATGTTTTATTAATTATTGAAAATTCCCTAGTCCCGTCATGTCTTGGTATGCTATTAATTCGAACAGTGACTATATCACACCTGTAATTCAAGCTTCAGAGCACGTAGTACATTAGACCATCATATGGTAATTAGACCAGTAATATCAGTACTATACTATATACTCACTATTTCTGATATCTGATGCACTGTGAATATTGTGGGAAACACGATATTTCATCGCATTACCTATACAGACAAGCTTCTTGTTATTATAGAGATGAAAGTGAACTGTGTTCGCTCTGAACGACATTTGAAGCATACGTTTCACCGTTGTATGACATTATCTGTTATTAACAGTGATTTGTTTTTCTTAGGAATTGGAACTAATGAAAGAAACGTGTTTCCTTGGCCTCCCATTTAGTATGAGTACGATTTACTTTTCTGTTTTATTCCTGAGGCAACTGTGGTATAGAATCGCCACATTAATGAATCTATGCTTCTTTGGATGAGAGGAAACCTACTGGCTTGTTCAACTGTCTAGCATAGCTCGTGGCGATCGCTATCTCGTTGCAAAATTAGATTGAGATTACAGCATTTGGGAGTCAAACGAAGTCAGTTTGATGAACAATCTTCCTAGATGAAGACATCTTATTGTAATAATTATATCAAGTACTGCCGCCATATAAATTCCATATATAATACCTTGTTTCTCAGGATGAAATACAATTTTAAAAATAGAACAAAAACAAACAAACAAACAATAACAATTTACCTGTGAAATGGTTAATTTATGGTGTCGTAAATGGCAAAATGGTAAAAAACAATACGTTTATTTTGTATCTGGATGTTTGGTACTACCATGTAAAAAGGAAGAAAGCATTTGGATAATAATCCCCCCCCCCCCCAGTTTCTCTACGGGTAATTGATAGTGGTGTACCGGTATATTATACAAGTCCTACAAGTAGCGTTGCTAATGCGTTTTGGATGACCAGACAACATGTTTGTGAAAGTAAAGTGATAATTAAATAGCCATTATCGAATAAAAAGGCGACCTTTGCAATAATAATGTAATAACGGGGAGATGCGAAAGGATGATTAACTTGTGGCATAACGAAAACATTAGGTTGCCAAATTTCCATAAGGTTAGTATGGGCAAATGACTTTTTTTACCAAGAAAAAGTCAATACGAACATTGAACTAGCAAATTACATGAAAAATGAATCAGATTAATTGTGTATCTTTTGTTGGAGAAGATCATTGTGAAGAAATGTTATCATCGTGACTTTTTTTGTATGATGACAATTCGCTCTTCGGCGATTATAACCGTTACTATAAATCGATTAAAACACCACTTCACACAGTAACAAAATAAATATCTGAGTTTGAATTACGAACAATTTTATGAACGCCCGTTTTAGGCTCACTAGCCCCAAGTAAATTTGTATGTTTTTGTACGATGTCAATTCGCTACAGGAATTCAAACCGTCAATCAAAATACCAATTCAAACAGTAAAATAAACAAAATATCTATTTGAATTTTCATTGCGAATAATTGTAAGGATTACCCAATTAAGGCTCACGAGCCCCGAGTATATTTAACTATTTTTGTATGATGCTAATTCACTATGCAATTCTAACTGCTACTATAAATCGATCAAAACACCACTTCAAACAGTGTGGTAACAAAATATGTATTTGAGTTTTCATCGCGAACAATTTTATGGAAACCCGTTTTAGGCTCACTAGCGCCTGTGGGGGAAGTCTGGTGCATACAAGTCAAATTTGACGTTATTGCCGCCACTTCAGTATGCTACGTGCCCAACAACAGCTTTTTTGGCGCTAAGATAGCTTCAAATAATACCGATAGCACCTTGTTTAGAGCACGTGCACATTTGATCAAGCACTTTTCTGACCTAGGGGTTAACACAAAAGCTTCGATGGCAGTCTTCTCTTTCTAGGGATCTTTTCCTCCTTCATAATTTGCTCTTGCATCAAATTATTTATTTGAAAAAAATGGGGATAGACACGTCTTCGTATCGTCGGCAAGTGTTTTGTTTTTCATTGAAACTTCTTCAGGATGTTCGTTTTAAAATAGTAACAGAAGGAATGTGTTTTTGTAAATTCGTTTCGCTTATTTAACATTCTGTATAACCCGTAGGCTTATACAACTGATCTTCATCCAAGAGCTACCTTTAATATATAGTGCTGTTTTTATGTTTTCCATGAAACTGTTTATTCTTCTTCGAAGTTGATATTGTGGGACTATACTACATGGTTTATGTTTTATATTGTTGGAACGGAGAGGGAAAACAACGCAGTCTTTACATCTTCCGTATGCTCGTTAATGAAACTTCGCAGGGATGTTGTCTTCAACAACATCTATCGGATAAGGTTAAACAATGTAAGCCTACCGTAGATAGTATTTTCGACTTATTTTCTTAAATATTCTTCCGTTGGCCATCAGTGATTTGAGTAAGATGTTAGGAGGTCCTAAGGAATAAATGGAACAGTAAAACAATTTAAAAAAAATAAAAATAAAAAATAAAATAAATAAATAATAAAAATAAATAAATAAATAAATAAATTAAAAATAAATAAATAAATAAATAAATAAATAAAAATAAATAAATAAATAAATAAATAAATAAATAAAAATAAATAAATAAAGAAAGAAAGAAAGAAAGAAAAAATGTGACCGAAAGCGGTTGAGGCGTTCAGGAGAAATAATATGAAATCATACAGGCTTATCAACAGTTCATCTGGGGTGTGGCTATACGAATGGAAATGTGCTAATGAATTTAAAGCACTGTTGTTGTATCTACATAATAATTTGATAGATATTCATGTATCCAAGGAATTCAAGTATAACACCTGGAACACAGGAAACGTGGGTTTCAAATATGTTGAAGGTAACACGTGTCAAACTAGTGGTTTTTAAATAAGAAAGTATCATTTCGGCAAATGAGTATATGGGCCTACGTCATTCTACAGAGCAAATTGAGAAACACGTAGTCTCCACACGTACACTTTAATTGACATGATTTGTGGTTAGACACGCCAATGAATTTGAACATGGAGTGTCATGGCCGAGCGGTTTAGTGCATTGGATTTGTGTTCTGATGGCTGAGTCGTCAGAATGTGGGTTCGAATCCCGACCACAACCGTGGTGCTTGTGTCCTCGAGCAAGACAGTTTGCCATAATTGCTTCTCTCCACCCAGGAGTAAATGGGTACCTGTAACGGCAGAATTGGTTGTTGTGTTTGATTAGCCCATATGCGCCGAAATAGCAGCAATTGAGCTGTATATGCCCCAGGGAGCTGAGATGGTTTCAGGAATGATTTATGCGCCTGATGAGCAGGGGTTATTAATGTACAGGGTAATAATGTGATACATCTTATATGAGCGCATTAAAATGCCTCCATTATTATTATTAATCGCTATCAAACATAAATAACCAAATTTTAAGCGATTGTATGTTTTTCAACAACCCTCCAGTTTTCAAAAAATATATACTACTATCTTGTTACAGTTTCACTTCGTTTTAGCGTGTTGTAATAGTGCAACTAAAGTAAATTCGATATAACCATAGTATTTTCTCTAAGAAACAATCACTTTAGAGAAATTATTCATCAGTGTTAACCTTCCCTTGAAAACTGTATTGCAAAAATGGAGAACACAGTCATGGATCGAAGTTTAATGTGATTACAAAATAATAACGCATACAAAGGGAATTTAATATTTCCTGTTTTGCGGCCTTCTGTTTCTGTTCTGTACTGTGCAAACACACCAATGAGGGTTGCCATGCACAAAATGGTCTCAAAATATAGAGACCATCTAAATAAGATAAATAATTAGTTGATATAAACAGCTAACCGACCTTAAAGTATAAATGCAAAAACTTAATGCCATTATTTTCGTCAGAAAAAAAATGTAGATGAAATGACAACTGCCACTATTGCGCGTGCAGTTCTTTGTCCGTTTGTCCCTTTTCATCGCATTATCTATGACACCGTTTCTTCGTGTTTCTCTGAATATTTAGCGGTCTCTTTTTTAAATTATTATCTGTTGATCGATTAGCAAATGTGTGGCTATATGTCTGCCGTCCTTCATGCCTACCCAACTGTCTGTCTATACGTATATATAAACAATGTTATTGTCCTTCTCTGAAGTGTGTTCCCAATTCTCATCCAGTAGATCAGAGACTACATCGTGTTGGGAATAATGTCCAAACGTCGTGTGCCCTTAATCACTGGTTTGAATGCCAAGCCCCACAGTAGTCATCGTTGTCACATTCATTGAAAGTGGAGCACAGACATTACTGTGATTATAATGCAGGTCGTCACATCACAGGTGCTTATGAGCCTCTCGTCTTGGTTCAAAACTGTGTTTGTATGATACACGATCCGATGGCGCTACACGAACGCTACAGTCACGAATCGCTATCACACACACACACACACACGAACCGCTATCAAACACAGTCTTGGGAACTTCGTAGAATTTCCCCCCGAAAACGGGAAAACCACTACGCATGCGTCAATTTTAAATGCTAGCGGGCCCACATTTTTGATGCGCACGCGCATAAACAACAACGGACTGCTATGTTCACTGATCGACAACTTCACAGCAGTCCGTTGCACCACTGATATCTATACTGACTGGATAGGAGATCGCGCTGATTGGCTGAAGCTCGTTGTTCGCCATCTTTGTTCCCCCAAGAAAGAAAGCGCATGCGTGATGGCCTGACAGGTTTACTGCTACCCGACCGACGACAATGCCGAGTGCTGCTGAACCGGTTGTTGTTATTGTCTGTATGCTGACATGACATTTGACTCTTGACCTTTTGGGGGAACCAACATGGCGGGCGGTTACTTCAACTTTTTATAGGCCAATCAGTGCCCATCTCCTATCCTGTTAGTATAGAGATCAGTGTGTTGCACCAAAAATGTGGGCCGCGCTAGCATTTCAAATTGAAGCATGCGTAGTGGTTTCCCCTCATTTTCGGGGGCAGATTCTACGAAGTTCCCAAGACTGTGTTTGATAGCGGTTCGTGTGTGTGGTAGCGGTTCGTGAATGTAGCGTTCGTGTAGCAACGTCGGATCGTGTATCAAAAACATACAAACACAGTTTTGCACCAAGACAAATGAGCCTCTTGGGCAACTATGTTAAAAACCTTGCTAAATGTCAATTATTTGTTTGCCTACTTATAACACTCATTTTTTTTTCATTTCTAGGTAACTGTTCAGGCAACATGTTGCACCCTGACTGCAATGTCGATAGACAGGTATCTTCTCATCGTTCACGCTGTCAAATCTAGGAAAACTAGAACAACGACAAGGGCCATAATCGTTAACGTTGCCGTCTGGATCGGTAAGTCATTTCACATGGACAGGAACACAGGCACAGGCTGACATATTACTTAGGCCAAAAAAAGTCTCCGGTATCTGGTGATCGGTCAGCTTCAAAATCGTTGTGGTGACGTGCTTTTTTTCGGCCATGTTTTAATTTTTAAATTTTTTAAATTTTTTTTTTTGCCAACAGGGAAATACTTGACACATTGTATACGCGGTGACCAAATTTCCCATATACAAAGTATGGTGGCTAAGAGAGGCCTCACAAATCGGGGAAACGTGCATACCCCTATGTGAAACAGTCGTTTAAAGCACAGCACTGCAGAATATCAACTGCAGAATTCAAAAAAATAAATAAATAAATAAATAAAATATATAAATGTCAGAAACCGGAGACTTTTATGTTTGGTCATATTCTTCTGGGCTTCATGTTATTAAAGGTAATATGTAGGATTGGACAATCAGAAATAACCGAGAGAACTTACCGATGATGATCGTATTAATCTTCCCTAGAAATAAAGGTGCTGTCACTAAATTGTTAATTTCCAGTTATAATTTGTACTATTTCCTAAATTCTACGTTAGGATGAATTCAAACAAGCTGAATGCATTTTCACAATTTACCCAATAATACAAAACATAATGAGCTGACACTTGGTTGTCTAATCTTGATTCAAAGAAAATAAGCATATTTGTCGAAATATACCAATGATGTACCTTCACTTTAGACCAATCGTTTACAAAAATATGGTTTCGGGCCCCCCACGTTTAATTATGAAATGAAGTTCTCGCAAACTGAGTTAACGAGTTTTAGCGCTAAACAATGCTTAACTCGAGTTACATTAGTGAATTGGAATCTAAGATCCACTGGGCATACTTTGATTTTATGGGCGATACCACGATATTTGTCCCACTATTCAACAAGTAGAAAGGTTGATGTTGGTGATGGCCTCTTTTGTCTCTTTTCCCTGCCCAAAGCTAAAGTGAGTGTGAACACTCCCGTGGATGCATGGACTGCCACGCCGTTGATTTCCCTGGTTACCTAGTTAGAGTGTCACATGATTGCTTCTTCAGACCGCTGTGCGTGTTGCGAAAATGAAATAAATGAAATTCAATGAATAGTTATGAAGGGGTGAGGAGAGTCTACTTGGAAATCAAAAAGTCAAAGTGAAAGAAAGTAATTAAAGGTCATAACTCGCTCCTCAGTATGCTTTATAGTTAAATAATATCGGTTCAAATACCATCGCTTTGCAGTATAAATGTTTACGTTAGTTGTACTCGAGCACACTGTATACAGACATATTGTGTATAATGGCCGTGAAAAGATAACGTATAGGCCTAACGGTTGAATTATATGTGCGTAAATAATTTAACAAAATTAAATTAGTGACAGTTGCATTAGGAGCGACTTTACTGAACGACATAGGCCTAAGCGGTTAGGAACGGGGTTGGGACGCAGACATATATTACTTATAGACAGACATCAGTAATTCAAAATGACGTCAGGAAACTGTATTGGTGACTGTGCCCGACTAAGACTAAAACCATGGATGTCTATGCTTACATTAGAACGCTGTCTATGCGTACATCCGTACGCACACGCAATTATAGTATTAAAGACTACGCATGCCCTATGCCAATGTTTCAGTAAATCCATGCGTGCTTCTGTCTCTCTACAATATTGTGTGATAGATATTTTTTGCTGAAGATTATTTGTGGAAATTAATTAATCTAAGGAAAAACAAAGTGGGTATTTAAAAATAAGTAAACATAAATGGATTTTTTATAACTGATCGTACTCATCAAATATTTACCACTAGAATTTGCTGGCATATCTTCAGTATTTATTACAAAACGGTTTTAACTCACTTGCATTTATAAGCTAAAAATATCGTGACAGGGGTGTTTTCCAGACAAAGTACAGAGCAGGAGTTGAAAGGACCGGTTCACGTACAAATATCGTTTTCATCCACTTCCGAAGAACCGCGTCTTGTGGGATTGTTGGAAGCGTATACGCCATTCATTTTCATTGTAACGCCATAAAAGTGGTTTCGATCGTCAAGCTCTCTGCGGTGGATTGGATGTGAATAAGCATTACTCCATGATCCGGGTGATATTGTGTTACATTTAGTGAAAAGTGTCGTTTCCAATACAAAACAGGTTGGATTATTTTCAGAACACAGATGACAAAATATTCTAATGAACGAATGATATGTCTATATCGGTTGCCAGCATGATTCAGAAAAAAATCATTGTGCACTCAAACCACGAACAAGTGACAGCTGAGAGACATAATACAAATAAATAATTATGAATATATTTGATTAAGCGAAGATACTCTGCTTCTCAGCCTTCGACATAGTACTTGCACTCACTCTGTTCCTGGTTATATGAAACAATATAAGCGTGCATTTAAGCAGGGCTCGAAGCAAAAACGGGGAACGAGGTTGTGGGACGTTGTGTTGGAAATAGATTGGAAAGGTTAGCACAAAACAATTCAGGCTCATTGCCGCAAATATCTGAAATAAATGGCACATGTAGAATTAACATTTATACCGGTGCGACAGGACGCATCCTTGAAAAATAAAAATATAACATTATATCCGTAAATAAATTGAATAATTGAAGCTAGGGGAGGGGAATTGCGTCTGTCGATAAAACATAATATAAAACGTTATGTACCATTCTATTTAATTACTGCTCATTCTATTTCACCTTGTAATTCATGGCTACGTGCCTGCTGGGAAGCGACCTAACCAGTTTAAAGTGCATGAGCAGATTTAGAAGGCTATCCATAAACTTGATCGTGAGATGCAAGAAAAGTACAGTTAGCATGCTTCTCGTCTGTCTATACGATTACCAGCATGACTTTATTATATCCCCTCTGACAGATGTGGGTGTTTCCTAGGAGATTATAAAGGAGATATCCAATAACTCATGACTCACCTATCAAACCTACAGAGAAAAATAGGATTTGCATGGGTGGGTGGGTCTTAATTGTTCCCACTGTGAGCTACACAGGTATTCAACTCAAACACGGTTGAATGTTTGCTGCTTTTATGGCGAGTTCTTGTAACGAGTGGGATGGGGACTGAAGGAACTAAGGAGCAGCATCTATGCCAAATTGACACCCCTTAATACCCCCAACCGATAATCGCCATGTGCATATTGGAGACAAATCCCCCGGGAATCGCCACCCATGCGTCACATCATCTGGCTTTGTACAATGGCTTTGGATTTATTATATAACTTAATAAAAACCCTAGATGATTCATTTACAATTTATTCTTGATATTCTCACGTGTTTCCTCAATACTCCCATTGTAACCATAGGAACAACTCAATCCACGTATTATCTCCAGTGTATGTTGAAGGTATAACGAATCGAATATTTAAATTATACACAATGCAAACGGAAGACTATTTATTTCAATATGTTATTTGAAATACATACACTCGGTTAAATACATACAAGTGTTTGTCGTTGTTGCTAAATGCTTTTTCAGTATATCTCTTTTCCTGTGTTAAGATGATCTGGGCACGAAATGAAGGTGTTTAATTCTTAACACAACATTGTGTGTATATTATACACTGTGAAAGATGCATCACATTTCACTGTCGCTGGCCGTGTGGATATTATTAGGGTGTAGCCGAAAGCCTATTGTTTTCGTTCGATTATTTTTCTTCTTGTTTCCGCCAAAACCCCATAGGTTTAACACGTGAAAGTTGTCGATGGATGATGATGATTATTATTATTACATTTCTTTACCCAGGGTATGCCCACCCAAACAGTTTAAAACTGGTTTCCATTGGGGCCCTGAATACAAATGACTATACAATACATTACAAATACAATACAATAAAGTAAAAGCATATGGGATTAGTGCATAATTGTTATAAATATTGTTCACTTAGATATGACTTAAACCAGTTTATTACAGAGGTTGACATATTCACCCTTTCAAGTTTATCTCGGAGAGTTGCGTGATTAACAGAGTCAAATGCTTTACTTAAATCTATAAGAACAGTGCCTGTCATTTCCCCACGCTCCATAGCCTGAAAACATGTGTTCGTTAAATCATGTAAAGGTGGTTTCAGTTGAGTGACTGACAACAGGGAATCAGATTACTTTCATCAAGATATGAATATACTGCAGAGTGTATCCATCTTTCTAGAATCTTAGAGATAATCGGCAGTATTGAAATAGGCCGATAGTTAGTTGTATTACATTTGTCTCCACCCTTGAAAATATGTGTAACCAAGGAGTGTTTCCACTGTCTAGGGTATTGCTCGCATCTTATCGAGAGGTTGAAGATGTGTGTTAAGGATTTAGTTATGTATACGAAAACGCTATTTTAATCATTTTCACACTTATTCCATCCGGACCTGTTGCTTTTCCGACCGACATTGATGATATTTGCTTATGAACATATTCTTCTGTAATATCAGGCAGTATGCATTTTACATCAAGTGAATCTGTAACAAAAGAGTGGATATTGTCCACTTCAAGTTCATGGAGGGGCATTACTGGCCATCAGGCACGTAGCTAGAGTTGGAATTTTTTTGGGGCACATTCCGTGCATGCTTTTGTGAGCCAGAATTTTTCGCACAATTATTTGTTGGTATGGGGGGGGGGATGGCCCACCCCTTTGAATTTTTGAAACTCTGACATTTTTGGGGGGCACGTGCCCCCCGTGGCTACGTGCCTGCTGGCCATACGTGTTCCTATTGTAGAAAAATGTTCGTTAAATGCATCAGCAATGTCGGTGGGATCATCAACGAATTCTCCATTCTGGGAAAGAATAGACTTTGGAATAATTTTCCGTTTGTTTGGGAGAACCTCTTTTAGTTTTTTCCACAGAATGGATGAGTTGCCTTTATTTTCCTCGATGGTTGATTTAAAGTATTCGCTTTTCTTGCTGCGGATTTTTCCAGTAGTCATGTTCCGCAGCTTTTTGTAGGCATTCCAGTCATTTTGTGAGCCTGAACGTTTAGCGATTTTATTTGCACGATCTCGCTGTCGTATAATTTTTTTGAATTTCCCCATCGAGCCAAGGTAATGATGCACCACGAATACGTTTTGATTTCATTGGTGCATGATGGTTAATAATACTTATAAACAGAAAGTGCCAGATGGACCATGCTTCATTAACATCATGACAATTAAGGACATGTTCCCATGGGGCATTAAGGAGGTCGTCTTGAAAGGCATCATTGTCTATATCTTTAAAACATCTGAAGTTAATCGAACGGCCTTCTTTTTGGGGGCTTTCCAATTATGAAGACCATAAACAAGATAGTGGTCACTAATCAGGACAGGTAGGACACCACTTTCACTTACAAGTTCAGCGTGAGAGCTAAAAATTAGATCAATGGTTGTTTCAGTAAATTCAGTAACGCGGGTAGGATAATGTATAAGTTGCGTCATTTGAAACATATTAAAACATGAAGTTATAGGGTTTGATGAAGTACCATTATCATCTTCGGAAACATCACAATTAAAGTCACCAACTACAATAATTTCTTTACATTCACATGAGGCTCTATCTATAATACCACTCAGTTTGTCTATAAACTCGACAGAACTTGCAGGTGGCCTGTAAATAGAACTTATAAGCACCGGCTGCCTTTGCTTACATTTGAGTTCAACCCATAAACACTCGACATCATCTGTTTCTAGGTCATCACGGCGGATGAAAGTTAAATTATTTCGGATGTACATTGCCACCCCACCCCCGTGACGATTTCTATCTCTTCTGACAAAAGAGTATTCAGGGAGGTTAAGCTCTTCGTCGGAGATTGAGGAGTCACAAAAAGTTTCGTTTAAACAGATGATATCACTAATGGATTTTTAGACATCAATATCTTAAAATGGTCGAATTTATTCATTATACTTCTTACATTGAGGTGGGCGAATGAAAAATCACCCGCACTTTGGTTGTGAATGATGCCATCTATTAAATTTACTTTGGAATCTTGCTCTGTGGGTTGAGTAGTTCTCTGACCTTCTCCAGGTATTGGTTCCATTATTGGTCTCGGAGTCGATAATGGGCGTTGTGGGTCTCGGATTGAGTTAGTTTGGGTCGTGGTTGGTAGTGGAGGAGTTGACGTCGCTTCGGCTGCCGGTGAGGGTAGTACTGATTGGATAGCCGGAAAACCGTCGAAACATCTCGACCTACGAGTCATACTTTGCATTTTCACATAAATACAAAACATGCATGCATGAAAGCTCGTAATGTGACTCAGTTTCTAAAACCAATTACGTCATCATTACGTCATCATTACGTCAGTAAATATTATTTCATTAACATTTTAGTCTAATCTGCGAAGATTATGATGTAGTCAATATAAACTATGGGTAGAATGTGGTACCATCCTTTCTCACCCCTTTATCACGATAACAATACAAAATAGTGCACATTCTGCTGTCATTCAACTCTAAGCTTGTCGGTGGTGGTTTTGCAGAAAGGGAAATTTCCATAGGGACTGTACACGTTGGTATGATTACGTGACGACGTAGTGTTTGTACATAGCGCAAACTACAGGCTTTGTACACATGGGTTGATTCTACAATACGATGTTCTTTGTTTTCGTATGTTTGAATCGTTTGAGAATCGTTGCACACATTTAATGGAAGGGTATTAACTTGATTCATTACATCCTTTGCATTTATCCACATACAAATTGCCTCAAACGTCTAGGTGACAAACAATGAAATTTGTGTGTACAATGATTACAGTTCATGCGTTTTAAGTTTATTTCAATATATCGTACATACTAAACAAAGAACTCAGTGTCCCAATAATTATCAATATACATGTAGCCGAAACCCCTCTGTTCGTTTTCATCGAACACTTCGTTGCACTGTTGTACTATTGTAGTAATATCTGAACAGATAATACTGCAAACAATGATGTCAATTATGGACGAGTTAGTACTACTTGGACGCCTAAGGAATACACAATGCAACTTTTGTATACAATGACTACAATTAATGCGCATTTTCAGCTTATTTCAATATATCATAACTTTCTTAACACTAAATAAAGAACTTGGGACATCAGTGCCCAATATTATCAATACATCCGAAACCCATGTCAGCGTTTTCATCAAAAGCTTAACCTCCAGTTTTGAATATGTAACTCTCCAGTGTTTTGCGTTTTATTTCACCTATAGGCATTCTGCTGTAATCATGTTCTGGATCTGCAATTCAAAATATCAAAATATCATTTAAATACGTTCTAGTATTGTTGAAGAAATGAAACCCTTGCAACAACAAATTGTGAAGTGTTTTTATTTATACTATGTCAACAACCTGTATGTCTGCAATTCAAATGGCAAGGTGTCTTATTCATAACAAGCTTACTGCGAATGTGTTGACCGATCTGTTGTATGGCGGTGTACACATAAACCAATGTATACACATAAACCAATTGTTAATGGCACCTACAAAACATGAATACTCAGACGTGTATCCGCTCTAGATGTATGCCAAAGTAGTCCAGCTCAAATATGTAATTAAATTGACCTATATAAAACGTTCAAGTAATTGATTTTACAGCCTGTGGTAACTATGTTAGTCTCTCTTAAAATAATCACGAATGTAAATATTGAAAAATGGCATGCCCGTAGTGGAGCTCTTGAAGTCGATGCAACCCTCCTGCGAGTTGGCTCGAATACGGGTTAAACACTTGATTCACCCTATAGTACACATTGTTTTACGTCGTAGCAAGTATCCGGGGGAATTAAGGTAGGACACATACACACACAGTCTTGTATATGGTGTAAACCGAGGACATCCTATTGTTCCCTTCTTTTGTTCCCTTTGTTGTTGGACAAACTTTTTGAGGCTTCTCCCATTAGATTTGTACACGTTTACCAACCGAGGACACTTGCGCCAACCGAGGACTTATTGTTCCCTTTTGTTATATGTCCTCGGTTTACACCATAGACACGTTCACACACACACACACACACACACACACACACACACACACCCTCACGCACATTGATTTGTGGGGTATTCCTTTGTTCGTTCTATTATCCCTTTTCCTTATAATTCTCCTGTGGGGTACAAGATTTTCTATAGTTACCTTGTGGGGTCCAATTGTTCTATTGTGTTTTGGACCCCACAACGAATGGTGTGTACGTTCACACTCACGTGTGTAAACGCCTGCAATCGGGGACATCCTTTGTCAAATTCCTTTGTCCAAAAAAGCGGGGACATATTGTTCTCCATTGTGATAGCAACCGGGGACTATTGTCCCTTTTCTTATTATGTCCCCGGTTTGAATGCGCTCACACACGCACACACACACACACACACAAACCTGTTGATCGGATTGACGACATTTGAATAAAACAATCAAGGGCTTTTATTAGCTCATGCATGATATGATTAAATTTCACTTTTTTATACCAAAATCATTAAGCTAACCAAATAGGCCTATTGGTAATTACAACAAATTTATATTTGAAACTTACTCTGTGTAAAGCTTATAACTTTACTTATCTTAAGTCAATTAAATCAATTGTTTATCTCCCGACGCAAGCATTTCACCAATCTATATATATATCGCAGAACCCGCTGCTATATAGGATTCTAGCCGGCCAATCGTCATCGGGCAAGCTCGGTGGTCGAGAGGTTAAGACGTCTGCACTAGTAAGCAGGAGGTCGTGGGTTCGAATCCCGCCCGAGTTGCCTGTGTAGTTTTTTCACAGACACTCGGAAAGCACTGAGCATGCAGTGCTATACACACGTCGGTGTAGGGCAAAATTAAATCAATTATCTTAAGTAAGACTAATTGCGGTGACAGTTGTAACCTCCAGTTCTTTTCAGAACTAATTACTACTCAATAGATAATTTCACATGGTGTCACCGCAATTAGTCTTACTTATCCTCTTCACCATGCAAAGCTACAAGTTTTACCTAGTTACTTATCTTCCTGATAAATAACTTTGTGAAAGTGAAACAATTTCCATTTCTCAATTTGGAAATACAATCTGTATTAAAGGTTAGAATGATTTGATTGCAAATTTGAATGCATGCCTACAGTCCTCTCATGAGCATTCACACCATTATAAGATAAAACCTTCACAGTTTGGGTTTTAATATTATATTTTGATTCAGAGAGAGTAAGCATACTTTTATATGCAGTTTCGTTAACAGTGCTAGCATTGTACATTTCATTTAACATAACACTATTTGTTTTATAGCATGTAGTGTAGGACTGAGCACAGTAGTGCGGATCTGCAATTCAATTCGTTGATTGCTGATATGGGTTCCTAACGGCATTCGGACGGTATCATATTGAAGGTTTGCCACTCAATTTGGTTGCGGCATGTGTGCGGCATTTGTACGGCACAGTTGTGTTACATGTAGTTAACGATATTTGGCTGATGACAACTACAGACACTTAACAGTAGTGAAATGACACAGTGGTTCTGATTTGCCACTTTTTTTGCCGCAAACGGACTATTATTGATCAGCTTTGGTTGGGCACAGTCGGTACAGTTGTATGCAAAATGTGTGTGGCCACTGTTTCCTCCCCACACTTGCCACCATCCAGTGTGACTAGCTTTGTTTTAACATCACATAAAGGTACTGCTACCACACTTTAAGTTATTCAAATCCTAAATTTGGTCTGGCAGTATTTTTGCAACTCAAGATGATCGCCGTCCTAACTGTTAACTTAATGATTTCATTGTTAAGCTTCTTGATATTAAATATGTGGGTGTAGTCTCCGAAATAGACTTCATATGGGACACACAGCCTCATTTTTTAAGCGAATTAAATTTCAAAATGGCCAGTGTGGTAAAGTAAATGTATTTTATGTTTTTCAGAAAACGATGAAAACATTGTACATGTTTTGGTTTAAATGTTTTTATCCTAACATAAAATTACCGTCCTGCAATTTGTTCATTAGACGGAATTATTCATCAGGATGATTGACTCTGGTAATTACCAACTCGTTTAGTCTGCACGTGTTTTTTTTCACTGACGTTTGAGATATTTCGTTTTCCAGTGCAAATCACTAATGACAACTCTCCGGTCTCATTAAAACAGTAAAATTTCAGCAATTATAAGAGGGTTGTATGTCCCAGCGGTTTGACATATAAAAGGCCTTTAGCTGCAAGTCCCAAATTTTGTTTTTGTTTTTGAATTTTGTGTTAATAATGTAATAATTTTAATGATGCGTTTAAGAAAATAACTTTATTATGTCACACAATTTGTTCGCCAAATTGCGTCAGTAATCCTCCATAGCAACCAGTAATAAAACGCTTTATGACTATGCATATCATTTTACATGTTATAGTGACATGTCTAACAAATGCACTGTATGAAATTTCTTTCTAATATTTCATTCCAGTAGGTCAGAATGCTGTTTATCAAGATTGTGATGGTCTTAACATTTCAATTCACATCATTTTCCTGAATGATTAGAATATCGAACGTGCAAGACTGTTCAGGTCGCTTGAAATGTTGTTGTGGAAATTTGATAAAGCAAAGAGCCTATAGCTAACATTCTGGGTATAGGGACGCGAAAGAGCACAAATGCATTCTTATATGCATGTAAGGCTGACTATTTGCATGCAAGGTATGGCATCTGAATCTCTTTGTCAATCTGATAGGCAACCTCATCCCTAATCCAGGGCTGGTTAATCCAAAATTATGTGTTATGCACAGAGAAGCTATCAAATTACACATCTTCTCGCTGGTTTCCAGGCAAAAAAGGGGAGTATCATATTGTTTATCACAAATCCATAAATTAACCGGGCTAATCGGATGAAGTTTCGAAGTATAGATTATTATGAGGTTGGTAACTACAGCGTGCTAGATATTTACGCCTGACTTTTATCTAATGTCTTGGATTGGGGGCACGACCTCGGTTCATGTTACAAACCTTTGATGGAACTCATAAATATTGTTACCATTCTTGAATTACCATTCTTAATTCATATGCCTGCTATTACGATTACACAGAACTGATCAGTGAACAACAAGCGAGCGTAGTTGTAAACATCGATTTTCACTTGAACACCGAGTAGGGCTGAATGTTAGCACTTGTTCTTATCCAGTTGGTAAATGTGACGTCATTTTAACAGAAACCACGCCTACTTCAAATGCCCACTGTTCCAACAATAATTTGCAAATAATTTGCAAAACAAAAGTGTATTGCCCTTTTTGGTTATAGAAGTACAGAAGAAATCGTAAAGTAGAGGTTAAGCTTTTGATGAAAACGCTGACATGGGTTTCGGATGTATTGATAATATTGGGCACTGATGTCCCAAGTTCTTTGTTTAGTGTTAAGAAAGTTATGATATATTGAAATAAGCTGAAAATGCGCATTAATTGTAGTCATTGTATACAAAAGTTGCATTATATGTTTCTTAGGCTTCCAAATATAGTACTAACTCGTCCAAACGTAGTTTTAGGCAAGACCCGATCGACAGGACGGGTGGGTAGATGAGACTGTGAGTGGGAGTTTTTTGGGACAGTAGGTGGCAGGAGACTGATGAGGTGTTTGTTATTGTTCGAAATTTACATTATTGTTTGCAGTATTATCTGATATTACTACAATAGTACAAAATTGCAATGAAATGTTCGATGAAAACGAACACAGGGGTTTCGGCTACATGTATATTGATAATTATTGGGACACTGAGTTCTCTGTTTAGTATTTACGATATAATGAAATAAACTTAAAACGCATGAACTGTGTAATCATTGTACACACAAATTTCATTGTTTGTCCCCCAGACGTTTGAGACAATTTGTACGTATGTGGATAAATGCAAATGATGTAACGAATCAAGTTAATGCCCTTCCATTAAATGTTTGCAACGATTCTTAAACGATTCAAACATACGAAAACAAAGAACATCGTATTGTAGAATCAACCCATATGTGTACAAAGCCTGTAACTTGCGCTATGTACAAACACTATGTCGTCACATAATCATACCAACGTGTACAGTCCCTATGGAAAAGTGCCTTTCTACAAAACCATCACCGACAAAGTTAGAGTTGAATGACAACAGAACGTGCACAGTTTTTATTGCTATTGTGATAAAGGGTGAGAAAGGATGGTACCACATTCTACCCGTAGTTGGTAAATTCGAGCAATAACATTTCGAAGTTTATATTATTATTATTTAGTCTAATCTTCGCAGATTAGACTAAAATGTTAATGAAGTAATATTTTCTGACGTAATGATGAGGTAATTGGTTCTACAAACTGAGTCACATTATGAGCTTTCATGCTGCATGTTTTCTATTTATGTGAAAATGCGAAGTATGACTCGTAGGTCGAGTTTTGCGTAGGTCGAGTTGTCACAAGGCTTGAGCGCTGTCGTGGATCCTAGTTGTTCGTGTCGAGTCGTCACAAGGGTCGAGACGTCTTACCCCTGCAGCGTCACACTAAAATGTGAATAACATGATATTTACTGACGTTATGATGACGTACTTTGTTTTAGGCACTAATTCACATCACAGGCTTTCATATGGTGCATGTTTTGTATTGATGTGACGATGCTCAGTATGACATCATCCATCGACAACTTTCACGCGTTAAACCTATGGGGTTTTGGCGGAAACAAGAAGAAAAATAATCGGGTCGAAACCCTAATAATATAGAGACGATCGCATTCGAAACTGTGCGTATTACTTATCTACGAAGATAATAGCGTTAATATCATTTATGTTCTCAGCTATCTGCCTTTTCCTTTGAATTGTGCGTACTGTGCCCTCTAGCTGTGATGATTCACACTTTATTATTATTATTTCTCTCTACTATTTACATATCAAAGACATTAACAAATATGAAACCCACAAATGACATAAATAAACAATAATTATATACAATCCTTAGAAAAGTGGAGATGGCAAAGACATTTTGGCGTCAAGTGAGCGTTGTGCGCACACTTTATGCACGTATGTTATGGTACTGCGTGCGCGTGTACATGTACTTCTACCAGCCAATGATCGCTGGAGATATTCCGCACCAAGGGCGGGGCGGGGGGGGGGTCAAAAGTGCGCCACCAACGCAGCTACATGTCTCATTCGCAAACGCCGATGCACGCGGTGAACATCGTGGTGCGCGTATAGACGACGGGTACATTGACTGTGTGTAAGCACAGTCAATAACATTCTATAACATTCAATAACAATAACATTCTCTCGCGCGCTGCAAACGTATAGGTGCACGTACGTGTATTATAACGGCTTGGCGACAAAATTTTCTGAATCATTGCTGGCAATGAGATTGCTCGGAGATTGCCCTGTGTAGCATTTCACGCAATCCAGTGGCAATGAATTGGCAACACGAAGGCAACTTAATTTTTGAGTAGTTTATGGACTGGCTTTCTACTTTGAGGCAATCTGTCGAGGAGGCAATCTCCAATCACATTGCGTATCAGTAATCACGTGACATTTTATCACTACCAAAACTTTTTCGGCGGCGGTCATTTAATTCTCGGTTACATGAAAAAATACTGAGGAATTTTGCCGTTCTCCAAAGCAAAATACAAGAAAATAAAATGGTTTACCGAGAAAGAGGAAAATATAATTGTATTATTAAGAGGCAAGTAGACATTATTGAGAGGTATATTGGCCTAGAATGTACGTTTGTAAAGTAGGCCTATCGTAGACATAATTATTGCATGCACAATCCAATGGAGGTTCATGACGGACGAAACTGTAGTACTGCATCTATTTCGTGAAAACTATATTGATATAAAAAGTTATAAAAAGTTTTAAAAACTGTACCATGCAGTCAAAGTCAAAAGAGCATCCGTTGCAAAATGCTTCATTGTGTAACTCGCCTACATGTACATGTACAGTACATGTATGCAAATCCATCTAAATGTCCCTTCTGCAACTCTGTATGTTCTTCGTGTCTGCTGGTCAGCGAAATATATTCCCTTACTCAACCTAAAGAGATGCTTTTACTTGATTAGTCTGCTAGTAGCCACAAAATTGTCATAGGGGCATCCTGTTTTTTCTGAGCTAGGTTTAACCTCAATCTGCCAACATTTGTTGTTTTGTTATTATTAAGCACAAAAAGTCTGTCCCTCCTTAGGTAGCCTATGCTTTGAAGAAAGAAGGTCGGGTCTTATAACATAAAAAAAGATGAAGAGCCTGTATAAAAAAAAGAAAACTAATAATTGAAGAAAAAGCGGCAGAGGGATGATTTAATATGAGTTTTAATTGGAAAATAAACATGTATGTGTGTGTTGGTGGACAACATGTGTACACCAAAATTCAGGATGGAAAATGCAAATGGGGTGGGGTGATGAAGGTTGTTTTTGCAATTATAGAGGGCATTCTCTTACTGGAGTAAAACTGTTTACTATTTTGAGACATCAGTGTTTTGTGCCTTAGTAAGACTGTTTGATTCTTTGATTTCTTTCTTTTTAAACAGAAACACAAATTAATGTTGTAAATTTACATTGTTCTCATTGCTTTATGTAAATGATAGCAGATAATGCTCAAAACATCAGCATTCGGATAATGCAAACAATGTTTCCACCAGTCCACTGATGATAGGAATTGCGAGGCAAGACTGGATTCTGGCAATTTTCTTCAAAGAAAAGCAACAATTATGTGAGGAACTTCTCATAAACAATTACTGAGTGGCCACCCATCAAGCCTCGACCAACAACGATTCAAGAGACATAAAGACAATTGAAAACAATTATTGCTAAATGTTAATTGTTATAAACTATTAATAAATATAAATTATTATTGAAGTAGCACTACTTAGGATCACTTGGATCTGGGTCTGGGGCAATCAACAAAAGTGTAAAAAGTCCTTTGAGGATAATATCTTATTGATTTATTTTAAAGCTAAGATTTAATTTAAAGCTACTTTCCACTTCATCGCTTTGTAATGTGAAACTTACTTGATGTTAAAACAGATGATGGTATCAATCTTCCATAGAAATAATTTTGTCTGAGGTGCTGTCATTTTCAAGATGTTCTATAATTTCGAATAAATTCCACATTACGATGAATACACAAATAAATGTTCACTATTTTATCTTGGTTGGCAACAAGTAATAAGCTGAAACTTATTGTATGGATGTTTAATGTATATCTTATTCCGAAGATACCATGGCATACTCGTAGAAACAGTTTTTCCAACATTACCAATGCCTTATTAGAAAACATGGCTATTTTATATCTTTGTGGATACATGCAAAGATCACAAGTGCACTCAATAAATTGTGTAATTGATGACGCTTTTTTTTTCTAGTTGAAAAGTGTCGGGGGCTAATAACCTTTTTTCATTTTATGGACAAAAAAACTGCCATTGGATCAGACTAGCTTTGTCCTATTGATTACAGTTTTTGTTTAAATAATATAATTTAAAATTAAATTATATTTTATACAACTGGAAATAAATGGTTATTAAAATTGTTGGTTACATTTGTAAAAAACTGTTTTACAGAATCGTTTCTTTAAATTGTTTTAGAGCAAATTAAAACTTTTATTAAAAAAGAGCACTCCTGAAAGAAAACAAATGCCCTTTCATTACATAATTATTATTTTTTATTAATAAGGGCAATTACTGTAAACATGGCTTCATCAAGTATGCTGGCTTTAAGCCGAATGCATCATCTGCAACAAACACATAGGGGATCTTTGAGTGTCCTCTTCAGCAGCGGCGTAGCTAGGACTTTTTCAGTGGGGGGGGGGCACAGGGGGAAATTGCTTTTCAGTGGGGGCCCAGGGGGTATGGGTTTTTTCCCTTTTCTTTTTCTTTTCTGTTATTTGGGGCACTATGAGGATTTTTCGTGGGGGGCACCTGGGGCACTGGAAATTAGTGGGGGGCACGTTCCCCATGCACCCTCCCCCGTGGCTACGCCGCTGCTCTTCAGATAGCTCCTTCAATAAATTAGAAAAACACACCTGATCTTTTCTTCTCATAGCCACTTTCTAGACCACAATATTTTCTTTCTCTGCTAGGTTTCGTCTTCCAAAATCAAAACCAATGCCACAGCAGCCTACTTTTCGTTTACTCAAGGACATTTTGGACGACACCCGAGGCGGGACGAGGCAAGGCAGTCCAGAATAAGATACCGTACGATGGGTATATGCAATGCGCCCCTTGAATAATTGTAACCTGTACATGGTTTGATTGCCAGAATGTGTGCAATTTTGATTGCATGCGCTTTGCGTTTGCCGCGTGTGACATGGAAATTACGTCAACAAAAGTTGCCCCGAAGTTGCCCGGCGAAAATTGCTAGCAATTTAGTTGCCCAAAAATTGCCTCGTGTGACAAGGCCTTTGGAAATCTCAAAATATCGGATTTCCGTAAAACTCTCTTGAAAGGTAAATCAACATTATTTATTCAGATTAAGGGAAAAAGTCAGAGGGTCAACCGTAACATTTTACAGAATCTTCTGTTCGTTGACATTGTTTTTGTTGCAATTCAGGGGTGTCATTTCATTATTTATGAGTTTCTGTGAAAAAAAATTACATTAATATTTTCAGTTTTACAAAATATTTTGAAAAATGTGACAGTTGTGTTTTTCGTTGTGATTTTTAACGATTAATTTAATTATGATAAAAGGTATGAAATTTTAAGTATTAAACCGTTTCGCAATTTTTTTGCCCTGTCACATTAATGGTATATGGCCTACAATGCGCGTCAAACCTCGGATCGCGTGTGACCCTTCCTCCCCCCCCCCCTGTTCCGTACGTATGCACATCAACTGCAAATTACACCAAACTCAACAGTGATCTAACAACATGTGCCCTCAACAGCTCATGCACGGTGCGAATAGTTGTGTTTTATTCCTCATCCATCCGAATCGAGAGCTAAGCCTAATCCTATTGGTAAGTGTGACATAGTTTCGACATAAACCACATCTACTTCGCACGTGCTGGCTCCAACGATTATCAGAAGCCCGTTGAAAATGCACTGACCACATTTTATTTAAGGATTCACGCAATAAATGAGAAAGCTTGGGAATTTAACGTATGTATTGTTAAGACTCAAAATCTTAGTAACAAAGTAAATTTCAGCCTCTGATTTGCATTTTGAACTTTAAAATAAATATGAATTTAGGTTAAATTACACACCCTGGAATCTTATAATGGGCGTACTACCAATGCACGTGCGTATTTTATATCCACTTACGAACAGGATAGCAGACGAAATATGTTTAACATAAGCGTATTCACGAGCCAGCAAGAAATATCTGCTTGTGTGCATGCGTAATTTACTTCATTTAGGATAATGCGCTAACCGTGTGAGCAGAAAATAATGCCCGTAGGCATAGAATTTCGTGTTAAGAAGCGCCATAAAATTGAGCCCGATAGTTTCAACGCTGCTATGTATACGGAGTTGAAATAGTATTGACATTATTTCATTTGCCCAGAATAAGAACTAAGAACAACTAAGGATCTATATATGCCAAGCTATACCGATTAATATTGTTTTAGTATTATTAAGATTATTTAGGATTTATTGACATATTTCTTTTTAATATTAGGTTCATATGTTATGATATTTTATCAGTAAAGGGAGGTCTATAACTAATGAGACTTGTAGTCAGATGTCCACATGGAACTGGATCTCATACGGTACTTGGCCTTCAGATCTAGGAGCTTTTCAATTATATTAATACAATATTGTATTCGATGTTGAACTCTGAAACATATACAGAAGACATGGAAGGAATAGAGAACTATGAGTTATAATACACGGATTCAAACTGATATTCAACGTCGTTAACCTTATATAAACATAGTGGAACGATGAAGAGTGCTCCATGGTAAATTAAAGAACTCCTTAGTCCACTCTTAGGCGGAAAATACCTGCAACTTTAGACAGCAAATAGTCTTTGTCTCAGATGAAATAATGAACAACTGCGCGCGTTGAATACACACAAGGATGCAGGCGTCTCCTATTTCTTGTCAAACGTCGCGGGAAGATGGGGAAAAAGTCATTTCCTGAGGCAATTTCAGGGTGATTTCCTATGGAGACCCGCTGTCTCCCTAGAGAGAGAAAGGGAGGGGGTGGGGATAGAGCAGGCCTTAGCCAAAACATCAGTATCATTGTGCGATGATGTCTGTGAACGACACTACCATGCCTTGTATCTTCACACTAGCCCGGAATATAAAAATAAAATAAAAAATAAAAAAACTATAAAGCTTGGCCTACTCTGTTTGCTGAACGCGCAAAAGTTAGACATTCACTTGATCCTCACAATACGAACACGAGAAATCATCAGAAATATAACCGATGTCCAGCTGTACACACATCGTGATTCTATACAGTAACTTGCATCATTTAATTCGCTCAGTGCACATCGGAGCCCTTTAGCGGTGAATTTGCACCTAGTGTCTTGATGATAGTTACTTTTGCGTCATGTGAGCGTTGTATGTACATTTTATATGTGTGTACTTCTACCAGCCAATGTCGCTGGACATATTCCATGCGTACGCACATCAACTGCAAAATACGCCAAACGCGACGCACTATCGCTGCCCTTCCGCTCACAGTGGTCAAACAACACGTGCTCTCAACAGCTCATGCACGGCGCGAATACTTTATCACTATGTTTGTTGTGTTGGTGCCATACATTCTCGTAGTTCACTCTCAGTTTCAACTACCTAGATATTGACACTTTTAGGTCAGGCTTATTTAACAACGTGGTCTGAATATAACCAGTGACTAACATTTCAGGTTGGAAATTTATATGATTGATATACCATGGTTGTTACAATTAAATTTGCTGCACATATCTTTGTCTTTGTCGTCTTCGTGTATACATCCTCGTCACCCTCGCCCCTCCCACTGTCCACCAATATCATCAATATGCGATGAAGGAGCATTGCTTTATCTTGCCTTTATCCAGATGGTATCCAGAAGTCATCCAGCGCTGTCTGAATCCTCTCAGATGTCTCTGCAATGTCTGAAGGACGTGGACGCGTAGGAAGTAGTCAGCCTCCGGCCAAGGCAAGGCACAATTCTGTGGTTGGTGGGATATGTATATATAAAAAAGAAGTTCGAGTTATTTCCGTAGCCGGGAGCTACAACCTTTAGTGACCTGAGTATTTTTTAGAGAAAATCGTGTCTTAAGTCGAGTTGGCTTGCGATATTCATTTACGGACGGGATTATATTCATTATGTTATACATTTCCTCAGAATAAAAAAATTTAAAAAAATAAAAATATAAAAAAATATTTGTACAAACAAATCGTGAAAATTGCAGTTTAACTGTTTCAACATATTTCAGGGTATGGGCTCATTCGAAATATGGATGACTTAAATTTCATAAATTGGTCAGAAGAGGGCGGTGTGTTGTATTTTTGTGTACGTATTTTACAATATAAACGCTCGGTTTATACATCTGTTTTAATATATTCATGGAAGTCATAACACTTTACTTGAAAGTGTTGGTAGAATGCTATTATGACAAGCATATTTTAATGGAAAAAAAAATGAAATATACAACAATTCATAAATATCCATGCTCGTGATCTTGCTTGCTGAGATGTTACATTCAAACTTTCAGACAACATAAATATTCGGAAATTCGAAAGATTTCAATCAATTGGGTTTTTCAGACTAAAATAAATAAACATCCTTTCAAGAACCTACAATTGACGAGAGCTTTAAGTTGCGATAATAAAATGATGATTGCACCATGTGTACATCCTTTGAATGTCCACCGGTGAAAACCTTTTAAGAATTATTTCATGCTTCATTATTTAAAAAATATATTTGGGAAATCAAATTAACTTCACCTGTGTTCATTTGGTGGCTGACATGCGGTACATACCCCCTGCTTTCGACCTAGGGCAGTTTATTTCGCATGTGACTGACCAGATTAAACCTTAATTCTACATTGGGCTTCTAGTGACACTTTAAGTGTAGTGCAATATTGGAATATGTGGGCATTAGTTTGGGGAAACAACAGTTTTTTATTTTTTTATTATTATTATTATTTAGAGTTGACACTTTGTAACACAAAATGCACCTTTGAAATTATGTGATTTAGTCGAGTATCAAATAGGATTTGAATAAGCCCTTGCAACTTGTACTCTGCTTAGAGCAGTTTTTGAGAATTGATCCTGACATATATCCTGCGGGAATTGCCTTTTCGGTTTCATGAGCTGGCGACTGAAAGAGATTTACGTTTTTAGTTTCTGTGTTTCTTCAACAACGAAAACCAACACGTTTTCTCTACTTTGCACACTAGGTTTGTGAAGATAATTGTCCATTTAGGTGAAGATAAATTAAATGAGCAAACAATTTTGTTGACCTTGAATCAGATTTGTGATCTTAGTTTTATTAATTCGGAATAAAAATCAATAATGCATTACTTTTAAATTCTGTATTGAACAGCCTTTTCTTATTTTTCTTATTTATTTATTTATTTATTTATTCATTTGTATTAATTTTGTATTAGTTTTTATGTTTGTTTTTATGAAGGTCGCGCGTCACACGGGCACAAAATATCACTCAAGGGGGAGACATAGGCCCTAACCAAATAAAGTCATGATATAGATCATGTGACTTCCAGGGTGATTTCCCGCCGTACAAAAGTGTGTATTTGTATGCATTTCATATCTACGAATGAATAATTTTTCTGCTGACATCTCAAAATATCATATTTTAGACGTTTTAGGCCAGTGTACATTTTGTGTCCGCCGCAGTTTGACCTTTCAGTGATCTTGGGTAAGCATGTGATGCCATTGGCCACATCGTCTATATATATATATATATATATATATATATATATATATCTATATATAACTTTTTAATTGAACTGAGGGAGATTACAGATGGTAGGGAAACAGGATACTGGTAAGGCAGAATGAGGCAGTGTGATGGAAGAAACTGGAAGCGTACTAGAAAGGAACTGGATTACATTTCAATATTCAGTCTACCTCATGATGACCCATACAGCATAATTACTGTTTGATGAGCTAAATCTAGCCAATAAAACAATTAGTTTCTCTCTGGGTTTTGCGCCCCTGGGTTTTGCGTCAAAACGTGGCCCAGGAGATAGACCAGCTGTATTATCTTGAAGGGTACGTGTTGCCATGGTGATTTGTAAATGACAATTACTCATGCTCAAAAATATAAGTGAGGTTGCAAACAGGAAACCATCTAGATTGTTATTGTGCCGTATTTTAACTTAACTTATTTTTTTTTAAATTTCTTATTTCAGTTATACCGAGAATCAAGTAAACACATTTTCCAGATTTTCTAAACTGATTCGATCGACCTTTGTTAATGAGCACGAAGTGATATATAGTCTGACGAGTATCACACGATTTGACTCCAGGCGTTGCTCTAACTGTTCACACGTATCAGTAATCTAACAGTTTTTCATTTAGACAATATATGGAATTCGAATAAGTCCATTACATAGCGCATTATGTTAAAGATGCGTGCAACACTGTTTTACTTGAAGAAAAGAAAACAAATGCTTTGAAAATGATTCATTTCACAAAATAATCATGAAGAGCATTATTTAACAGTAAATATGTCCAACAATTAATTATTGTGGCTATACCATCATAAACAAATCTAGGCGCATAATTACTATTAAACCGAGCATTAAACTATTAAACTGTTTGATTATCTCACTACAAATTATTTTGTTTTCTTTTCTATCATAAAACTAAAATGTGAAAGTTTCATCACAATATGTTTGTGAAAAACGACGAAAAACTTCGACTTTTTTGAAAATTTGTTATGTTTTACAAAAGGTTGCCAGACGGCGATTTTTGTGATGACTAAATTTTTTTTTTAAATTCAAGAAACCGTTCCTGAATAAAAGCACTTCAGATGAAATCATTTCTCATGATGAGTGATACTTGTACGTCTTTACACCAAGTAATATTTGTTTATAGTAATTTGGGAAATCTGGTAATAACCAATGATGTACATTCCCTAATAGTGAAGCGGAATTCTTATTATGTTTGAGGATGGCTGGATATTTCAGAGCATGTTATTGTTTGAGGATGCCTGGATATTTCAGAGCATGCTATTTTCTTACGGGAACAAAACACCCAATACTTGTAATGTACCGGTATATTTTCGTGTATTGTTGAGGGCAATTAAATATTGTTAGTTATAAAAAAGTATTGGTGTCCACTAAATATAATTTATCCTGCATTGCCAGTAACTAATTGCTTGCGTGCAGATAAAGATTCTATACTTCCTATTAATTTTGGTTAAATCTGTACATTTCTCGTCTTAATAAACGACGGATACAGAGTAAAATCATAAATTAATAAATTCATTTGACACAGCTTGATAAATGTTTTACCAGCCAAATAAAGATATCCATGGGCTGTTTACAAATGCTTCCTTTCAATTAATATGCTCAGTAAATCAAAATTTGAGGGGTTTCTTCATAATTTGTTAAGCCCTGACATTGGCAGAAATAAATACGATGTGATAGATTTGAGCAGGTGATATGGGAAGCAGTGGTTTCAGTGAAACCCCTCTGTTATCATATCGCATTAGGTTTCGCACAGGAGTTAAGCAGTTAATCTTCTTGCTAATTTTCGCGCCAGAATAAGCGCTCCATTCGGCTCGCTGATCATATTAACCACTTGAGTATTTATTAAAAAGTACCTACCAAGAAAACAGTGCAACCATTCGGAAAATGTTACCAACGCAGGCAGACAATTATGTTGAATTTTACTTCTCAGATGAATACGATGTATATCGTTAACAGATAGCTTTAAGACGGGTGATGTGACTAGAAAAAACTTTGTTGGTGGAATATAAAGGTACTGCGAATAGTAATCCTCTCAGTTTAAATTCTGAGACGGTTTAATACGGAGAAACTTTGCCAACAAAATGGTCCTAACGTGGTCCTGTTGGGACATAGGCCTATAAGGCTTGTATAGTGTAGGTGTGTTAAATAAGGCGTTATATCTTTGTTATGTTATTTTGTTTAATTATTATGAACAGAAAAAATAACGTTCTGAGTTAATTGTCTTTTGTTTTGAAGTTAAATAAATTGGTACCGTTACGTATTATACACCATCCAAGTGGTCCCATGCAATATACATTTTGTTTATCCAGTGATATTCCGTGTACGTTGTCTTGAAACTCCCAGTCCAAAAAAATACCTACAATAAGGGGTCATGGATGCTGGGCCATGTTTAGGTCTGACTGACCAGAAGAGATATGATTTATGGAAAAAAAATGCATTGACCTTTACCTAAAATCTATGTCACAAGTAATATTTAACACTTACCATTTAAGTGTTGAATGGTTTAGTGTTGTGCGTTGACACAAAGGCCAAGACAAAGACGAGTATTGATTTCATACAGTGAGAATATGTCGGGTCTGACTTGTCAGGTTAAGTCGGCTATAAGGTTTCATCTGAATTTAGGAACACATAATTTGACCAATACACAAGGGACAGACATTTGGTTATCGCACTGTAAGAATCCTGTTACTGGTCAATTATAATACGGCTATATTGGATTCCTGAATGCATTATAAAGTAGTCAAATTTTTGGAGGTCAGCATTTGAAAGTTGACAACAAACCCCAAAACACACATCAAATGTCTTACAGTATCGATCATCCGGTATTTACTGCTATAACGTAGACATAGACCTGTTCAAAATAAAGAGTAACCGTAAACACCCATTAACGTTAATTTGGGTATGACGGGGTTGTAAGAATAAATAGGAAAAGTTAAACAAATTGTTAGCGTGATCAGTCAAATCATATTGGCAATAATAACATAATATGCTTCATAGGGTAAAGGATATCAAAGGTATAAATATTGGCATTATTCACTGAGCTGCAAGGAAGGTTATTAGTATGAAATGCTTGCTTTTAATTCTAGGAACGTATAGCGTGATTAATTGTTGATTCTACGAGGTTCTTTTTATCGTACTCAAGTGTCATATCTGAAAATGACTCCTTTAACTTATTCATCAGAGCAAAGATAAGGACGAAATTTTTTGAGTTGGCGAAGCGGAATCTTAAGACATCAATTGCACCTGAGATCATCGTGTACTTAGTATTTGTTAGGAATTCTAACGATCTTGCCTCCTACTTCCCTCGCTTGCCTGAGATCAAAGGACCCATAGTGCCTTTCGTTCTCCTTAAGTATTGAAATCAGAATACTCTCTGCTGCTTTGAGTGTTTGATTAAGTGACAGTGACGTACACGTGCTATTCTTAGCACCTTCCAACGATGTATTCCGAATTGGCTTAGTTACATTTTTTTGTAATGTTAAAGGCACACATAAAACAAGATTTAGGCCCAAACGATCAAGAAGTAATACACATATTTGCCCATGAGGTTAATTAAAGTAGTTAGTTTCCAATAAATAACAGATAGTGTTTAAGTGAATAATGCCAAAAGTTCAAACGACATAAAATGTTTCGCTGTTGTTAACAAATATGTTCTACATGTAAACTTTCTTCACATCAAGGAAACACAAAATTTAAAAGGGAAAATTCAAGACTGAGCGAGTAGCAGGAAGGTTATTATGTTATTTTTTTGGCAAAGGTTGCTTTGGTGTCTCTCTGGTGCCCTTTAGTGGCATACATACCCTTAAGAGTTATCCCTATCTCACTTTATGGTCTACATCGTATTTGTACAATGTCCATCGCCTAAAGAAGTGAACTTTTGAATGTCAGTATTTTTTTAAAGTGTCTTCCTTTCTTTCTTAAGCTCTCTGGATAAATCGATGGATTCAGACCGGATTCCCAAGGCTTGTCGTTTACAATTTTTGAATAGTATGACATTTTTCTTGCTCGCGGCCTCTTCGGATTTGTTATATTATTCCAGTCCCTTGTGTCAGATTGGCCCTACACTTGAGTCTGCGGTCGCTGGATTCAGGTCCTTGGCCCTCATGATTAATGTCTGCATAATAATCGCTCAGTGATAGTGCGCCCCCAACGAAATCATACGGTAAATTTAACTTGCCCCACTGCACTGCTTAGGTAAATTTGTAATTATTAACGCAATTATGCGTACCGAGGCGTTGCATCTTCAAAACCCTTGAGATGGCCATTACAAAGTTAAGTAAGTCTGGGAGTCATCGATTTCAGTGAGTGCCAAACGGACATGAGGCTATAAAGGGTTTTTTAATTGAGTATTATACTTTCTTCAGGGATACGGTATGGAATGTGACATTATAAGTGGTCCGGTCATGCACTGGCAAGTTGTCGAATATGAACCCTGTGTATTTGTCTCTTTTGCTGTCTATGATTTTCACAATAATAAATCGTTCATTCAGATAACATTTAAATTACCCGGGCCTTTATCTCATGATAACACGAAAACTAAAATATTGTTCCGTTTTTTCCTTCTTTTTCTGCAGGATCATTCATTGTGCACAGTCCAGTAGCCATATTCTATCGTTTAAAGAATGGGCATTGCCAGCTTTACATCGGCCATGAAGGCAAGGGAGCTAGGTTCTACTATCTGGGAGCTTTTCTATCTATGTACGCCCTTCCACTAATAATAATCCTCATGTGCTACGCTAAAATTCTAGTTATTGTTTGGCGGAAGACATCCGCGGGAACGGAGAGTGCCCAAGCTCACGAGCGGTCCATCCGTCAGAAACGCAAGATCACCCGTATGGTTTTCATCGTGGTGCTTCTCTTTGCCGTCTGCTGGGCACCGATTCACTGCATTATACTCTGGGAGCAGTTTAAAACCGAGGAGACACCGAGCCTCACTACAGAAATGGCTATTACTGTGCTTCGGCTGTTTGCCTTTTGCCTGTCCTACGCCAACAGTCTAACGAACCCCTTTATATACGCTTTTACAACAGCCAGCTTTAAGAAACACTTCAAAAAGGTTCTGTCCTGCTCAAATCCCAGTGAAAGCACAGACCAGAAGAGCATGGGACCCACGAGTACATACAAGAAAATTGGCAAGTACGTCAACGAGTATTCGTCCGTGAACACCTGTGATACAAAAGTGTGAACGGCTAATTCAAGATCTGTACAGTATAACATTATGTTGTGACCTCAAGCTCACATCTCTTTTCTTTGTTGCACATTTTAATTATGGGTTCCGTTTTTATTTCTTTTTTTTGTTTTTGTTTTATTATATATATATATATATATATATATATATATATATATATATATATATATATATATATATATATATATATATATATATATATATATATATATATATATATATATATATATATATATATATGGTTCATTATCTGAATTTGAAGCGGGAAGACACAACATTGATTCGTTTCCGTACATCGATTATACGAATTCATTGAAGGGAAGGTACACACAGTGGCGGCGCTACGGGGGGGGGGGGGGGTGCGCAAGGGATGGAAATTCCCCCGGTTACTTTCTTTGTCCACCAGTTTTCCCCCCATCCCAATTTTTTCCCCGATGGTAAGTCAATGCTTTTTCAGCAGTACAAAATTACATTAAAGATTAATGTTTTCCCCCTTAAATTTAAGTTTGCCCCCTCTTGCCCCCCGGTTTAACAGGTCTGGTACACATACTCAGTGTAAATTTGGTACACGTATCAATAATCGTGACAATGTATTTCATCTGAAGTTCTTTCATCTTAGAGAAAACATTATTATAAAATATAGAAACATGGGAAAACAAACTGGAACAGTTTTTCGTTCTATTCTTAAAAACATAAGCACCTACTATTATAAAATTTGTTATTTTTTGTATATATATTTCTTGAAATTAATTATTAATGACCTATTAATTAATAATTGTGGGGGCGGGATACCTCCTCCCAAACACCCCCATATCTACCTCACGGTGGAAAACCAATCAGAATCCCAAGGCTATCGTAAAGATGACACTAAAACGGACAAAGAAACAAACCAAATTTCCTCCTTTGTTTTGTACGAATTATTCGCTTATTAATATTTTTATTACCGAATGAAAAATTCTGGGGGGGGATTATATAGACCATCCCCAGGGCCAAAAATTGGGGTATATATCCCCCATCCCCGGGGATTTACGCCCGTGGGGACGTCGCTAAAAAGTTAGTCTGACAACAATATGAGAACAATAGGTGGTAATACATGATAGTTTGTGAGGGTATATATATATAACAACTTCAATTTTGATGTTTCTGTGTAAAAGTTCAAGTCTTTGCTGAAAAAAATAATATATCAAATTGTTGAAATACGAAATAATTGTCGATAGAATTGCTATACATACCACAATGACAATGAATACACCCAGTAAATGGAGGCTGTGTGAAGTTTATAAATTGTTTAGAGTCCGAGTTCTGATACTCATATTCGTACTGATACTGGAGTATATTTGTCTGTACTCGAACCCATATTCATGAACAAAATACTAATTAATAGTACCGTGTAGTTAATAGAGCGAGTCTGTTTTTTTTATTGCTGAATTAAGCAATTTGAAAAATTATGTTTTATTTCGTTGAATACATAAAATATAAAGGCATCGCAGATTGAGTTGATCAAGGTCAAGGAGAAGTCCAAGGAGAAGTTCATACGTATCACAGTTGTTAAGGTTGTTCACTAATTGTGGAAATGTGTCATGATTAATCAAGTAAAAACATAATGTGCCTATACAGTTATATGAACACGGCATACAATCTGCCTCACGATGCGGTTTGTCAAATAATATGCTCCACGTTGACATATACAGGTTAATGAAAGAAAATGGACTCGTCTGCCTTGGAGGACAGATGGATCAATATCTGAGCTTCACATAATCGCTAAGACCTACAATCACACATGAAACATTTTGTCCCATCATTTAGTTGATTACTAAGCGCAGTTACCTGTATATTCCCATTGTTTAGTAGATATACTGCAGATAGGCCTATCTACCTACGTTCAGTAGAGCCAAATTGTGTTGTCGTATGACACATGCCGGCAACATAAGAGCATGATCAATATGATTTCATCTGGCATACAAGAAGGACAGAGACCCCTCTGTTCATTTAGATGGGAAAGACAGGCTAAATGCAGAGGATTGCCTTCAGGCAAAATTCTACTCAGAACCCGTAATTAGTGGTGCGTAGCTGTAGGGAATCAGTGATACTTCCAGTGTAACTTTGTCCTAATTTCAGTTGCTAGCAAAGGACATTAATTCATATGATTAGGTTAAAGCTGATGCGATGGCATATTACTCCACAGTCATTCTTAGCATGTGAAGTTCGTTCGAGACACAGACTGGGGCAGGTAGTTTATTTTAAAACTTGTTGACTGGACTGCAGCTAAACACAATAAAATTATAATGATTATCCGACGACTGCATTGACAACAATGACAAAACAATATGTACACCGACAACAATAATGACAAAAATGACAATTATGCAACAACAAACTCTGAAAAGAAAATGGGCAACAGCAAACAGCAATGTAATACAAATCAAAAACATCTAGACAGACATATTACTAAAGGACGAACACGTTTAACTTGACCTTATTTTGGAACGATTTTCCTTATCCACGAAGACAACAATCACGACATGTTAATTTACAGACAGACAAAAATATATTTACACATGGCATGGGCCTATACTGTCTTATTAGTGATATCATTCTATAAATGTTCTTGAATCAAGCATATCAGTCACATCGGCCTACCATTTCAATGTCTGCCTCCCTCACCGCAGATTTCTCTTACAAATGCCGTCCACCGCGTACCGAGTATAAATAAAGCTTTTCAAAAACAGAGATATTATCTTGCAAGCGCTGGTGAAAAACATCAAAAACTTGTTGGATAAGTTTGTTTGGCCCCCTTTAACGTGACCAATGGCGACACCCAGTCAGAACCAGCGTACGTACACGAGTTTGATCTAGTTATTATAATATTCTATACCTATGGTCAAAACTCGGAACGATCCTTTTGGGAATAAAGTGTGTCCCCTAAGGAACATACAGTGTTACTAATTTCCAAATGAGAATGCATGCTGTTCCCATTGAGACCATCTTGCATTCCCCAAAACAACTCTCAAATGAAATTGTAATTTGCCAACACCACCTTTGATATCCAGGTCAGTTTCATCTTTGCCAGTTGAAAACTTCGCTGTCAAGATCACGCTCACTGCAAAATGACGGAAGAAATTAACCCAACTGACCACTCTCTTAACCAAAATCACCACCCTTTTAGAGAAATTTTCCACGAGAATTGACCATTTAGAGTTATAAGTGACTGATGAACCAGTGGTTGAAGAAATGGCGCATGGACGCAATCAAGAAACTTCTGAGTCACTTCTGAACCTCGGTCCTTTTTATTATTTTTAAATTGATTAATTGTTCATTATTTGTGGTTGTTGGCAATAACGTAGGTTTACAAAAACTCCCTATCCTCTTCGTAAGCAGATGCGTCACACGCGCGTACTGACAGTACGCGCACACATTTATCAACTTCTGGTTTCAAGGCAAAAAGAATTTACAATTATAAAGGCTGAAAACCTTTATTTCATGTTTTCACGATTTCATTACAATTCTATCGCTAAAAGGTAACCATTAGCAAGACTCCAGTCTTTTGCAAAATATAAATCATGCTCAACTAAATAACAGTTTGGATTTCGTCTGAAATTCTAAAATGTAAAACTTGGCAATGCATTGTGGACGCTAGCAGAATAATTTGGAATCACTCCATGTGAAGGAGACGTGCAGTATGGTACCGCCGCAGTTATGGCTGCATACCCTGCAAAACCGAGGTGTTAAAATAACATGCTCCAATAACATGCTGAACTAAATAACATCATTGGTGTTAAAATAACACCAGGTGTGTCAACTTTCAATGTCCATGGTGATAATATTGTGTAACACACCAAATATGATAACCGCCTGTGTAGTTTTAAACACTTCAGTTTTGGTTGAACGTTAACCGACGAATGTTTAACCATTTTGTTTTGCAATGCATAATAACCCGACGGCCCTTGTCTTCATCATAATGCGGGTTGAACTCTTTGCCTAGCTAAATTAAGTAGGCTTAACAAGGTATTTCTGAGAGCAGAGGTGGGTATTCTATTTGTTTAAGCCGCTGAGAACAGTAGCTCGGGCTGTATTTTCCTATATAGGCCTTCTCTAAAGTAACGTAACTTACACATGTTGGTTGTTTAATATATATCTTGATTTATAGAATGTGAGAATACTTTTAGGAGCAGTTTTGCCAACAATACCAAGAACGTATAGGATTGAACAAATGACAAATGAATATAGTTGAGGGAAAATACTGTCTGTTTATGTATAGTCTGTTTATGTATATGTAGTAGTGAAATTTGGCACTTTTTGTATGTAGCTATACCTAATTCCTGATAGCATGATTTAGTGTACATGCATTACAATATACTTTATAAAAAGTCCTAACAAGTGTTTGAACGTCATGCTGAGGGAGTGTTGTGTTTTGTGCATAATTTTTCCTCTTATCACGAATGGTGCTATGTGTAAATATGATTGAATGAATTGTAATTATTCGTCACCTTGTTAAATTATATATGGTCTAAACTATGTGGATATACAATTATTTGCGTTATTTAATAATATCAAAGAGGGCATGTACAGTGCTCAAAATATAAATTGTATATAGTTACTTGATCGAACCATATTGGTACAATACCAATAACATACCAGTTGTACAGTGGAATCCTATCAATGAGTTTGGTTCACATACTTTCCTGATTGTTCGAAACAGTACGGAAGCCGTAAATTCACAAAATGGAACCAAGCGTTTTAAATTATAACATTAAACTTTGCTGTAGGGAAACCTTTTCTACAGACTGTTCCTCGTGTAATTGATTAGAGTGAATGACAACCTGAACGTCGATGAAAATATATAAAATATATAAAAAATGTATTTGTTATAAAACACATGTAATGTATAAGTTGACTTAACTATTATTCTTTACAATAGCGTACCACCTATGGCATTCTCATGTCAAACTAAATTTACATGTCAAACTAAAATTCTGGAAATATAGTATATATTTCTAAGAAATGCATTGCTTGTATTCTTGGCAAAGTAATGTATTTGGCTCAAAGGAATTTGTTTTTAGTGACTCAGCATGGATACAAAATTACATATCAATTATATCAATGGTGTCTATATAATGGAAAACGTGGCTTCGAAGACGTAGCCCCTATTTGTGTATAAATAAGAAATTAGTCAGATGTATTAAGCTCAGCTAAAAATGATCGTACAATTATCTTTGGAAATATGCATTATATTATCACGTTTCTTGTCATTGTATTGATGTTCTAGAAACAAAGAGGACGTTTGTAGATTGCACTGTAAATTGTATAAAATTCAAGAATGCAAATGATGAATTAACTATGGTGACAAAGACATTTTTTAAGGTTTGATTGTATTCACGTTTCAGAACACACACTACATTATCATCATCATCATCAAGGCTATAGTTCATCCATTTTTGGACAAAGCCCTCCTCATAAAACTTCCATTTGTCTCTCTCTCTAGCCACTCTTGTCCATGTTGCCGTGCCCATGTGTGCTGTTATGTCATCTCTCCATCTTTTCTTTTGCCGTCCTCTCTTTCTCTTGCCTGTTCTAGGCTGCCATTCTGTCAATCGCCTAGTCCACCTGTTGTCCTGGACCCTTAACACATGGCCTGCCCATCTCCATTTGGTCTCCTTTATCTTTTCAATGATGTCCTTGACTTTTGTTTTCTCTCGTATTTTGTTATGGTTAACTTTATCCCGTATTGTTAAATGTACCATTTTTCTCTCCATGGCTCTCTGTGTTGTTATCAATTTGTTGTTCAGCTCATTTGTTGTAGTCCATGTTTCTGCTCCATAAGTCACACTACATTATGACAAACTACAAATAATGGTTTATAAGAGGCTTAATAGTCACAGCTCAAGCACTTTTCAGTCGTTTCGCGAAATATGACAATTCATTGTATTTGTTTAACCTTCGAAAGTTCTCTCTAAATCTGTGTGCCTGTTTGTGACATATGTAAATATTGATGTGTTCCAAAGTAATATGTCAATACCGGCTGCAGTACAGTCAGAGTTTAAACGTAGGCTATGTTGACGTGTGTATTTTTTAAATTATTATTTTTTAAATATTTTTTTGTGATGGCGGACTGTCTAAAATATTAACGTTAAAGAAATAAACAATGTATAATAAACTGGCCTCAAAAAGAAACTTATCACTTATTCAAACGGTCATAAAGTAAAATTCTGTTCATAAAAATACACCAAATTTGCACACAGGACTACTTCAATACTTTACTTTAAGCACATGTCAGTAACCATGTGGTTGCCTTAATGACACAAGAGAAAAATGCACTGACATGGAACAGCTTGCTGTATCACATGTCACAGCCCAACAATTTCAGCAACAGAGTTACACACATGTGAGAGAGGCAAAACAAAATGACAGGAGGATCATGTCACACATCCAAACACAGAATGGAAGTCATCAATAGTGTGTGTGTCCACCTTGAGCCTGAAAGCAAGCTATGCACCTGCTACGCATGCTTTCAACCAAGTTCCTGATGCGTGCCTGGGGAAGATTGTTCCATTCTTCCTGCAATGCTGCTAACAGTTTGCCTATTGACAGGTGGATTTTCTCTTGCTGACACACGTCGGCCAAGCTCATCCGAGATGTTCAATTGGGTTAAGGTCCGGAGAACAGGCACACCATGGTAAAACTTCAATGCCCTGTTCCTGAAGGAAGTTCATGGTAAGGCGGGCCGTGTGCGGTCTTGCGTTGTCCTGTTGGAATATTGTCAACTCTGGATGTGCCTGCATGAATGGTGTCAGATGCGGTTGCAAAACTTCGTCCACATAACGTTGTGCAGTTAAATTGCCTTCAATAGTAACCAGTGGTGTTCTGTGATTGGTGGCGATTCCAGCCCAAACCATCAAACTTGGTCCTCCCCAGCGATCCACCTCTCTAATACAGCATTCTGCATACCGCTCGCCGCCTCTGCGCCATACGCTCTGACGTCCATCACTTCTATTGAGACAAAACCTGCTTTCGTCACTGAACACAACTGCACTCCACTGTCGCTGGTTCCAGCGACGATAATGTCTACACCAATTCAGTCTGTTCCTTCGATGCGCTGCAGTTAATGTTTGACCTCTGCAAGGACGTCGTGAGTGTAGCTGCTCGTCTTGCAAGCGATTCCTCACAGTTCCTGGAGAGACTGGATTGTTGTGAAGGCCAACTGTTTCTGCCGCCGTTCTTGTTGCAGGCCGAAAGCGTTCCCTAAGATGTTGCAACACCATATAACGGTCTTGGTTTGGTGTGGTTACCCGTGGTCTTCCGGTCCGAGGATGATCTTCTACGGTTCTCGTCTCAATGTACCGGCTGATAAGATTGGCAATGGCAGGCTGCGAACATCCTAGACGTCGAGCAATTGTTCGTTGACTTTCACCCGCCTCAAACATTCCTATCCCCCTCGAACGCTGGTCAGTCGTCAAACGTGGCATATCAATTTCATTAGCAGAAGCTTACAGAATAACTTTTAAATTTAGACAGGATGTGTAATCATAAAGACCACAGGAAGCCACTATGAAGATCAGCATAGAGAACATCCCATACAAACCCATTCATGCACAGCAATTTGATCAAACAGGTGCTGAGTGCGAATCTGTCCTTCAACATTCTTTCTTTTGTTTCTTTGACAAGTGTGTAACACTGTTGCTGAAATTGTTGGGCTGTGACATGTGATACAGCAAGCTGTTCCATGTCAGTGCATTTTTCTCTTGTGTCATTAAGGCAACCACATGGTTACTGACATGTGCTTAAAGTAAAGTATTGAAGTAGTCCCGTGTGCAAATTTGGTGTATTTTTATGAACAGAATTTTACTTTATGACCGTTTGAATAAGTGATAAGTTTCTTTTTGAGGCCAGTTTATGTTGGTAGGTTGGTTTATTTACGGTTAGATATGCGTAGCGTATACTTTATAATGACGTTTGACTGACTATAAAAAGAGGTTTTTGTGTCTTATTGCACAATATAATCATCTACTGTCGTGTACAGAGCCTCTGGCATAATGTGCTTTAATATGCAGCCTATGAAGCAGATTCACATAATAAATGTTTAGAATTTTTGAAGAAACACTGTGTCATTCAAAATCATTTAACATATATAATTATGAAATAGATGAATCTCGTGGGCGTTGGTTTTAAATACCACCGGAGCTCACTAGATGTCATGTTGAAACTCTCATAAATAATGCAATGCAATAAATAATCTCTACTATACTCTCTGGATTGGGAGCCATTCGCTTGCATTAAAGCCACCGGATGGCATGTTGCCATTCTCACAAACAATGCATTACAATGTTTTATGGGACAATCAGCCTTCCAGTTTATTTACATTCCTTTTGTTTTTCTTTTTTTGTATGCGATTGGTAAACATGGCTTCATGTTAGCTGTATTAAATGATTAGGCAGCAATGGACAAACCCCTATAGACCCAATCAGTATTACAGAACATTTCACACAGAACTCGGTTATCTTTGTAAACCTAATTTGCACATCGTTCACGTGACTCACGTCGAAAAAACGTTTATCAAAAAGTGGTATGCCAAATTGTGGCTTAATGTTTTGTAGCCTGGTTTTGAGCTCATTTGATTGATACCAAACTGCAGGAGGAACTGTAGCCGCACAATAAACCATCTTTGATGTTAATAGAGAGGTTGTGTTACGTGACATGTACTCGTACAAATACGTGTAGCGTCAAATTTGTGTATTACGTCATTATTTCTGTGCTCCCTGTAAACGTACAGAACGTGTCGGGCTGCCCTCAGTACGAACAGGTACGTAGCGGTCTGGCGTTATAACATTATGTAATTAATTCAGCTTAGTTGCATGTTGGCTTGCCTTGCAGTACATTTTTTTGTGATTTGGTTTTAGAAAAATTTGTTTTGGCTAGGCCAAAATTTTCATAATTTCTCTGATTGTCAGAAGTTTTAAGAATATGGCTGGATGGAGAAGTTATTAAATGTCGTTTTGTAGAAGCATAAAGCCCGGTTCATACTTCACGCGAAAACGAATGCGAAGCGAAATTCATGACGTCGACAACGGTTCACGGCAAATATTCGCGGCGAAGGTTCGCAAAAGTTGAACACATTTCAACTTGCGCGAATCATTCGCCGCTAATTTGATGACGTAAAATTCGCTTCGCAATCGCTTTCGCGTCAAGTATGAACCGGGCTTTACGCTACCGGTATTGATAATAATTACGCCAGATGTGCAATCTTAACAACCAAACAGCAAAGCCATATTTGTTGTTGTTATTTTACAGTTCAAGTAGGGCCTATGCCTACGTTTATCTTGAAAGATTCAATTAATATCGTTCCATTATAAGGGGAAGCCTTTATTAAAATTGAAAAGATCAGCTACACGTTTTCAGAAACGTGTAAATTCCACTTTCCACGTTCGTGTTCAACTTGTAGCAGCGCATTGGACCGCATAATACATGTCACACACGTACACAATCGTAGCCTCCCTTATAAAGCCAAATGTTAGACGTGTGTGGGGGCGGGGTGGGGCGTGAGACCCCCAATATTTTTCTCAGCCTGATAAACGACCAAATGAAACCGAAATTACTGAGGCCTACAACAACAGCTGAGTTGCCCCCGGCACGGAGCGGATAGTTAGAACAAATAATGCTCAAAGATAAGGATATGTCCATCGACTATTTCGTCCACGGGGCTTTCGAACGGTATAGGTAGTCCTAATTTAACTGCTCTCACGCCCTGGAACTGGATGATTACAATATCCAACAATCTTTGATATTGGAAATCATGTGTTGTGTTTTTCAATATCAAGAATAGCGTGCGCTGCAATAGGGTTGGCCGGATCTATGCCATCCAACTTTCAAATTCCATGCCTTAGAATTTCAGTTAAATGAAATATCAAATTAATAACAAACTAGAGGTAAAGAGTTTGTCAAAAACAAACTCAGGGTGTTCGAGTGTGCCTCATATGTACGTGATGACGTCATCACCTAAAGTTGTTAAAAGACAAGAGTTACTTCAGGAGATATGAGTTTATATGTAATTAAAATACCACATATTGTGTTATACTGAATACATTAACTTCCGGTTCAATCATGTGACGTCATTCATACTTCACAAACATTTTCCTCATAATATGGGTGTCAATTGTGCCAAATTTGGTAAAATGCTGTCCAATGTTTTCTCAAGATAGCAAAAGGTGACTTTTTTTAAACCTGCCACTTTTTAAAACTTGAACTCCCAGTTTGGACCGGAAGTAAGAGTCAATAAGGTCATGCCTTTGTATGAAATGTCGAGTCCTCCATGTTCTGTATGATTATGAAGGAATCAAGAAATTATCTATTGTGGTTCACAAGATATAAAATATATTGTTTTATTATAATTAATTACGTAATAATTCATTAGATGACCTCACCATGACGTCACAACGTTACCTGGAACTATATGTTAAGGTCTAACTATTTGTTAAGCTTTAAGGTTCTTTGAACTCCGCAACTATGTTTTGACTGTACAAATACATTTACAGATTATTATACATTCCATTTTCGTAGTTTACAGAGTGCCTACGTTCGTACAGACAAGGTATAATAATGAAATGTAACATGGTGAACATATATTCATGAGCAATCGAATAGCCAATAAGAACAATATAAATTTGTTACGATGGATAATAAAATAATACGATGGATAATAAAAAGAAAGGAAATAAAATACATAAGTTAAAAGAAGATCTGGATCTCTTGTCTCAAAATCAAAATTAATTGATTTTGTATTTAAATTTACTCCTGTGCCTGAAAACCTTTTGTCAAGGGCGCATTGGAAAACTCTTATCATGAAATTGATTGGCCATAAACGACAGCAACAATAACAAATCAGTTCCTTAAAAAATCCTCTGCGCATCGATGACTGTTAATTTGACTGCATCAATCGCGAAAAGATGCGAAACATCATATTTCACGATGAGGTAATTGAAGTCATGAATGCCAAAAAACGATCTTTTAGAACTCACGCTTAGATTTAGAACAAGCGCTAACAATTCCAAAACTGTGTACAAAATGACAGCTCGAAATAAAGGACAACGATAGTGAAATTACTGTAAACTGTGTTGAAACGAAGGTATTATATTCTAATTAGATACTGCAGTGTAACAATGAATGTGTTTACAAGGCATATACATACACACACTTTATATGCCTCTTGTCTGTGTGTGAGAGAACGTCAAGGCCGTTCACACAGTATGGCTGTGCATAAAGAATAGTACTTCTGAATAGTTGTTCATTTAAACTTCCGTTTCGACCGGAAGGAGAGGTCAAATTGGGGTCATGTCTGTGTACGAAATGTGACATAGTTCAAGGTCTTTAAGATGATGCAAAGATTGTGAAAATATCTTCTTCTTCTTCTTCTTCTTCTTTCTTCTTCTTCTTCTTCTTCTTCTGAAGAAGAAGAAGAAGAAGAAGAAGAAGAAGAAGAAGAAGAAGAAGAAGAAGAAGAAGAAGAAGAAGAAGAAGAAGAAGAAGAAGAAGAAGAAGAAGAAGAAGAAGAAGAAGAAGAAGAAGAAGAAGAAGAAGAAGAAGAAGAAGAAGAAGAAGAAGAAGAAGAAGAAGAAGAAGAAGAATGCCATTGTATGCCCTTGGGATGAGGCATCAAAGGTCCAAAACACGATTTTATAAAAGCGTTAGCTAGACACATTTTCAACATGAAGAACTGACAAAAGAATACGAATGGGTTTGATGTTGAGGAAGAGAGATGATATCAAATCCCTTTATAAATCAAGGTGCTGCAATTACACCAGTGAGTGTTGCAATTACACCAGTGGGTGTTTAGTCTTAAACAGTGCATATATCAGCGGCTATTTTCCAAATTTGAAAATCCACTGTTGTAGTTTTCATTTTTTTAATTTCATTTTACTTGTTTGATGTGATCGATCACCATGCATGTAAATTAAAGGGGGACTGTCATGGATTTAAATCAAACAGTTAAATATGTGATCGTTTTATTATTTTATATCAGTAAAAGATCAATAAAATATTTGTTTTGTGTTTTTATTGTTTTTGAGAGTGTTATTTTACCATTGTAAAAATGCCCCCCACCTTTACTAGCTGTTCCCGCCCTGCACGGAGGAGCTGTTCGTGACGTCATGTCGGGAAGAGAAATTCGGCTCAAAACTCGGCTCAAAATGATCGCTGCACAAAACTGTGTGAGCCGATGGACCTGACCACTTTACTCTTGTCAGTCGAACTTTGCTCGTCCAAATACGGCGATATTTTGGGTCACTTGGGAACAGATGCGGTGTCGTGGCCGAGCGGTCTAGCTTACCGGATTCAAGTTCAGGTGTTAGCAACATAATGTGAGTTCGAATCACGGCCGTGACACTTGTGTCCTTGAGCAAGACACTTAATCATAATTGCTTCTCTCCACCCAGGGGTTAAATGGGTACCTGTGAAGGCAGAGTTGGTTTGCTCTATATGCGCTAGAAATGGCAGCAATTGAGCTGTATACTCCCCAGGAATGATTTGAGCCTTATGAGCCTTATGAGCAGGGATAATAATATAATGCGCCTTGAGCACCACTTAGTTGGTGGATACGTGCGCTATATAAATCCACACATTATTATTATTATTATTATTAACACCGTCTTTGGTGGTGTTGCTGCTACCACCTTCCCGGCATGTTATTAGTTCCGGAAACAAAAATCACGGAAGAAATGAAATCGACGCTACGTGTGTGAAACGTATGTATGTACATGTACATCATGTACACATCGGATCTTCCCGACCTTACGTCACATATCTTATGTAAATGAAGCTTTTACCATGGGGCGGGGTTGCCTCCCCCAAACACTTCAAACATTGTTTTAAAATACTTGTACTCAGAAATCAATGATTAAATAGACACAGGTGGGTCTCAAAAACAATATTTTATTACAAAAACGCCTTAAGTAAAGGATGTCAGTCTCCATTTAAATAATTATATGCCCCTTCGTTTCAATGTGTGGCACAGTTGTTAACTGTGTGGCCCAAGTTTATGGATTCCTCTAGTGATATTGTATCCTATATAATTCCTAGGCCAATGTGGCCGGCAAAGCAATTACCAATTGACTTGATCTGACCGAGGGCCAAACATGGACCAGATCTTTTTCACATGTAATCCTCCTCCCACTTCCAAGGACATAAATCACGAAGCATTCTTTCAGAGAACGCGGGGATAAACTGTGTTAGATAGATGTATGGGAGGATTTTTCTTATTTTATGCTAGAATGTCCATAACGCCATATACTCAGAAAAAAGGTGTTTATAAAGGCCTATATTGGCGTTCATTGATTCTGAGAATGTGAAAGGTTTAAAAAGAACTTTGGTTTCTAAGCAATGTGTGTTCCATTAGTGTGTTTATTTTTTGATATTTTTAATTTTAATTTTTTTTTTAGGGGGGGGGGGGACCCATTCAGTTTCCAAAGTAATATATCACAACACTTCGCAGTTTTTTCGCGGTTTTTAGAAAACGACGAACATTTTTCAATTGTTTGTTTATGTCTGTATGATTTACAAAAAACTTGTTGGATGGCAACTTTAAAAAAAATCGATATAACAACGTTTTCTTCTCTAAGATGGAAATGTGCTAGATGAAATTATTTATACGTACGATTGATACACAAAGTTTATTTTAGATTTAGTTAATTTGATAAATTGGTAATGACCGATGTTGGATTGCCTTTAATCACCAAGCATCGACGTAGTTGTTTGAGGGAGGTTTGTACACTCTGAGCCCAAGGAGTACAAGGAGGCACTTCGGCATCATGCAGCTGGTGTTGAAGATGGGTCGCAATTCTAGATAAACGTTCTAATGTAGTTTTTTGGACTGCCCCTATAAGCACAATTTTCCACCCATGTAAGTCTACACTCCCCTATACTACTCAAGTAGTTTCAACGCTCGAGTCTCAGATTTCCAGTAACACGATATAAAAGCCATTACAACCCTGAAGGGAAGGGAAAGGGTTGCGATACACCACGGAAAAATAGGAAATCGTTTCGTAAGAAATATTCATGCACGGCGTTACTTTCATTGAAGTACTTGTAAACGACATGCAAGAAACAAGTATGCATTAATAAGAACGAGTTATATTCAATATTTAAAGGGCTTATGAAATTTTCTAACCTGAAAACAGTATGAGCAAGTCGGTGTCCATGCTGACGTTAATTTTCTTACTTTTAATTGCAAATTTGTGGGTGTTTTGAAACCTTTTCCCTTTTGGTAAATTAAAAACTAATGTTCATACTCATGGGCACTCCAGTATCAGATGCAACATCATGGTGGCTTTTGCAATGTAAGTTGAACGAATTCCTCGACTTTTCACAAGTCTGTTCACTTAATTGTGTTGTATTGAGTGTATTGAGCGTTCGGTTACCTGTAGCAATCAATTAGTTGTTTTAGGTAACGACTGCTTTCTTGGGCATGGGTTGATGTTTTGATTGTGTGCACTATAAGCGCTGCTGTGACACTGAGTTCCTGTTATGATCTCATGAAACAGCGTCCTTATGTGTCAAGGATAAGCATGGACAACAAATAAAAATAAACAGTTCATTCCGAATCTTCACTTTACATCAAATATTGATTTTTAATTTTGTTTAAACTGTTCAGAAGCCTGGCTATTTTGGTTTAAGTATTTATATACATAACATTGCATTTCATAGGCCCTTTAATTTAGAAGAGGGGTATTTTTATAAAATTCCAGTATTCGATGGGGACACCTCCCGTGTCTCCCTCCCGTGGCTGTACCCTTGGCAGTGAGCAATGAAATGTGTAAGCGAAATAATTTAATCAACGGTGTCTATGAACCCTATCTGATGCCTTACTTGACAGACACGAACATAATTAATATCAAACAGTGACATCTGTTTGTTGAAACAAAATCAAAACATGCTCATATTTTCATCGCATTTTATTTTATGTTAAATGATTAGCTAATGGTGAATAGCATAAAATCACCTATCAGGTTTATTATTTAATTTTAAACTGCTCGACCTTATTATACAACTCATTGTATAATAATTTGTATTAAGGGAAAGTGCTCAACCTACAAAACCGGTATTTGGTAACCAGCGTTTATTTCAACCCTTAGATTTGAGACAAAGCAACAACTAAATATTTTTTGCTTAATATTTTGTGATGATTCTTGGGTCTTAAATTTGCAGTCTGGCAACTCTAAATATAAAATAAATACAGGGTTAGATCCATAATTTTATTTTTAAAACAATAAATAAATAAATAAAAACTAAAAAATAATCAAAATAATAATAAATACCCAGGAAAGCTAAAAACTAAATTGACACCCACAAGTGGGGAGGTCCAGACACCTTTGATCTGTCCCTGAAATTACCGCTTAGAAAAAAAACTTCTTAGAAAAAAATTAAAACTTCCGGATTTTGATTTTAGTCACCGTTTCTTAATTCATTATAATATATGCATGCGCTTACATGTAGCTTCCAATGTCAAGTTGGCCAGTGCCCTTCGAAAATACACATTTAAATTGCAATTTTAAACGCAACACATCCTTGTGGAACTTCTGATGCATTTGTTGGTGAACTAGGTGTTATGTGATTAGGCCTGAGGCTGGCTTGACAGAATTGTGTCTGGCCATCCTATCTCTTCTGCTCTGTTCCATTCCGAAGGGCCAGGTTTAAATTGATCCTATATTTTTTACGGCTGATCCATCCAGGAGGAGGTGAGTGATGACAATAAAGATAGTCGGAAGGAATTTGGAGCTAAGCTTTTTACTGGGGAATTAATTTGGTTTGGAATTTGTCATGCATTTTAACGGGTACGCTTAACCCAGATGGCATCATTGATAGAAATCTGTTTTAATATGGTTCTTAAAACTATGCCCATTCGCTGACGTAAATCAACAATGTGTGTGTCAATAAAAGGTTCTCTGATTCTTAAAAGTAACTTCAAAAGAAATGACCGAGGTGATTCAATATACTTCCATGGCTATGCAATAATTGTAT